>VWZP01005340.1:140234-170743 GCA_013396995.1 Dicaeum eximium | reverse complement strand
AAAAAAAAAAAACCCTAACCAACAACTTTATTTTAAGCTTTGCTTTAGTAAGGGTGAGATAACCTTTGAACGTTGTGATAAAACTGTTGCACCAAAAATATTCAAATGCTCTAAAAAACCTGCATTGATTTTTAAGCTTATGGTAGCTCCAGACATCCTGTGGATTAATAGTGCAGATTTACAGGAATTGAGAGCATGGAAAATGGGGAAGGGGAAGGGGAAGGGAAGTTTCGGGAAGGGAAGTTTCGGGAAGGGAAGGGAAGGGAAGGGAAGGGAAGGGAAGGGAAGGGAAGGGAAGGAGAAGGAGAAGGAGAAGGAGAAGGAGAAGGGAAGGGCAATCAAACTTCAGGGATAGCAGGTTCCCTCTGCTGTTCTGCATTTGGAAGGTTTTGCTATCCTCTTATTTAGGGAGGATTTTTCCAAGTGAAATGTGTGTGTTTTGGTGATAAATACACATTTCCCCAGAAGTGCATTCAATTGTGCCTTACATTTCCAGCTTTGCCTGCTGAACCCTGTCATGGACCACCACCTCCAACTCCTACAGACCATTGGCCATTCAGTATTTTCTAACAATCTCCTGCTGTCCCAAGCCCTGCTGCGGCGTTGATGCCTCAGTTTTTGTTCTAGCTGATTAACTCTTGCTCCACTACGAGTGCTATTTTTGTAAAGCCATGGAAATCAAGAAATCATAGCCTTCATTTTGCAGTCAAAAATGGAAGTGCATTACCTGTAATTTCCCAAGCATTTCATTTCCTTGGAAGATTTATTTGTAAACAAACAAGAGCTTTATTGTTGGTTGTTGCAGACACGCCGTAAATTAGTTTTTTCCACACTGAAATGTGGCAGCATAAAATTCTCACTTGAGGAAAGCACTAACTGGCATTATGGCATTACTTTGTTAATTATGTTGGCACATACACTGCTGCTCTTCAAAATTTTTCCTGTACACCAGAAACACTTCCTACCTAATGATTTCCTGAACTTCTTGTACATTAGTTCACGTTTAATCTAATTTAAATCATTGTCAAAATGACGAATGCAAAGAAGATACAATGTTGAAAGCAACATGGCTCCTGAGCCAGTGAGTCGTGGTCACAGGAACTACCACAGTAAAGATTAATTTTAGTATGTTGAATTTGGCTTTGACATGTTTGACAAGATTCTGATTCATTCTTAGCAGTCTGAGTTGTCATTTTTAAGCAGATTAGATTTCGCACATGCTCCTCTTCTCTAGCCAGTTCTCAGTCATTACATTTTTGGTTGTTGATTGCCAGTGGTATGCAATAAGATAATGAACTTGGAAGACTGTGATGATAAACTTTATTTAGGCGGTTGTTTATTACAAGATGGTCCATCATTAATCCATGAATTAAATTATATATTCCCCAATCCTTATCATTGTTTGACTGCAACATTCCTAATGGAAAACTGCTTGATTGACACAGTCATCTTCCCAGATTTCTTCTCTGCTGTTTACAGCAACAGCCCTGTTACTGCATGCCAAATAACTTACAAAATCAATTTATGATATTTTACCATCCCACTCTGAATGGAGCTTTTCAAAATGGCAAGAAATGTCAAGGCGTCCATTATGGTCATCACCACATAAGTTTTCCCTGAGCCTGAGCTCAAAAATGTCCATGAAAATCTGTTTACAACATGCAGGAGAGACTCAGGCTCTCTTGAAATTTGAATTCAGCACTTGAGTTCCTGCCTTCCAGAGATACTCAGTGATGAATCCTACACTTATAAACACTGAGGACTTTGTATTCACTACTTTAGTCTTCATAAGTACTAAGTGGACAGAAAAAGTTTCCAGGTTTGTCTCTTGAGGAGCAGCCTCTTGCCAAAGCACTTTCCATCCAGCTGGAAGGAGCATTCCTGAGCTCTGCAAAGAGCAAATCCAGCGGGAGCCATCCGAGCTCTCCCGGATAAAGACGTAAACATGGGATGTAGAAAGGAGCATCTGCTGGGAGGGAGGTAGAGAAGAGGGAGAGCAAAGCACAGATGTGTGTTTTCAGTTCTTTACCTACTGAAGGTGCTGCTCAGTGCTGCTGGAGCGCTGCCATGGCACAAACAGTGTCACAACAGTGTCACAACAACACGCCTGCTTTGACTTTTACAATTTGTCCAGTGGAAGAAATACTGACAATAACTCTGGAGGCAAAGTGCATGATAATTATCCCAGTGACCATTTCCATGTTCATGCACAGCTGGCTGTTTCAGGGTAGCTGCCAGGAATTCCTCACCCCAGACGAGCTCTGTATCTCCTTCTTTGCTCAGATTGGTTCTTTCCTGTTATTTCCACCAGATCAATCCTTATGAACCACTGACAGTGAGATAGACAAGGTGCTCCAGGACACCTCCGTAGAGGGTGGAAGGAGGAGTTCTAAATCGTGCCTTGCACCTTCATTATCCCACTCACAATTACATGTAGAATGCAGTTTTTGGTCCATGACCTTGACAGAGGTGGGGAAGAATCTCTGTGTTATCACTTGTGAAATGGGCCTTCTTTCTCTGCGGAGTGTAAGCATATCATTATTTTTAATACATTAATTTTACACCCACGGTTCCTACGTTGTGCTATCACTTGTCATTTTTTTTTCAGCATCATTATGTTTTTCTCTCACAACTTTCTAGGAGCTTTAAACTATTTTTAAATTGCCGTCTATTTTATTTTAACTGCTATCTCCCATCCCTTTTATAGTTCCTTGCTATATTTCCCTCTGGTTTTGCTTCATCTTCTAATTTCCTTTTCCCTGGCTTCATTATTTTTATGCTGGCTCTTTGAATATTGTTTTCCCACACGTAGCTCTTTTGTTCCATGTAGCACTGAATTGTTGTTTACTCTTTGAAACGGAGATTTGGATGCCTCCATCCAGCTGGTGGCCACATCTCATATATAAGGTGTTATCATGGAGTGTAAAAGAGTCCACCTCAGTGGTGATTACTTCTTTTAACAGTGAATCCCTCTGGGAAGATGCTTAGTGTACACAAAGAACAGGAGCTGAGCTCCCCTCAAAGCTGATAAGAGTTTGCTGTGACAAAACCTTTGTGCTTTAGCTGGAGCAGTGATAGAGATAATTTCCAGCAGAAGGATTTTCTCTGGGATTATGACTACACAGGTACTCAACCCATTCTTGAACTTTTAAAAAGTGCTTAACACTTGGTTTCCAGATTGCTTAAACCTTAACCTGACACATGAGATCTCACCCTCCAGGAATTTGGGGGCAGCAGTTAAGACCAGACACCAACCACTTGAAGCAGTGCTAAAAACAGCCCAGATACAATGTGTAAGCAGGATTTTCTCCTTTTCTGTCTGCAGTGAGGTGAAAAACAATCAGGCAAGTAACTTTTACTGTATTGTAAGAGGTTTTCAGTTTCTTTGTGTTTGTTTTTTCCTAATGACCAGCGAATGAATTATAAACAGAGCAGTCTGCCATGAAAGCTTAGTATGTGCTCTGCAGCAGGGCTGCAAATTAAAATTTCTGCTGTGTATTTTCTTTTGAGGAAATTTAAGGAAACCATTGATTCAATGGGCAACTAATTTCCTGCCTTCTACCTCGCCTTCATGAACTCAAGTCTGGACAGTGAAAATACAAATTGTCCTTTTCCTTCCCTCATTTCCTTAATATGGCTGTCACTGTAGTTCAGATAGGCAAAAAATATGATTAAAATAGTAATTTCACAGAATTTAATCCATGTTTTGCAGGAAACCTGGGAGTTCTCTTTGTTTCTTCCTCCACTCCCTCACTTCTCTTTTCCTTCTTAAAACTTTGTGGTTTATCAGAGTAAAGTTCAGCAACAGCATCTTTAAAAGATTGAAACGGAGAATCAGCAACACCTTGAAATGGAGATGGGATGGGACGGGAGAAGAACAGAGGAGAAACATACAGGTTATTAATACCGGAAGTTCTCATGCCATCAATATGATTTCTTTGTTGGAAATCTGGATACAAGGTTTGTGGTTTTGGTCTTGGACAGGGAGCATGAATTTCACAGAGGTATAGACACAACCACAGACTTGCTTTTGGAGCAAAGCCAAATCCAAGAGTGTGAAATAAAGTGAATTCAGACAAAAAAAGAAAATCCTCTGGAACCACTCCTTGTGATGTTTTACAATCTCATTCTCTTTCCATTGAACTCTACCTGCCTTAGTCTATATTTGTCTTGTCAGTTAAAGAACTTTATCTATAGTCAAACTTCTCTTGGCAGCAGCAGGATGTTTTGTATTTAAGACTGTTCAGATCCACAGAATTCAGGATATTTTCAGGGTTTTTACTTGATGAAATAAAGAGAGGGATCAGAGCCAAGCTCGTCCTTTTACTTTCTGATCTGAGAATGAAAAAAAAAAAAAAAAAAAAAAAAAAAAAGAAAAAAAAAGGAAAAAAGAAACCTCAGAAAGTGGCAGTTTCCTCTTGTCCTACCATTTATTGTCTGGGCCTGCTACAACCTCCTCTCAGGGAATAATTAAAGAGAGTGACAACGTCCCCCCTGAGCCTCCTTTCCTCCAGGATGAGCCCTCCCAGCTCTCTCAGCTTCTCCTCACCAGACTCGACCTCCAGCCCCTTCCCCAACTCCGTTCCCTTCTCTGGACACACTCCAGCATCTCAGTGTCATTCCATGACAGTAGCACAATCTCCTGGACAAGAAATCTGAAATACAGGAGAAAATTGATCATTTATACCAAAATACATTAGATTTATGGCACAGTTGTAATTATCATGAACACCACAGCCTTGCTGTGCGAGTTCAGTGGGGCTGTGTGGTGGATGCAGAGGTCCCAGGTATTCTTGCATATCCAGACTTAGGAAATTGATAGCTTTGGTAGATTAGAAAGAGAGAATTTCCCCTACAAGCACTGTTCAATCTCTCTTTTCTGGACTTTTCCAGTCCCCCATGGGCAGGTGGGAGGTCCTCCATGGTCTCCCACAATCATCCAGAGAAAAAGGGTGGAATGAAACTATCACCATTCACATACTGCTTCTCCCAGATAGTCAGTCTTAGGAATATTTAAACATATTTGGGCGATGTAGGAACATATTTACCTTGATATGCAAACTGGGGTTGTCTAAAGTCCCTTACATCAGGAATCATAGAAACAGGAAATGGTTTGGGTTGGAAGATCATTCTTAAAGATCATTCTTAAAGATCATTCTGTTCCAACCTCCTGCCATGGGCAGGGACACCTCCCACTATCCCAGGTTGCTCCAAGCCCCATCCAACCTGGCCTTGGACACTTCCAGGGATGGCGCAGCCGCAGCTGCTCTGGGCAATCCACACCAGGGCCTCCCCACTTTCACAGGGAAGAGTTTCCTCCTGATTTTTTGTCCTGGTTTAGGGCAAATTTGGGAGAAGACCTCCTAAGGGGCCCCCCCCCCAGAAAGCAAATACACACGGCCCCTCCCCACAACCGGTNATGTGGGGCAGTGAGAGCAGTCTCTGATAACAAACTCCGTGCTGCTGCTTCTGCCCGCCCTCGCTCTCTGACCCAGGCTTGGAGGCACAGAATACAACCTCCAGCATAAACAGAACAGACCATTTAGGGATACAAGCATCATAAAGTCACCCTAGGACATTATTTTAAACCCATTCTCAGTTTAAAGCTGATGTTTTCCCAGATCAAAGACCCACGTGGATGGGTCAGGTTGGAAGGGACCACAGTGGCTCATCTGATCCAACCCCTCTGCTCAAGCAGGGTCACCCTAGAACAGGATTGTGCCCAGATGGCTCTGGAATAACACATGGAAGAAAACATTTTGTTTAATTCTCCCAATATGTTGGCCAGAACCGCTCATTAAAAGGTTGTCAGACAATCAACATGGCAGGTTGCCCTTTGTTATCTGTTTGATTTCCTCTTATGAAACAATCAAGCAATTTTGCTGTGATTTCTTCTTCTTCACCAGAGGGCAAAATAATGAAAGTAACTTAAACAACACTACTTTTTGCCTTCAAATTCAGGTTTAAAAAGCCTTGAACACGCAGGCATGAATCCCCCTGTTCCTAGACGAAGGCTTAATTATCTGGATTTTAAACACATTTTTTTGATTTACTAGTGCTGCCTGATAATTAGCTCTCTGCTTTTTTCCCCTCACTGACTTTGTCTGATAAGGCTTTTACAGAGTCTTGGCATGCAGAACTCTGTAAGTCCCATTTGTAAGGCAGCACATCCCTCTGCCTCTGCTCTGTCCCAGCTTGGAGCAGAACAAGAGTTTAATTGGCACTGTTTACAAACCACTGCACTTGGGAAGAGCCGTGCCTCCATTTGATAAATAAAGATGCGAGAGATGAGAAAATGATAACTAATTCATGCCTTGAGCCATTTACAAGTTAAGATAGAAAGAGGTAAAATGGGAAAAGAGCTCAAAAAGAGAAACAGGTGCATTTGGGAGGTAAATAGTCTACTTTGAAAACAGAGAATCTTGAGATTATAAGAGATGGTTGAGAGCAATTGATGATTTATGAGGTGCATTGGATCAATAAAAAATTCCCGTGCTGAAGGTGGAGACATTAAAAATCAAATAAATTAAATAAATCCTAAAAAAAAAAAAAATAATAAAAAAAAAAAAGCCTTTGCAGGACTTTGCCCTGCCCACTTTTTAAGGAAAATTTCTATGATAAATCAGAGCATGGCCTACATGGACAGAATGAAATCTGGATCCCTGCCCTAGAAAACTACTGTTATGATTAACACAAATTTTTTTGCTTAACTTAAGCATATGATTTATCAGAGTCCTTAAATCAGGTGGCTGGACCCTGGGAAGGGAACACTGTGGGGACAGCCCCTTGGCATTGCAAGGACAGAGAAAGAATTGAGCCATATTCCTCTAAAATAATATTTCAGTGGTGACTTGCTGTGAAGGTGTTCCAAATCCAGAGGTGTCTTTATTGTCTCTAATAACTTTCAGCAACACAATAAAATCATGATTTTAAGTTCTCTTTAATAGTACCTCACTACTTAAATCAGAAGAATAACTGATCTAATAGTGATGTTGAAAGTCACTCAAATGTTTATCTTTACTTTTTAAATGATCTGATAGGAAAACCTCATATTTTATCTGCTGCTTTATAGCTTAGGGATTAGGCTGATGGTTCAGGCTGGAAGGTAATCATCCATATTCACCGGAATCTAACTGTGTACATGAAAATTGTATAATATAGAATAAAAAGAGAGAATTGTATAGAATATATAATATTCTATAGAATTGTATAGAATATATAATAATATAGAACTGTATTCCATATTATATAATATAGAATTGTGTTTGGGGCCAATTTCTTCCTTTCTTAGCTCTAATTGATTGTAAATCAACTTTCATGTAGTACTAAATCCTCTGAACAACCTGAAGTACTAAATTGCTTGAACAATAAAGCTTTTAAATTTAAGGAGTCTGCCTGTTCCCTGTGGGAAAACTGAGAAAATCTGCTTTTCTGGGATTGAATACCAGTCCTGGCTGTTTCTCAGCTATCCTGGGACGAGATGTGAGTTGAGCAGAGGAATTACCCCAGAGGTACAGGCATAGAAGGGAACTGGCAACAACTGAAACAATTTTTCATAAAGCACAAGAACTCTTGATTATAACGTGCAAGAAAATGGGCATGGAAGGAAGGAAGCGTGGAAGGAAGGGAGGAAGGGAGGAAGGGAGGAAGGGAGGAAGGAAGGACCTCCTGATCATGATGAAAGAGAGAAAAAAGTTGCCTAGGAAGGGACATTGGGAAAAATCTTGGGATATTACAGTGCTGAAATGAGGTTGAGAGGGCTCTGAGTAACCTGATCTAAAGGCAGATGTCCTGGGCCATGCCAGGATGGTGGGGCAAAGTGATTTCTAGAGGTCCCTTCTAACCCAAACCATTCTCTGATTCTCTGAACCATTTGTCTGTGCCATGCCTCTGCTTGATGCACTTGGGAGGAGCTGTCAACTGATTGTGAGGTCCCTTCTAACCCTTTGTGGATGTAGTTTGTGGATTAATAAGAATATCTAACATATAGTGTTGTGCCAATTCCAGAGTTCTTTTTTTATTAATGAATTCCCAGAATAGCCTGAAATTTTAATAAAGAGTTATCATCACGTGTATCCAGGGAGGAGGTGAAAGGAGGATTCTAGTTCAGTGGAGCCACCAGTTGCACTGAGACCTGCACATGTTTACTAACCAGCAAATATTACTGCTTCTGCCCTTCTTGTGGTGTGGTTTTTTTTAGATCTTCTCTTTCCTGAAGTAAATCAAGCTCTCAGCTTCCTGAAGCAGAACAAGAATAAAATTTGAACTTCCTTTGGAAAAATGGAAACCCAATTCTGAGGCATAGGAAAACAATGTCAAACAGAAATTTCAAGACAAAAAGCATCAGAGTTTGGTACTATACCTGAGAATTTATTCCATTTTGTTTCCATGACATAAATAATGATTTTTGAAGGACAGGTGAAGAATATTGGCATCTTCATCATATGTGGAAAAAGGCTTTTTGTCACTATAGGTGCAGCACACAGGAAAGGTTTTGAATTACAGTGAATTTCTGGGAGATAAAAGGGCTTCATGGGGGAACATCTTGTAAACTACACCTAAAAAATCCTTGAAAAGCCACAGAAGAAACACAGCAGCTGGCAGGACACTTACATTGGCCCTTCAGAACGCTGCACTGGCAGCTGAGAGTTTATAGGGGTCGAACATTTTTGAAAAAATTAGGAAATCAGTGGTCTACAGAGAAGACAGCAATCATTTTAAACTATTAGCTCCTGTATGAGAGAAAATGAACAGCATTTATTGAAAGTAAAAGAGAGGAGAGAGGGTTCTGGAGTTTACTCCACAGAGCCAAAATACACTTCTTGCTTTTTTTTCTTCAGCTTCACTTCAAATATCATTGTAAGATATCACACAGGTCTGGTCTCTGGATTCTTAATTTGATTTCTGAAGAGATCTTTAGTATAAAACAAAACAAAACAAAACAAAAAACTTGCAGAAGGCATCCACCTCCATAGCAGAAACCTGAGATTATCTAATGAAGATTATCTAAACATGAAATGAGCAATTTCAGAGTCCTGCAGCCAGTAGATCCTGACCCAGAGTACTGCTAGATGGAAAACATCTGGCAAATTCAGAAGTGCAGGACAGATTTAGAAAGGTAACAGCTTGCAAGGGCTGGAGGTGAAGGACAGAGTAAGGTTGGCAAGAGGGATGGGGTAAAGAGGTGAAGGAGAGATGTAGAAAAATGTGGTTTTGGAATGTGGGCTGATGAAGGGATCCTGTAGGGAAAGAGGAACACTTCCCTTGGATGGGGATGGCAGGACATGAAATATAAGCTTAAACTGAATCAAGCATTGTTCCTCCAGGGCATTTGTGAATAAAGGCAGCACAAATAATCAGGCAGAAATGAATGGATCTGTGAGTGAGCTGCTGTGCCAGTGTGTGAAGACAAACACTAAGTGATTTCTCAAAGGCTTCCCCAAAAACATCTCTGCAGTGACAGGACAAGGTGAAATGGCTTTTAGCTGAAAGTGGATGGATTTTAACTGGTTATTAGGAAGAAATTGTTTACTGTGAGGGTGGTCAGGCACTGGCACAGCCCAGAGAAGCTGTGAATTCCTCATCCCTGGAAGTGTCCATGGCCAGGCTGGATGGGGCTCTGAGCAACCTGGGACAGTGGAAGGTTCCCTTTACACAGCAGGGAACTGCACCTGGGTGATCCTTGTGGCCCCTTCCAACCCAAACCATTCTATGATGAAAAAACCCACAGTGAATTAAAGCAACCAGAGACAACAATGAAAACCAACTGTGAGTTTTTCAGCAGCAGTAATTGCAATCAGTCGTGGTGAAATTCTGGAAATTTTCGAGGATTTGCTACTTAGAAAACGGCAAGAAGAATTATCCACTGACTGTTTTCTCAGAGTTATCCCTGTGAGTGGTTACCACAGCTGCTGACTGACATCCCAACCATCAGAGGTCTCCTCACACAAGTTCAGTCTCATTTGACAGCAGATTGGGAACTGAAGTGAGCCAAGTTTGCCCATGGCCACGCAACCCAGAAGTGCCAGCAGCACAACAGAGCAGATTTCTTGAACTTCCAGCTCTATTATCTGAAGTGATTTAAAGAATTGGAGCTTTTTAGGTGAAAGCAACCAGTTGAAATGGAGACTGGAAATTATTATCGCTAATGACTTAATTAAGGGACATAAGAGGCCAGATATATAGACAGATGAATAAGTAGTTCAGAGGAAAGCTGGTGGAAAGAGGATTCTCCCTGCTACAGCTTAACTTGCCACAATTATCTAATAATCACAGTAAATATGGAGATCAGCAGATTATTTTCCCAACATCGAATGACTTATGTGGCATGTCAGCAAAACACCCAGGAGAATAAAACACACCAGCAACTGCTCTCTAATTACTCTTTTCAGATGGAGTAATGATCTTTAATGTGCAGTGGATCTCATTAATTAACTCTGAGATTTTAATTAACTCTTTGCCTAATTTACCTGCCATAATACATTATCAAAAATGTCATCTTAACAGGTTTTTTGCTCGTTTGGGGAGGAGAAAGAGGAAACTGTATGTTCATAAGTGATTTTTGTTTTCTCTTTTCTGGAGACTCTTCTGGTAATGAGCAAGTTTCCTAATACAGATATATGGAGTAAGAACCTATTGAAAACTCCAATGTGTTTGGTTGCCCAAATCTAGTGAATTCAAGTGGAGATAGAGGATGACAGTTTGTGATGTCCCAGGTCTGCTACACCAGCCCCTGAAAAAAATGTACTCCAAGTCTTATTTATTGTTAACAACTGCTTCCTTAAACACTGGATATTCTTCCTGTCCCACAGATACAAATATCTGAGTGTTCCATACACATTTTAAAATTTACTTTTAATCCAGGTAGCGTAACTAAAAATAAATGCAAAGTACTGATTTAGCCTGTGTCAGGATCTCATGGAATGATGTACAAGGTTCTTCCTTGGGTTTGCTTCATTAGTGCTGCCCCTATCGAGGAGCACAAACTTCATGGCAGAAATTAATGCATTTGGTGTTTCATTGCCCTCAAGATGAGTTTTGCACATGCTGGAGTAGATTTATCCGTGCTATTCCTTCCTAGGGCATAGTGGTAGAGTCATTATCTTGTTATAGTAGGGGAATGGTCTTTCCTTAAGGTCTTTCCTTAAGGTCTTTCCTTAGGAGTCCAAAAGTTCCCTCAGATTTCTTCCTCCCTAACACCTCTCCTCAAAGAATGGAGACCAAATTATTGGGTCCCTTTGTGGTTTGTAGGTGAACACCTCATTTTCAGTCCTGGTTTCACCACTACATTCCTACTAAATTCTTGTTTCTCTCATTCCCTCTTCACACATCTCCCACATTTAACCCCACTTTGTAGCCTTAGCAAACCACAGGGAATATCCTGAGGTGTAAGGGACCCCAGGGACCCTGTAAGTCCAGCTCCTGATCCCTCAGAAAGCATTTCTCACTTGGCTTGGACAAGACCGTGGAGTTTCTATTTCATGTAGGCTCTTACGTTGTAGAGGAAAAGAAACGTCTTCCTTACTCTGACACTTTGACTTATCATTTTGCAGATCTATGGCGTTTTCTCCCTCCCTCCACCATTTCCCAGCTTTTCTAAGGCAGGCTGATGGATATTTTTAGGCAAACCTCAGTGGGAAGATGTTATGTTTATAGTCAGGCACTTAGGAAGATGAATATGCTGTAAACAATGACCATGCTTGATAGTGATCCTGCCCTGATCTTACATTTATTGATGTAGGAAATTAGAGATTTGTGCTAAGCTGAGCTAATTGCCATAACTACAGCTGCACACAACCGAGGCCCATTAATTACTAAAATAATAACCAAATTACCTAAAATAATAACAAAAAAAAGAGTTCTAATTTGTTTCAGGGATATTAGAATTAGACTTTGTCAGATTCCCCTTACTTTATGACACCAATATGCAGGGATCCACAATATTTTTTCCTGATGTTTCCTAACCAGGAGAGCAAGTTTTTTAGGAAACATGACAAATTTCTGGAATGTAGACTGTGAAAGGGGTTCTGTAAAGATGAAGAGATGGCTGAAGTCACTTATTTTGGGTTTGGCTGTGGTATAAAAGTCAAAGACATAGAACCTGGTCCTGAAGCACTTGAAACCAACATTTTCTGGAACTTTAAAGTGATTTATTCCTTCTGTTTTCAGGCAGGTTATTCCATCTTAGACAAGAACACTGGTGAGATTAGAAGCACTGTTGACTTTAGATTAGGCTTCTTCTTGTTCTTCTGAAAATGCTTAATGAAAATCATAATTTTTCAATAGCAAAAGCAAAAACTATACAATTCTAATAACAATAGTAATTTGATTTTCCTCCTCTGTTATAAATTTGATGTGGATGTAAGATTTCATAAGGAAGCAGCAAGAAGTGAAAAAACTACTGAATGTTTTTCAGTCACTGGGATTAAAAAGCAGAAATGTTCAGGTATTCTTTGAAACAACATCCACTGCTGTGGCTGCAACCTTTGGAGTGAAGAGTGTTTGAAGGGGATTGACCAGATATAGCAGTAAGCTAATGGTGAATTAAATTCTAAGAGAGAAAACAAATTTAAAGGTGTTTATCTATCCATCTTGCCCCCAGGTCTTCCCAAATGACACATAGTGTTGTGAAGGACTTAATTATGTTAAATAAAATATTCCTCTCTAAGTTGCAGAATCCCTTGCCTGTAACAAGAAAATTAATTGCTCATTTTTGGTAACTAAGACATTCACAGCTAGATAAATAGTTGACCCTAAGTTGTCCAAATAGAAATATGTCCAAATAATTATCCACTTAGAGGAAAAGAGCCCCCATCCTTGCTGTGCCTTGTGTTGATCCTAGAACGTGGTAGGCAACCTTGGATGTTCATTATCTAACTCAGTGCTCAAGCCTGCACTGTGGGAGACCACTGCACTGTGATCCCCTGCTGAAAGGGATGTATTCCACAAGAAATTCAAATTTTGGGCTGTTTTTAGAATGAATTTCATGTGTTTCTTGAATGAGCACATGAATTTTCCATTTTTTAAGCCATTATCGACTAGATTAAAATCCCAAATATGGTAATGTAACATAATGCAAGACATCCTTATCCACAACGAAAAAACTTCCAGCACTTGTATCCCACATCCTATAATTTCTTCCCTTCTGGATCTTACCTGTATTTATTTCTTACTACCTACACCTACTGGAAAATGACCATAGGTGGCCTCAGTTTTAAAAAAAACTTTAATCACACCTTCAGGAAGCCATGTCCCATTTTAAGTCATAAGATAAAGGGTTCTAGGTTTGTGTTTCTACTGTTTTTTTAATTGGTTGAGACTTGTCCAGAGTTCCCAGTATTGTAATCATAGATGGCAAGAGATTCAACAAAGCCCTGATCCAAAGGAAAGACAAATTACCCCTTAATCTTGTAACATCATCCTAAAGGATAAACAAAGAGAGAAGTGTTGTTAAACACTGAACCTGCAGAGTCTCTGGCAATCTGGAATTTCACCTTAATTCTCTCAGTTGTCAGTGCTCTTCTGGTCCTAATACCCACAGACAGCTCAGCACATTCTGCCTCAGAAGTTTCACTGCTGGGGTATCCTGCACTGGCTCACACACCAGGTGGGTGAGTTACACGTTCAGCATGGAGAAAAACAAACTCTAAGTCCTTGAGTCAGTGACTTAATTGATGAGGACAGCAAGGCACCAGCCTTGAGAATCCTCTCCTCAGAGCAAGAAGTGCCTTTCTTCACAACAAAACAGGGTTTCCAACCAGAAATATCCCCTTTCCTGTCATTCATTACCATCTTGTTTTACAGCACCAGGGATCCAGGATTCTCCTGCTGATCTCCAGTAGTTGACTGATTGATTGATTGATTGATTGATTGACTGATTGATTGAGTTCCAGTGATTTACAGCTGTCAGTGATGCAATGCCCAGGGGAAAGGCAGCTGCTGCTCTCCCACTATTGGATCATGGTCAGAAATGTTTTCTGATTCAACCCAACATGCCCAGTTTACAATAGGAAGATGGGCCTGCAGTTTCTTCCAAGCCTAATTGTCCAACTTTGATGATGATTTGCTGGGCTTTAATTAAAGACAAAAAAGAGTTCTTTCAGATCATGGGCAACGCTGACTTTTAGTGTGGCTTAATGACACTCATTAGATGTTTCACCATCATCCCTCTATTTATATCCAAATGAAGGAAGCTTTCTCAGTGTGGCCTAAAGTATCTAATTATGGATTTCAGGTTTCAAACGGGACCATGTAGGTTTCCCAATCATTCCCCGTAGTTTTCCAGCACTCTAGTTTATCTCTAAAGCTCATAACAAGGCTGGAATAACTCCTCTGATGACAATTCCACAATTTGCATTGACAATTACTTCTAATCCCAGGATGATTGTTAAGTTATGATATTTCTTTTCATGTTACTTTCAAGTCCTCGTTAGTGAGGTCCCCCTAGCTCTGCACACCCTGCTTTGTTCTGTTTATGGGCTCCACTTGGCTCTGAGGGATGTTTGAGCCCTACTACACCAACTCTTTAAGCAATGGCTGCGTCATTGTCTCTGAACAGAGGCTGCTCAACTTATTTTTAACTACCAAAAGCCTATATACAAAATTTTCATCTTTATTTCATATCTCCCCTCTCAGCTCTCTTCTAAAGAACCACCGTATTGGGATAACTTCAGCATTTGTAATCCAACTCGTTAGTGTTGTATAGATTATTATATTTTCTTGTAAGTACTCCCTTTTGAGTAGCCATGTGATTTTTTTTTTCGGTATTTGAGGAAGACAGAGGAAGAAATTTTTTTTTGTTTTCAGTTATTAGGTTTTTCATGTGCTCAAAGACTTATTTAGTCACACATAAAGAACTTGAGCTGTTTGTCTTAAAAAAGGACAACCAAGAGGTGACTCTATTATGGTTTAAATATCTCCACAGGGAGAAATACCAGGTAGTAAAGAGATCTTTAATTTAGTAGAGAAAGACATAACAAGAAACAGAGCCCAGAAGCAAGAAGCATATAAATTCAAATTAGAAACAAGACATGAATTCTAAAATACGTGAAAAAAATTAACATAGACTAGAACTCCCAATGATCTTGGTGAATGCTCCATCTTCCTGGGCTTTAAAATCCATATGGAGGTGGTGGTTTTTTTCTGGAAGGTATTTTTTACAAATATGCATTTTGGATTCATCGCAAGAGAAACAGGAAAAAAATTATCAGAATTTTTTTTTTCATCAGAAAGCTGTGGAAGATGTTTTAATAATTCTTTTGGGCCTCAAAACTTGTGAAATGTTTGACTGACCAGACAATCCCGTTGCTATGGATATTAGGAGAAAAACTGACAACAGCAGGGTGGGAACTTAGTTGTGAGACAGATAGCTTGATGTATAAAGGGTCAGAGCAAATTTAATTTCTGTTTGACACATACACACAGAACCTGTCTTCGCTAACAGAAATATATAGAAACAGGCACACTGAGGAGCAAAAAAAACCTCATGGAAGCATATGGGCCTTCCTCCTCCCAGATCTCACTCTGGATATAAGTGGGTGGGAGAAAAAATAGCGTAGGACAGATATTAATTCATATACTCACAGAACAGCCTAGCCTGGAAGGGACATCAAAAGACCATCTGGTCCAAGTTTCCATGGGAGAGGGGGCCCATTTGAGGTCATCCAGCCCTGTCCCACCCCATCCTGAGAACCCCTGGTGAGGTTGTTTTGTTGGTTGATTGTTCTCACTATAAAAAATATTCTCCCTTCTATCAAGATGAGACCTCTCCCATTGGTCCCCATTTCTCCTCGTGTTCTGCAAGTGGCTCCTCCTGAGGAGAGAGATTCTGTTCTTTTTGAGCCACCCTCTAAGTACTGGAATGCTGTGGTGAGGTCTTCCTGAGCTTTCTCTTCTCCATGGGGAACATCAGTCCTTCACTGTTTCTTACAGGACAGGTTCTCCAGACCTTTGATCATCCTTCCCTCCTCTTGAGCTGTTTGTCCAGTTTTCTTGGATGCCAAAATTCTGCATTGGATTGTGTTTTCTACAGAAGAATTATTTTAATTTTGCTTTAAGAGTCTCACTCTATCAATCTGAGCCCCACATGTTAATTTCTCAAGATCATTTTGAATGTTAATCCTACCCTTTTAAATCCTTTAAAAACCTCTTTATTTTTGATGCCTGAAGTGCTTTTCCTATACCATCTTCTGCATTTCTAGTGAAAATACTGAATATATAAGATCCAGAAGCAGTTGCTACTGAGTTTTTCGCCTGAATTCTTCAACATCATTATAGCCAGCTGCACACCCATTTTACAGTAGTTACAAGGAAAATGCATATTCCCTTTTTTGAAGACTTCATGAGGCTTCTGGGAATGAAAGGGTGTGGGCCTGGCTCCCCACCTGTCATTTAGACATATTTTGCTAAAAATAACAGGGAGAAAGGGAAGATCAAGGTTTTGTGCTGTAGGTGCTTAGAGATCTCAATAGCAGCAAGTCCTTGAATGAATTTGCAGTTTTGTTGGCTAATCCTGTAAATATTTCCCTTTCATTCAAGGTTAAAGAAGAAACTGGATAAATCAAGAGCCACCTCAGATTTAGGTTGAAGTGCTTTGCCATGACACACAAAAACATGGTACTGACAGTTACTGCAGGAAAAATGAGTCAATAACAATCTCACTTGGTCTTAATTTCCTTTTCTTTACTTTGGCAAATGTCACATAGAAGGAAATTCAAATTCAACCATTTGAAGTTGCTTCCTAGATTGGTCACACTCAATTCAATATATTCTGTTTCCCTTTGCTCTGCTTTGGTCACTCTGTAGCTCCTTTCACCAAAAGAAAAATAAAACTGAACCCCTTAATACAGGCCTCAAGCTCACCACAAACACATGGGGCTCTAAACATTCCTTTCCCTACTTTTAAAAGTTTGATCTTTCTGGAATCTGTGGTCACACCAAATCATAGAATCATGGAATCCCCGAGGGTGGAGAAAGCCAACAAGAAAAAGATCATCAAGCCTGAGCTTCAACCAAATCCCACCGTGCCCATTAAATGCCACATCTGCTTGTTGTTTGAACCCTTCTGGGGATGGTGGCTCCACCACTCTCCTGGGGAGCCTTTTCCAGCCCACAGTGATCCCTGGAGCACCACTGATAACTGAAGAAACTCTGCTTACAGGTTCCCTTCCATTTCCAGGAGGTTTTGCTGCTGCTGCCAAGCATTTGATACAGCACGTGATCCTTTGGGATAAAAGCCTCCAGGGACAAGGGGACTCAGCAGCAGTGCAGTGGTCCATGCTCAGCCTGATGGGTCAGAACACTGCAGGAAAAGAGGATTTCATTCCATGTGTTGTGAGGACTGATGCAGTTGCTCGTGCAATAGAGATGTAACGACACCTCTGGGTTGTACACACAATTATTTCAGTGTAAACACAGGAAAACCTCGCTTACAGAAATAGTTACCCGCAGTTCTGCTCAGGTATTTACCTAATTTGAAACAAGAAAGGCAGTCATTATGCATTAAACTCTCCCAGGACACAGTGAACAAGTTTTCCCTGAATAATTGTGTAGATAGCTCTGAAAAATTGGCCTTGGAGTGCCTGTAGCAATAGATACATTCATCATGAGAGCACTACCAAAATGCTATATTTAAACTTATCTAAGACTCTGGGAAAGTGGGAGTCTTATTAATGCAATTGTATTTGCAAACACAATCTAGTTAAAGAAGAATGGAAGGAATACAGATTACTCTTCCCCAGGGAGAGAATAATTTTCTCCAGAGGCTAATAAAGAAATGATCTACACTCAGAGATTATTTTTATAAGTTAGTTGCACTCAAAAAATCATAAATAAATGAAATAATATTTAGTACTGTATTAATTGGTAGGAAAAATACTTTTAACACATCAGACATCTGTAATATGTTTTTCTACACACCCATATTGTAATATAGATAACGGATTTAATTAATGCCTATTTGTTTGCAGAAGTGTTCCCATCATTTATTTTAATGGCTTCCATCATGGAAAACCATCTGCTGTTCACAGGGATGTTATTTATATTTCTATCGAGATTCCATTTAAGTGTAGAATTATCAAATAATTGGCTATCAGATGTTAAAAAATACTTATATTCTCTCAGTTTATTTGAAATGAAACCTGATCAAGGTCTGATAATCTCTGCCTGTTTCAGACTCTAGATTTAATCAATTTAAAGGCTATAATAGAAATAAGTTTTTTTATTTCAATTTTTTCTACATAACATACAGATAATAAGGGGAAAATATGCAGAAATAGGGCACACACCTTCCTCCCTAGGGACAATCATCATTTCAGACCAGCTACTGAGGCTCCCCCATGCCACAGAGGTATATTTAGAGTCCTGAAATCCTACAAGAGGAAGGCACCATGGAAAACTGGCAGCTGCCTAAGCTACACCTTTAAAAATCCACACCAGAATTACAGGAATTGAATAACTCGGTCTCCTGTAGCCCTTGCACATTTTTTTCAGGAATATGACACTTCATTTTCTTATCCCAGGTAAATGTTGTAACTAATCAGACAGTTCTGTGGTGATGATAACAAAGATTTTCAGTGAGAAATGTGCCACAGGAAACGTTTCTAACCACAGGGTGGGCTGGGACTCGGCTCAGCATTGAAGTAAGAGATATCCAAGGTGAGCATTAAAAACAGGGAGCAGGTGACACAAGTGAGTTTGTACTGTGAGGGGGAAAACACAATATCCAGGACCTCATTTCTGCTTCTGATGCTGTCATTTTTGAGTCACTTCTCACTGGAACAGATCCTTGTGTAACACAGGGTGAAGAGCTGAGCGCAGATATTGGTGTGAGATGTTCAACAAATCCATCTTCCCATCGAGGTGTGTCTGTGGGTGAACATCAGTCCTTTCCCTGGAGGGCTGCAGCTGCTCTGCACCTTCCTCACGAGGAAGATTTCTGCTCTCTGCTGACAGGACCTGAAGGAGTGGCTGGAGATGAGCCAGAGGAGGTTTGGGTTGGATATTGGGAAAAAATTCTTCATCCAGAGGGTGGTTGAGCACTGGAACAGGTTCTCCAGAAAAGAGAGGTCACGGCACCAAGACTGGCAGTGCTCAAAAAGTGTCTGCACAACTCTCTCAGGTGGAATTCTTGAGGTGCCCTGTGAAGGGCCAGGAGTTGGATTTGCTCATCCTGATGAGTCCCCTCAACTCAGGATGTTCTAGGACCCTTATTGATGCCTTGTGAAGGCTGACCTAGAACAGAGACTAGACAGAGCTAAGGAATAAAGTAGGGATTTATTGGGAGGCCTCAATGGATCCACCTTGGGCAGCACAAGAGCCCAGCCAGGGCTGCACCGAAGAAGAACCAAAATGGTCACAAAATGCATGATTGGTCATGGGGTCTCACACTTTTATAAGTTGTGGTCCATTTGCATATTGGAGTTATTGTCCAATTACAGCTTTAGGTTATCAAGTCCCATCCTTCTTGTTTTTCTCTTTTCAGTCCACCGTTGTTTGTGCTCTTGGGCCTGAGATCTGGATCATTTGTCCTTGGTCCCCAGCTGGAGAAGGAATTGTTCTGTCTCCCTACTCTGTGAAGAGAGCTCACCATCCCATAATATGAAGCCCACACACTTAAGCAGAACAGAATCTGAAAAACATAAAAGCAGAAACCTGAGGCATCATTATGAATAAACTGCAGAGTCTCAGGAATATGTGTTTTGTAATATGGACAATTCCCTCTTCTGGTACAGAAATAGTCTTGGAAACCTTGAATGCCAACTTCAAAGTTCAGTAATGGGCAATTATCATGAATAGCAAGCCTAGAATAACTCCCAAGTTTTTTATTTATTTTTTAAAAGCATGTAGAGAACGGCCAGGCTGGCTGGGGCTTTAAGCACCCTGGTCTCATGGAAAGTGTCCCAGCCCATGGTTGCAGTGAGATGATCTTTAAGGTTTCTTCCAACCCAGGCCATTCTAGGATTCTGTGAAAATATGAAAATATGAACTCTTCAGACAGGGCTATGCAGGCATCACAATGAAAATGCCAGACTGTGTGGAAAAATTACAAACAAGAAGTCCTCAGTAGCTCTGGATTTCTTACAACTTCACTTGTCTGGAAAATCTGCTTGAAGCTTTTTTTGTCTTTTACAGCTTGGATTGTGCACATTTTGTCTGAGATTAGGACCATCCCACCAGGCAAAGACTTTTCTCAGAGGCAGCAATGAAAATTGAGGCTGTTTGTTCTTCTGTGACTCTTCTAGATAGAGATAAACATTTCTTCCTCCTTGTTATAATTTAATCATACAGTGATAAGGAAAAGCATCTTAGATTCCTATTTTGCTCATGAATTCTTTTGCAAGTGAGGGTTATGATGGAAGTTTAAAAGACGATGAGATGAACAAAAAAATTCCTAATGCAGCCTAAGTTTTATTCTGTTTAATTTCTGCTTAAATAAATAATATTTTTCCTCTCTCTGTTACTGGATGGTTACAAGTTTTCTTGTAAGAAAAGCCAGAACTTTAAGTTTCCTCTGATCACAGGAGCACAGGCCTCAGATATTGAGCTTGTGTTTGTATTAAGGAAACAATGGACTGGAGGTTGTAAAATCCTATTGGGAGTCTGGATTTACCAGTTTGAATATTGCCCTATGATAATTTTAGCAACTTGGAGCTTGGTCATATCTTAGTGGCCTGAAGAGTAGAAAAAGCTAGCTCAGATTTTTTGTTTGTTTTAATAATGTATGATTTTTCTGCTTTTCTATTTGAATTATCTTTTTTTGTTTCGTCATTTTAGATAATAACTGGGTGTTGTCTTCTGACTTGTTTTTTGTTTCATGTCCAAAGAATTTTAGATTTTTTAAATGAAAGCAGAAAGGATTATAATATTAATACTGGTACTAATAGTAGATTTTTAATGTTGCCCAACTCTCAGTCAGTTCCTTAGGGAGTGGGATGCTAACTCTCAGGCACAGGGTGGAATTCTTGGGCAGGGCCAGGAGTTGGATTCAATGATCCTTGTGGGTTCCTTCCAGCTCAGGATATTCTGTGATTCTTTGAACTGTAAGGAATTGGGAGAAATCAAAACAAAATAAATGGAAGCCCAAGAAAAGTCAAAGGACAGCTTCCAGCCGACCTAGGAATAAATCAAACATGGATCTCTACCTACACTTTAAATAAATATTCTGTATATTACTCCTGTGGTTCTGAGAATGATTAATCAAGACAATGCTGTGATGGTGTGGCTGATGCATTTAATCACTAAAGCAGAATAACAAAGTGTAATCAATATTGTAATGGAGGTTTTTTTAGCCCACTAGATTCAAGATGCCAGCTTAGGCAGTAAAGCAGGGAATGTTCTCCTTCACTACCTCATTTGCTGTGTTTCTCAGCTATGTTTATTTTTTCCTATATAATGCATATTTCAAAATCAAACTCAGAGATCCTCTCAAATTAATGCTGGGAAGAAAAATATTTCTATCAATAATTACTTCTTGATTTATTGGTTGTTTGGGGGATACTGTTATTTCTTTAATATGTTTTCCTGTGCAAACACATTTCTCCATGGTCTGGGATGAGGAATTCAATGTTTAAAAGATGCAGCAACCTTTCAATCACTGATTTTATTAATAAAAAATGAAATGAAATCACCTGTTTTCTCTTCACAGAATTACGCTGTCCCACTATAAATTTCCTATATATGAAATTACCATAATAATAATAATAATAATAATAATAATAATAATAATAATAATAATAATAATAATAATAATAATAATAATAATGTAGAAGAGTTACTTTGTAAATATTTCACCAGACAGACAAGGCTGTTGTAGGATTAACAATACTTCTGTGCAGAAATGTTGAGGAAAGCAGGAAAGTAATTTCATGAGACCCTTCAGTACCCACCATCCCAAACTGGAACGTGAAGTGCAATTCCATTCTGTCTGAGAAAAAAAGATCCCAGCAGCATGGAGGTGACTGAGAAGATAAAGAGAGTTATCTGTGCAAATAACCCATCAAATGAGAATAAAAACTCTTGTTTTTTCTGTTTCCTCAGTGAACAACCACTTTAACCCATAAACTTTAATAACCACCCAAATAAATGAAATATACTCATGCCTAACCAGTCTTTCTTCTTAAAGGGGTGCACTCTAATGAAATTTAAGTGAAATTTAAAATATTCTGCATGTGTTCAGAGGAGCTATGAGGTCTGATTGCTTTTACCTCTGCCCTGGATTCTGCACTGGGTTCTCCAGTGTCTCTTGAGAACATTGATCTCATAGGATGTTGAGAGTTAATTCAAGTTAACTTAATTCAGGTTTCTCACTGGATAACATAATCCATTTTCTTTAAATTTTTAATGTTTTTTACCTTAATGAGCTGCATCTTCCTGATGAATAAGTAGAGTGAAGCCCCATCAGCATGGACAGACAGACAACACATCTGAGCAAATGCACTTTCTTTAGAGAAAAGGCAGAAAAAAATATTTCTTTGCAGGTACATTTGGCTCAGTCCCCTCACCCAGGGAGTGAAGTTACTAAATTTAAGGCAGATTTAAGGAAACCAGCCTCTTTTACATCTAAAATTGCTGGCCATTTGCAGTTTTCTGCTAAGTGGGAACAAATAAGGAAGGGAGTTCCCAAAGCAGCAGGGAAGGGAGACAGAAAGATTAAAGAAGTTTTTCAGGAGGAAATGGAAAATGTTCTTGCAGGTAAAATAAAAAGCAAGGTTTCACAGTAATTTCTGAGGAGTCTCTCATCTCTCACAGGCTGAGCTGAGCTCCTGTTGTGCAAGTCCAGACCTGGAGCAGGTAAGACCAAGTATATTTAATTTACCTGAAAGCCTTCGTAATATCTGCCTCCTTATGGAAAACTGAACTGGGTATTTCTTTGAAGGCTGAACAATTTCAGGCACAGGGAATGGTCTCAGGAAATCTCCAGTGAGAGAGGCCAAGGAGAGGTAGGATGCTGCTGGTGCAATGCTGGTGGCTGCTTCAAAAACAGTCAGGGAACAGACAGCTCTTGGGTTGGGGATAAAAGTGGTGCAAAGCAAGGTTTATGTCTCAAATCTCTGCTGTAGCTCCCCACTTTCTGTGCTTACCCTAAATATTTCCAGAGAATCAGGGAATGGTTTACATTGGAAAAGACCTCTGAGATCACCAAGTCCAAATGTTAAGCCAGCACTGCCAAGCCCAGCATTAATCCAGGTCCCCAAGTGCCACAACTTCTAAATACCCCCAGGAATGGTCACTCCACCACTTGTCTGGACAGCCTGTCCAGATGCCTGACAATTCTTCTGGTGAGGGAATTTTTCCTAATATCCACCTCCTTTCATCCTAACACTTCTTACCTGGGAGGAGAGCCCAACCCCCACCTGGCTGCACTCTCCTTTCAGGGAGTTGTATTGAGCAACAAATTCTCCCACTGAGATTACTTTATTTATTTATTTATTTTTTCCCCAGGCTAAACCATCCCAGTTCTCCCAACTGCTCCTCCCAAGGACTTGTACTCCAGACTGATCCCAGCTTCACTGCCCTTCTTTGCACATGCTTTTATTTTGGTCCCTTCAGGAAGCTACAGGGTGATAATTCAATTTTAGGAGTGAGAGCAACTGCTGCAAACCAGATTTCATCCACGCCACAGGCCAAAAAATCACATCCCAGTGAATGAGAAACAACAGCCTCAACAGCTGGTTTTGGGGCATCCTGGGAGGCAAAGACTGAAATATCCAAGACACTGTGGTGCTGCTATAAATTCTGGAAAATTGTGCTTCCACTCCTGGAAATTTAGAGAGATGTCCTCTTCATGCAGAATTATTTCTTTATAATTGTAATGATTTGTTACATGTATTTTTACTGGTTAAGAGCATTTCATTCAATAATAAAAGACACAGATATATACAGTTTGAGCTGTAAGGAATTACTCTCTCCCTGTGCCTTCAACAGGGAATTTTCCATTTTCTGATGGGCTCTGTGTCCCATGCTCACCAAAAGCATAAAGAGCTCTCTAGAATAAAACAAATTCCTGTAACAAAATGTGGGACCAACTTAAGGACCTTACCTTAAACAAATACCCCAAATTATTATCACTGGTTTTCCCCATGGATTTGTAGTAACAGATGCACAGAATAAGTGATGCTTTTGAGGTGCTTCCAAAGGACCTGAGAAGCCTTTTCTGCACTTGTTTAATTCACATGTCACCAGATGGAAGTAGCCATCCTGGGGATGGACAATTATTACGATGCTGTGATAAATGCCAAGTCCAACAAAACTTCTTTCATAGTTTTATCTCAGTAAATGCAAAGTGAAATCACTCAGGGTGCTGTGTCTCCTACTAAAACAACAATTTTTTTTCTCATTTTTATTTTCATATTATTAGCTCAAAACAAGTTAAACCTGACAGATAGAAGATTGTGTGTCTCCTGCACTTAGGAGCTCTTGCATCACAGGCACAACGAATTCTGTTGACAAAATTGAGCTGAAAATAAAACTTGTGCCACTGAACACCTGCAATAGCTAATATTAGGATCTATAAAAAGACCCTGCAAAGTCAGTAGGATATTTAGCTCACTATTTCCTCTCTTGGAAGGCAGAGCAGCGTCCAATTCTGTGTCCAAGGAACAGCTGCATGTGTAGGTGTGGAGTATTCTAGAAATATTCCAACCAAAGGCAAAGAGAGGCAGCTGGTTGTCACAAAATTATTTCAATACATAAAAGGAAAAATTGGAGGTCAGTGTGTCTGCATTTATTCTAGACTTATGACTTGACTTGCTGGACAGAAGGAGGTGATCACTGTCTCCCTTGCTTCAATCAGCTTTAGAAATATGAAAAACAAAACATAGATAAAATGAAAAATTAAAAGCTATAAGTGTATTTTATTAGACACTCAGGAAATTGCAGTTCAAGAAAGGCCACACTGATTATTA
Organism: Dicaeum eximium; assembly: GCA_013396995.1. NCBI lineage: Eukaryota > Metazoa > Chordata > Aves > Passeriformes > Dicaeidae > Dicaeum > Dicaeum eximium. Next base: position 145,841 of record VWZP01005340.1, on the reverse strand, counting down.
GCCAGCCTGGGCTGCCAGGAAAATGAAAGTAAGATATAAAAGGATGACAATCTCTAGGTAGACATAGAAATATATATATATATGGAAGGAGGAGAGAATTACAACAATCAATATAATTAATAAGTGAGAAAATGAATAAGTTGTAAGGGAAACAAAACACAGGGAAATATTTGACTAAAAGAACTATAGGTTAGGTGTAGCCAATCTTGCATTTCCAAAAACAAAATAAAAGTAAGTGGTGTTACTGGACCCTTTATGAATTAAGGTGGGAGAATTGAAGGTAAAAGTAAAGAACTATTTGTAATATAATTAAATAATGTAGACAGTGCTAGAGGATGACAAAGGACATCTCATTTTACTCCACCAGTGGCAGAAGTGGATGCTCAGTGTCTACCATAAACACTGAGAGGCCCTAAAAACCTGAACCTCTCCTGGCACAGCTTGAGGACATTTCCACTTGTCCTGGCACTGGCCTTCTACTCACAGACCTAAACACAGATTACTCCAGGGGATGAGTGCTGGCCTGACCAGAGAAGGTCTCTTCAGATACAGAAAATTTGAACTGATAAATATTGGTGCAAAAGTTGGGAATTTTTTTTTATTACTGTCAATGAACATGACAATATTATTAGATCTAGGATGTTTCTGAATGCTTTGGTAGACTTTGGGGAAAAAAATTTTCCTCATTCTTTAAAGGAATAATTTGATACATGAGAAGAGTTAGATTCAAGCCCAGGTGTGTTTCTCCTCTTGTCTCACCTCAGTTCCCCTCTAGGAAAAGTGTTCATCAGCTCTTCTGTAAAATCTGTTCTCTTATGAGGATGAATTTATAGAAGTTGTGAGCTAATGGTAAGAGAGTGCTTACACATTCATTATAGAAATTACTGTAAGCAACTGTCAGACACATTGGGTATCATCCTCTGTCAGTCCTTCTCTTAGAACAGAGGTATAATTACTTTTATCTCCCCCCTGCTGTGCTTTGAAATCTCCATGCCTGGAAATACTCACATATTCCAGGGCTGGATCGCATTTGTACTTGAAAAGGAGTCAATTTAGGAATAACCTGCAGGACTATAGCTCAGCTGCAACGGTTTTCATGAAGAAGTGCCAGAAAAACAATGAAGACAGCATTTGATTAATGTAGGAACTTCAGTCCAGAACTGTCAGAACTTCATGTGTTGTCACCATAATGAAAATATAATGGATGTGGTCAGGAATGCCATCCATCTTCCACTTGTTGCACAGCGAGTTTGAACCAAAGGTTTCTGGGGAATTTTTAAGTTTTGCTCTCACTTATTTTTTGGAAGTAATTTCCCTTGTTAGAATTCAAGTGGAAGGGAAGGGGTAGTAAAATCTTCGGGAATTAGGACTCAGGCCTGAGAAAATTAAGAGCAGATTGAAAATGTTGTTTTTCATTAATCAAGAAAGCTCAGAAGAGGAGAGAAGTCCAGGAGAGGTGAGGTGACCTTGGAAAGAAAGAGGCAGGAAGAAATGCATCTTCTAGAGTCCTGCTTGAACAAACAGATTAGGGGCACAAATCACTCTGCAAACACAGGAGCTCATGAAGCTTCTTCCCCATGGGTTTGGGCTCTGAGCAAACTGCTCTGGTTGGAGATGTCCCTGCTCATTGCAGGGGGTTGGATTAGAGGTCTCTTGGAGGTCCATTGAAACCCAAACTGTCCTATGATTATATGAATTATAACAATTTATATTCAAAATAATAATATTACCACCTACAGAAATGTTCATATGAGTTTTCTGGTCTCTCAGAAGGTGCATGGTCACACTGTGATGTTTTGCTCTGTGAGGCACTTCAGTTCCCTTAGCTCTCAGTTCCCTCATCTGTCTATTTTTTATATAAATTTAATCACAAAAGATATTCCAGATGTCTCCCTATTTAATTGTTTTTTTTGAAATTGCCTAATAGTTAAACCACTTTTAGGAGAAACACACGGGTCATAATGACATCCCAAGTCTGATTTCTGAAAGATAAATGAAAGCAGAAAAAAAAAAAAGTAAATACATTTGAAATATTCTGTTCATTAAAGAATCACAGAAGGTTTAGTATTAGAAGGGACCTGTGGAGATGATCCAGGCTTACCCCTGTGCCAAGGCAAGGTCCCCTGGAGCAGGTGACAAGGAACACATCCAGCTGGGTTTGGAATGTCTCCAGAGAGGGAGCTCCACGCTCTCCTGGGCAGCTGTCCCAGTGCTCTGCCACCTGCATGGAAAGAAGTTCTTCCACTTGTTGAGGTGGATCTGGTGTTTTGGTTTACAGCCCTTCTCCTTGTCCTGTTACTGGGAACCACTGAAAAGAGTCTGGCACCCTCCCCTTGACACCAACCTTTGAGTTACAAAATATTTGAGATATTTGTATTGATGAGCTCCCCTCTCAGCCGTGTCTTCTCCAGACCAGCCAGGCCCAGCTCCCACATCTCTCCTCACAACAGAGTGGTTCCAGGCTCCTCCTCATCTTTGTGGCCTCTGCTGGACCCTTTCCAGCAGCTCCTTGTCTTTGTGGAGACCAAAATCCCACCAGGGCAGAGCAGAGGGAAGGATCACCTCCCCCGACCCCCACACCTTTCTTTATGAGCCCCAGGATCCCATTGGCCCTCCTGGCCCCAGGGGACTCTGCTGGCTCATGGACAACTTGCCACCCACCAAGACACCCAGGTCCTTCTCAGCAGATCTGCTCCCTAGTAGGTCAGCCCCAACCTTTTCTGGTATTTGGTATTTGGTATTTGGTATTCCTCCCCAGATACAGGACCCTACACTTCCCTAGGTCAGCCCCAACCTTTGCTGGTATTTGGGATTATTCCTCCCCAGATACAGGACCCTACACTTGCCCTTGTTGAACCTCATTGGGATTCTCTGTGCCCAACTCTGAATTCCCCTGTGAAACTCCTGAGTCCTGTATCCATGGCCAGTGAGCTGCCAGCATTTCTCTGTCTCATTATCACCCATTCAGCCTCTTTAATTGTTGTTAGGTGATTCCAAGTTCCCTTAGAGACTAATGGCCATTGCCACTGGATTATTGATATTCAATTTTATCTGCTCTGTTCATGTTCATCCCTTCCACTTTCTTAATTTGAGAGATGAGTCTGCGCATCAGGTTGTTGTTTTTTCTTTAAACAATAGAACAGCAGATTAATTAAATTTCTTCCTCAATAATGGATATATTGCTCAGGATATACACCGGGTTAAACGTCTGGTAAGGAAAATAAACCATCCTGAACACGGCAGTTTGACCAATGCAACAGAAAACTCATGAGGAATAAACCTATTTCCATTCCACCTATTATCCCAATTATTGGCTTTGCATCTCAGAGAAAGGAAGCAGAAGGACACATAAATTTGTAAGTCATTTGTGGAACTCATTGACAACCAGATCAAGCTTCATGTTCTTCATGTAATTATTGTCTCTGTAGGAAGTTAATTCCTTAAAATAGAGATGAAATTGCTCTTAAGAGCTGGAATCAGTCAGTCCCTCAGTTGCAAGTTACTGGTTCTCAGGTGCTTGTGATGACTTGCTGCAGGTGAGATGCAAATGTCTCAGTGATGCAATAATTTCAGATATGCTTCTCTCGTCCTCAAAAGTCTAAAACAGGCCACTGGAATGCTCAGGGTGTAAAGGGACTTTTAAAGGTCATCTAGTCCAACTGCAATGATCAGGGACATCTTCAACTAGATCAGTTTGCTCAGAGCTCCCTCCCACCCAAATCTTTCCAGGGATGGGGCACCTGCCACTTTTCAGGGCAACAAAACTTATTTGCTCTGCTTTTCTTTGCCACAGAGACGTCTATGTGAATTTGGTGATTTAACACCTATTTCCTGGACATTTTCCCTGTTCTTCCCAGATCAAGTGTAATCTCTTTGAATTCCTACCAAGTCACATCCTCTCAAGCATCTTTATTTTCAGTAACGCCATTTGTCATTGTTTGTGACAGGCATGACTGATATCACAAAGCCCAAAGGGAATAAAAGGATAAAAACTCGATAAAAGTATGATTTAAGATTAATTGTTGCCTGGTGAAGACTCAGGATAAGACATCACATAAAGGCATTACTTGCCCAGCAGTGCAGAATTGTTTTAGCAGTGATGACTGAGTGAGAGAGTGGGAATCTCATTTCAAAGGATTCTTATCCCAATTCAGTCCTACCTCTGCTCCAGATATCCTGGGAAAAGTTGGGAGCTATAATGCTGCATTCCTTGGGTGAGATGAAGGCAGGACTTTTGTGAGTGGTAGCTGGTGTTCCCATGGGCTATGGGTTCAAGGAGAGGAGAAATACTCATCGATATGACAACCTCCAGCACATCTATGAAATATTCATTTATATATATATATATACACTAACTTTCTGAGCTTCTGTTTGTAAACAGAAACACCAAAATATCACAAACATCTTCTGTCAGTTGTGGTTTTGAGTGGCAGCTGCAACAGATATTTCTGCTGAAAAAAAAAAATTAAAAATAAAGCCTTAGTACTCTGGGCAAAGAAAAATTTCTTTAGCAATCAAGAAGTGATTGCTCTCTGTGATTGTTTCTACTGGCAAATGACAGTGATTAACGCTATGCCAGTGCTTCTCAAAATTTTGGAAGTAGAAGCCTCTTTCGTTCATCTGTGTCTGTGGAGCATTATTCTCAGAAGCAGCTTGGTTTCTTCAAGACTCAGGATGAGGAGAAATTATAACTGACTTCAGCAAGTATTGACTCTCATCCCCTCCCACAAGGAACTGAGTTGCTGCCAGAAAGTAAAAGTGGCATAAAATTGGGCAGGCAATAATCACAGCCTTCACTGGCTCCTCTCTTACATCTGGTCCCTGGAGAAACTGGGAACTTTTTGGCTGCCGCATGTGATGCCTTCGCCCCCCTTTGAACCCTTGGTAGTGGCTTGAGAAGTGGGATGAAGAAGGAAAGGCAGTGCCACTGCCATGTTTTCATCTTAATTTGAAAAACACCAGTCTTGGAGTGCAGTTGTTTCTGTTTCTAAAAAAGGTTCAGGCAAATTTTAACAGAAGATCCAGAACACCTTCAAAATTCTGAACCCGCTTTTCTCTTTCCCCTGATGACACTTTGGAAAACCTTTGCAGATCAATTAAGGACTAAGCAGGAATTCTGACAGAGGGCTTCACTGCCTTTAAATTGCTCAATTCTCTCTGAGAAGCAGGAACAGATGTTCTTTGAGCTGGCACTTTAAGCTTTTATCCAACTCATTTCCCTGCACTGAGTCTGTCTGGTCTCCCTGGGCCAGGTTCTGGTTGCAGACTCCAGTGTTCAAAAGCAAGGAAGTGATTTTCAGCTTGCACCAAAGCCACATTGATGCATGTGAGGGTATGGAAGAGTTGCTGTGGTGAGAGTTCAGCAAGCACTTAGATCCACTGACATCCATGAGGTTAAGGAAGTGCTTAATCAGAGTTTTAAATTTCAGTCAGTGTGAGCAGAAAAAACCCCAAAAACCCTTCTCTCTCATAATTCCAACATACACTGAAAAAGAAAATTTTGACCATTTATTTCTAATATGTGCTAAAGACATCTTGTTTCAGCTCTGAGAAGGACAGGAACTGGATAAAATCATCATTCCCATAAATGTTAAATTGGGAAAAAAA
>VWZP01005340.1:122433-140199 GCA_013396995.1 Dicaeum eximium | reverse complement strand
AAAAAAAGATGGTGCTATCACCGTCCCTAATTTGGCTATTATCACTGAGAATTTTGTGCAAATGATGCATTTCTATGCAGCTCATAAATGACTCTGCTGATTCCAGCCCCTCTGTCCCACATATGGTGTCTGTGGGCGAGGCAGATCAACAGCCGAGTTTCTGGGAGTGGAGCGTCAGGATCAGTATTTTGCTAAAAAATTGCTTTTTCAAGGGGTATGAATTTGCCTCTTTATTCCAGTGCAGCAGCAAAGGGACCAAGGATTTCACTGTGCTCGGGTGGGGTCATAAAAGCTGGTTTGCATCTCATTTAAATGCTACACATATTTTTGGTGAAATTATTTTTTACAAGATGTGAAAGTGCTGCATGGTTGGTTGCTAGTCAAAGAAATTATACCTTTTAAAGGTTTACTTATAAAGCGATGTTTAAAACACTTGAATATGACTGATATTTCAATCATGCTTTTAATAGCATTTAAAAATAAAATAATTTTGTTACTCTCAATGCTAAACAACCTTCAACAAAATGACTTCCTGAAAGAGATTTATTTATTTATTTATTCATTTATTTATTTATCTTTAAACCAGTGATGCAATGAATGAGAATTCAAGACATGAATTAGTTCAAACCCATCTCAAATTTTCAGTGGGATGTATAAATTACTCAGTCTCTCTTATTGTCAGTTTTATCATCTGTAAAATGAGAGAGAAGCTATTTATTTTTACCTAATCCTTGTTCTTGGTATGTTTTACTTGAAGTACTGTAGTCATAGCCCAGGAAATGGGACTTTTGTTTGGATAGGAAAAGCTTTTTTACGACAAAAAAAAAATCACCTAATTGGATTATTGCAATTGCCAAATAAATTTTGTATTTGCAACAAAAAACCCCAAAAAATTTAGACAAATTTTATTTTCTTTATCAATTTTGAATAGGAACAATACATTAATGCTTGTCTCTTTTCCATGTTCCAATTCTTGGATGCAGAATTCATTTTGGTCTCAGAGACCTGGAAGCATTTCCCTGTTTTACTGCAGACCTGCAATGACACATTGCATAGTTAATTCAAGAATGCCATGAGGTGTTGAAGAGTCACAGCGTCCTTCCCTTTCTCACTTCTCTATTCACAATATAATCACTTTAGAAAAGCAGAATTTATGTTTGCTGAATGTTATTTTTCACTTGGTGACATCTGGTATCTCCCAAGTTTCAGGTTATCTTCTCCAAAGTTGTAGCACTTTAAAAATGACCATAAGAAACTTGCCCAAACTGTTTCTCTTATGCTCCAGCTCTCTCATCACCATTCTTGTCTGATAGGGGAATTACCAAAAGTCAATAAACCACTCACAGATTATGGACAAGAAACATGGATATTTATATATTTGTGTGTATATATATATGTGTGTGTGAGTATATATATTTGTAAGAATGATAAATGAACACTAGAATCTTCATAAGATATTTCTGAATACTATATCACAAAGTCACAGAATGGTTTGGGTTGGAAGGGGCCTTAAAGACCATCAATTCCAACCCCCTGCCATGGACAGGGACATCTTCCACTATCCCAGGTTGCTCCAAGCCCCATCCAACCTGGCCTTGGACACTTCCAGGGATGGGCCAGCTCCTCTGGGCAGCCTGTGCCAGGGTCTTACCATCCTCACAGGAAATATTTGTTTTCCATATTTCTATTATGCAGGGCTTTCTTGTATCTCTTTTAATCCTTTATTAGATATAGACCTAAATTTCCACAGATACACATATTTAAATATTTATAATTGTTATGAAATAAAATATGACGGAACTATGCAGTGAAACTATGACATCTTGTCTGTAAAAGAAGTGTTTTCACAGTGCAACTTTACTTTTATTTTCTTTTCAGACAACATATAACAAGATTCCTAATTGTCAAAATTTTCTAGCTTACAGTCTCTCTACTGGACTTTCCAAGAAGTGCATCATCAAAAACAATACTGCAGTTTTGAATAGAATTAAATTCAGTGCCACAAAAAGACACCAAACTGTAGATCTTCTATGTGGTTCCTCATTCAGAAGTGCTTCAGAAATGTTCAGGTATCTTTAAGTCCTGGTTTGCTGAGATTTAAAATGCAACCTGGAATTTTTCTTTCAGTAAATTGTGACACACAAGCTGCTCCCATAGTTTGTGTTCTGCATCTCATAAGACAGAGGATGATGAACAAGACCAGCCAAAAAGGACTTCAGCAAGTAAGACAGCAATCATCTCCTTCCAACAAATAATTATAAATAAAAACTTACAGAGTAGCTTATGGAGTTGAATGCTCCTAAGCTGTTCCCTGCTTGAAATTTTTCTGATAAAGGAAGGTCCATCCTTTTTTATCTTGAGGTGATTCCTCCTCAGGCAGTACCAGTGCTCTTACCCAGGTGTTTCAGGGAAGCTCATCTAGAACAGCTAAGCAAAGCCCAGCTCTCAGGACTGGCCAACAGGGACTTTGGCTGTCAGGGCTGGGGTGGGTTTGAACTGGTTTTAAGACAGGATGGGATTGAGGGAGTCTGCATGGTCCCTGGTACTAGATGGAATTACAGCTCCAGTGTCCTTATTGCTCGGAATAAAACATAAAACCTTTCCAAACAGTGTTAAAATGATAATATAAAATAAAATGTTTAATTGAAAGCTTCCAAGGTGCACAATATGGCAATATACGCACGTGACATAGTATTTCTGAAATTTTTATAAGGTTAGTTGATTAATATATCTATCAAATATTTTCCAATCAGAAGACCAGCTCATCAGGTAATTTCCCTCCAGGGTTCTGCCCCACTGGAGCCCCCCTCTCCCCCAGCTTTTATTCCTACACTTTATTGTGTCTACAATATAAGGTGCAAAACAAAATGTCCTTGCTAGACTAAAAGCAAGACTAAACAGAATTCAAGATTGTATTAGGAAGGGTTTGATAAACTATGGCAGAAGGCAAGAAAAGTACTAGAAGTTATAACTATGCAATAACAGTCTACAGAAATACAAATACATGAAAAATATATTAAAAGGTAAAAAATCTTTAGGCATCATCCTCTTCCTAGAAATGTCCTCCCTGGCTTCAGGCAAAGCCTGTGGGTGGAGGATGCAGTGCCCCAAGTCTCACTGCTGGGAGATTTGGCATTGGAGGCAGTGGTGGTTTCACGTGTGAGAGATGCACCCCAGTTTGAACACTGAGTTGCCAAGTGGAGGAGCTACAGGAGGAGTGGGCATGTTATGAATAAAAAAGAAGCTTAATTCATTTATCAATTCATTTGCTGGAATATACTTACCTGTTCATGTATTTATCTGTTCATGTTTCAACACCTGTCTCCACTCCCAGTTCATGTATCACTTCTTATTATCCCAGTTTGTATACCCCTCCTGGTAGTTCCAGCTGTTCTGAGTTCAACCAATAGTTTTACCTGTGTTAACCCCATACTCTTAACCATTTGTACCCCTGGTTTCCCTGTGTTAACCCCATACTCTTAACCATTTGTACCCCTGGTTTCCCTGTGTTAACCCCATACTCTTAGCCATTTGTACTCCTTGTTTCCCTTGCTCTGTCGGGTGATTCTGCTGCTGCTCCCCAAACAGACTTACTCAATTCCCAGAAGGGGTTGCAAATATCTGCATATTAAAATCACATAGCCACCTGTGAATAAAGACCACCCTAAAACAGCGAGCCAATCTCAATCCCACCCAAAACCAATCCCCAGGGGTGGGGGAAAATCCAACGAGGCAGGAGACACCAACGTTCACCAGACTTTCATCATACCTTGAATGACATTAGAGCAAGAAGACACCCCTAGACCACCGAGCCAGCAGAAGTCTCCTGATGATCCCATGAGGACAGAGACCCCAGCACTGCCAGAAGTGACAGCAGAAGTGGCAGCTCTGCAGATCCTCCTCCTGTTTGCCAACCCACTGGGAGCAGCAGCAGTGGTGGCAGCACGCACCCCAAAAGAGCTGATCCTCAATAAAGGCCTTTCAAAGGAGAATTTCCCCTGGCCCTGTTTATTTCAGGAGACTGTAATTTAGCTTTCAGTATGATTTTGGATCAGAAAGCCTCAGATCAGAGGTCTTTCCCACTATCTGTTATCCTTTATTATCCCCTGTGTCTTCTTCTCTGTCTTCCCGGTGAACCTTGCCAGGGATTTGTTGTCTTTCCATCTCCAGCTGGATTTAATTACAAGCAAAAGGTGGCAAGTCAGAAACAATATGCTGGGCTAATAAATTTCCTGTGCAGGAATCATGTTGCCTATTAGGAAAGCTCTGAGAACACCGAGGAGGGGCATAGGTTAAGAGAGAGGAAACATTTCACACTGTCATTGTCTGCGAAGTTATTACGCTCCCAAGCAGCTACAAATGACAGGCTGAAATATTTGCAAGATTCATGGTTAATGTCTGGATATTCATTTACACATATCCTAAGTTCCCAGTGGGGCACATGCTCTTAAATTGAGGCTAAGCAGATATATGTGAAATTTATTTTATCTAATTTATTCTTATAATTTGTTTATTTGATTTAGCTGCTTAGCAGCACACAGACAAATACACACACACAGACTCACATACCACCAAAAGTCTCTTTTAATCTGAATTTTAAGGCCTTTCAAAGGAGAATTCCAACTGGTCCTTAAGGACCAGTTCCTCAACAAATTCACCAGCTGTAATTCAAAGAAACTGGTAAGGTTAAAGAGGAAATACTATCTTTGATGTCACAGAGAGAGGAAAATGCCTCTGACTCATTTCCCTGACTGAAAAGCATTTCTTCCCTGATATTATCAAGTCTGGTAAAACATATATTTATCAAAGTTTAAACCTACAGAAGGAGAAGAAATCAGCAGGAATCCTGTTTAACCTCATTTATTGGCGCTCTCAACAGAGGTATTAGGCATATTGAGCAGTAATGAATTATTTAAGATAGCACTAGATATTAAATGCTTTGATTTGTGGGCAAACAGCCAAATAGATGTCTTTCAGATTTTTTCCTCTTCTAATAGGAGCCCCTGGACATTTTAGCTAAGAAATGACTGTGTTCTCACAGACTAACTGTTTACATAAAGTGGAATCCATCTCTGAAGCTGCAAATGGGCATTCCAGGAAAGAAATGGGCACCCTGTAGTGGAGAAACAGGGCTGGAAGATGTGTGGAAGCACAGATGGGCCCCAATTTGTTACATATTTTAGTCACTGGTTGAATCTCTCTGCTCCTGGAGATGGTAGGGATAGTGTCACTCTAATTTTTCAACCTGATGCTTTCATTTCTGTGATGGAATTTCTCACGCTGGTTCATGTAAACACACACACGTTTTGCTAACTGTAGTTTTGTTTTTCATTCCTTTCTCCTGGGAGAAGAAAGGTTTGATGGACCGTCTCCTTGACCAGCGTGGTTGGAGAGGTGGTGACCTCATCCTCAATCCACGGTCATTCCCAAAACTCTACAGAAAGCTAACTTTTCCACTATCTTTATATCTAACTATAAATAAACCTTAGGTCTCTCCTGCCCTGAAGAAGAGCAGTGTCTGTGCCGTTTTTGTCGTGCTCTAGTACAACAGGGTAGTGACAGAAGGGAGTTTGCAGGAGCAGGAAGATATCCAGGTTTTAACAGCCCAACAAGGACAAAACCTCACAAATTAGAGCTGTAACCTCTAATCCACAATTGCACTGGTCTGGAGCTCCACCACTCACCTGAAGCTTTTATTCTGGATTTTGCTGTCCTGGAATCAAGCCATGGGACTGAAACTGCTCTCTAGGCACTGTCAGACAGGAAGGCTCTGGTCATAAAGTACTGCTGTCTAATCTAGGAAATAATATGGCTCAAACCCTCTCTGGATGAACATACCCAATAAGTAGAGATAATTAAATTACTTTCATCTCTACAGTTTTGCAAAAATAAATTGACTCTTCACTTCTTATTTCTGCCCTCAAAAACTGCTCACAGAACTGGAGAAAACAGAAGGAAACAGACCTGAAATAGAGTCAAGTGCCAGTAAAAAGCATGTGAGAAGACAAGATCAGCTTAGATAAAAACAAAAACAAACAAACAAAAAAAAAAAAAAAAAAAAAGAAACAGAAAGGAAACAAACCCAAAACTAATCATTTTAATCACTTTCTGGTAAGAAGTCAAACCCTCAAAGGGAAGTCATTAAAAAATGAAAACACTCTGAGGAGTTAAGCTGGTTTTGTATATAACCACCACTGGCCAAATGTTGTTTAGGGGGAATCCTGATTCTGAAACATTTTTGTAAAGAAAAGTGACTTAGCAGTTTGACTTCATGATTTTTATTCCAGTGTCTGAATGCTTAGTACTGCATGACCTCACAAGAAAAAGGAATCTTCACATCAGAGGCAAATCAAAGGAAGAGTTATTTTGACTTAAAGCATTTGATTGATTTCTTTTCTTTACTGATGACTTCAAGGCCTGGGAATTATGATATGAATACCTGAAAGATTTAAATACCAGTCTAGAAAAGAAATTGATGGAATAGAAAGTAAACCCATAAGTAATAATGGTTCTGATTATTAGATGTGTTACAATAGAAATAATGAGAAAATTCAATTATGTCCCAATGCTCATTTCCATTTAGGAAGGGATTACTTTACCGTGGATTGGACAGGAAGGTCAAGAAGTCATTACTAGGTCTGCTAAACCCAAAATGGATTAAGCTTCCAAGAGTGTTCTTGCCATGGTTTGCATCCTGGAGTTCAGTTTGACTCCCGAAGACCTCACAACAAAAACTTCCATTGGTTTGAGAAGACCACGATAGGGATTTTTTTTTCCCCACTTCTGTTTGATGTCACAAAGGCAATTTGATTGTTTTTCAGGCAGTTCAAGGCAAACTGCAAGGATGGATGCTGGTGCATGGAGAGCTTGTTCTCCGGTGGAGCTCGCCCTGGGGTCTCAGAGCAGCAGTAGCTGTCAGACAGGCACTTACATTAAGTACCATGTTGACATTAAAGGGATTGGGAAAAGTGCCCTAAAGAGTATTCCCCTCCCAACCCTCCTCCCAGCAGAAGGTAACATTTACTCCTCAGCCTGGGATAAATTACCATATTAATTATTTAAAATACTTAACACCATCAAACAGAAATGAATTTACCAGATGCAGTCAAGAGCCAGACAGAAGAAATCAATGGAGTTTAAAAGCCTCGACTCTCAATGAATCATTAACTGGGTGCTCTCCTGAAGGGGAGAGGGTGTGAATTGCCTCAGGAGGGAGAGAGGAGGTCAGCACAAATTGCAGCTCCAGCCAAGAGTGAATTCTCCCTTCTCCCAAACTACGTACCTATGATAATGTCAGCACTTAAGGGAATATTTGAGATTGTGATGGACTCACAAAGAGCTCTGAGAGCAGGATGCAGCTGTGCAAACCAACTGTGCCTTGAACCAGAGCAGTAAATCTACCCTGCTCTGGTAATCTCACCAGTACAGGTAAGGCTTTTTTAGTTTGAAACATGCTGCTCCACAAAACTCACCTGGTCAGGGAATGTACCTCCTGATTCCTGGACAAATCTGCTCAATGAAAATCCAGACTCATTCTTCAGATTGATTTTACAGTGGTGATGTACAGGACAGAGCTCAGCCTCTGTTCTTCCTCTTTTACTGGTTACCTCCCCCATATTTGTTATGGTACAGAAATCAGATGTTTCTTCACATCCTTTTTTTTGACATTTCCTAGCTGGGACACAGCAGCATGGGGTGGTTTCTGCTTGCTGGTTTAGTGGTGAGTGGTTTTGAGTCTGCTTGCATACAAAAGCTGTAGTGGCTGAACTCTGGCAGTCATGGCTTACTCCCACAGAAGCAATGTGCTGAAAAAAGCTTTAGAAATGAAAAGTGAAATTTGCAATACAAATCCATAGAAAGCGTATCTAGACTAGAATATCTTCTGCTTTCAGTATTCTGGGGATAGATGACTCTCTAGCTGAGTGTTTAACACATTTTGCTTAATTAAGCCTTCCTTTTGACTTTGGCTTGCCTTGAGAGCTAATTCAGTTAATTCTGGGCAGACACTGGGAACAACTCAGCTGTAGGGAGCTGCAGGAGAAATTCAGGTTCTGGCCTTTCCTACCTCAGTGCTCTCCCAGTGAAATGTCTCCCAGAAGCTACTTTGGCTTCTTTGCAGGACCTGTGAATTCCATGTTTTGGTGACTGACACCAGCTGGCTGTGCCCAGGTGTTGGGCTGCAGGGTAGCCAGGGAGAAGAAACTGGATTTCCCCTGTGTCAGACACAGGTTTCAGCCTTTGTCTTGATCTTTTCCCACCTGAGAGAGCAGTGAGGTGCAGGGCTGGCAGCTGCCCATGGCTAAGGTGGGTTAAACCTGCTCCTCCTCCCCCTCCTCTGGCTTTGGTGTTCAGCTTTCCCTCACATTTTTTCCTCACTCCCCAAAGCACCATGCAGGGGTTTTGCCTTCCCAGCCTAACAAAGCCCGAATGAAGCAGAAGCACCACGTGGGAGAGAGGACATTCCCAAGAAAATGAGTGGTGCTAAGCTGGTGGGATGGTGGAAGTACACACACACACACACAGAGTGTTCTAGTTCTTCTCACACTGATTTTAGGGCATTTTGTGGAGTGGGTGTCTTCAGCCTTTCCTGTGAAGGAGGAATGACAGCTCCTGGTCCAAGGAGACAAGGTGCAAACTCCAGAATGAGTTCTCCCTCTTGGATGGCTCCTGTCTGATGTTCATTTACTGCCTGTCACCAAGTCCTGTTTAATTCCTTGCCTTCCTGATCTTCCTCCGCTTTCTGCTTCCAGTCCTCTTTTACTCTTGCCTGTGTGCTCACTGTTGAAAATAACAACTCATTTTAATATGAGCTGGGGGAAAGGGGGAAAATGAAGCAGAAGATACAAAAGTCTGTGAGACTTTTAAAGCCACGCTCTCACTGACTTGCTGTGAAGTGCATCAGCTGTTGAAAAATGCATCAGGAATACATTCCTTTGGGATCAGCTACTGGAGTGCAGCGTCTGTGAAATAATTTAAAAGCAGAGAACATCCAGAGATCAGAACTGGAGCAAAGCATCAGACTAAAACCCACCCAGTGCTTCTGTCCTGTAAAACAGTGAGTATGAAATTAAAAAAGCCTTAGCCAGGAAGGTAAATGTGGCAGGATCAGCTGGAATTGTGTGGTGATATTGGACATAAAGCAGCCATGGAATTTGCACAGAACCATAGAATTATAGAATGGTTTGGATTGAAAGGGAGCTTAGAAAGTTCGTGTTCCAACCCCCTGCCATGGGCAAGAACATCTCCCACTAGACCAGCTTGCTCAGAGCCCCATCCAGTCTGGCCTGGAACACTTCCAGGGATTTTCCACATTCATAATTTCTAGTGGGGTTCTGGAGAGCTTTCCTTGGCCTCTCAGAACTAGTTGATGGTGGGTAGCTCTGTTCAAACCAAATTAATCCATTTGCTGTGCCCACTGCACACACTGTGCACACTGAACCTGTGTCAGGTAATGTGTGTTTGGGGACAATTCATCCCTTCCAGCTTTTCAAGGTGTCCTGGAGAAGGACATGAAGGTTTGTGTTCTTCAGATTGCTCAGAGCCCCATCCAGTCTGCAAAAAAAAAAAAACCAAAAAAACCACCCAAAAAAAAAACAAACCACCTTCCCTTCCCAGATAAGCTGAGGCATCTATGGAAGGGCTGAAAAGTCAACTCTTTTTGCATGAACAATGAGTTTCCATTTTCTTTAGGAAAAGAATCAATTTTATGTGAAAATGCATCAGATTCTGCTCAGACAAAATAGAGCTTCTAAGGACAATTTTGAATCAATATGAAATGTTCTCTTTTGTCAAATGATTACAGGGAGAGGAAAAATAAAGATGGTTTTTGGATCTACTTTTGTGATTGGTCTCTGGAAGAGTTTCTGATGGAGGGAAGGGGATGTGGGCCATGATTTATTAGCACAGGACTATCACAAAATCTGAATTGGATGTTACTTTTCTGAGAGCTACAGGAAAAAACCTGAAAGACTGGTTGGAAACCATATCCCTCTCTCTCTCTGAACAACGTTCTCTACGGAATAGGACTTTGTCCAAATCCTGCTAAGAAACAAAATGTGATGGCAATGATTACATGGACATTATTTTTCATAATACATTGTCATTTGTATAGTTTTACAGAATCTGTGTTGGTGAGTCAAGAAGAATAAACATTTATTATTAATAAATAATATTGCTGCTCTGCAGCAATGCAGAACAATAATAATATCTCAAATTATTCATAGAATCATAACTTACCAAGGACTAATAAACACAGAAAAATGACCTCTGGCTCAGGGAGCCCCCAAGCTGCAAATTGCTGGAGTTTGGGAGAGGTATTTGAGGAAATATCATGGTATACTTGCCACCCTCTAAGCCTCCACATTGGATCATTATTTATCATCAGTCAATCTGATTTTATGTTCTTCACACTTTAAAGTCTCATTGTTATTTGTATCTTTTCAAGCCTAACATATATAAAAAGTTGTTTTCCCTGTTTTTATTGTCTTCTCATAACACTTCAAATTTCTGGCCATGACCTAGGATTTTTCTTTTTGTTGTAGAAATAATTATAAATACTACAAGGAAAAGCATCCCAAGTATTGTGCTTTCCCGGGAAGATCTTTCCCAATTGCAAGGCCCCAGGTACCAGTTTTCCTTCCCTGTAACTGGAATCAGAGACAGGCACCACTTTGAGGTCACATCACCATCCAAGAGTGGAGTTTTGACCATCAGGTTTCTCAAATAATAAAACATCTCTATTCTGGTCATGATGCTTGATAATTAATTCACTCCTCAGTGAAATTCATTCTTCAAGGACACAATTAGATGGATTACATCCCACCTTCCCATTAGCTCAGCCCCAAAAAGGCTTTCCTTTCTCCCAACCCACTCCATAAATTTAATTAATTCCAGCACAAACACAGGTAAAAAAGATCTTTGCCTGTTCCTCCCTGACCATGGGCCCAGAGCTCTTGCATGGTCCATGGGGACAGCAGTGCTGAGGAGCAAATTGAACACTCTGGTATGAAATTTGTCCCACCTGCCAGGAGCTCTGGCCATTCTTCAGGCAAAGTAACTTCATATTCGATTTCTAGTATGGGAATAGAAAGTGCCAATAAAAGGTTGCCACAAATAATTCTGCTGCTCCATTCCTGGGTGATTAACTTAATTATTAGGCCTGGATGAGCTTATGGATACAGTACTAAGCACAACAGAAAGAACAGTAAAGACACAATCTAAATTTGTGAGAAAATTAATGAAATAAAACTATTACAGAAAAAGTATTGACAGCACTCTGGCATTCTGACTCCTTGTGATGTGAGTATTTAGAGAGTAAAATGGGAGAGGCCAGTGATAACCTGAGCTAATTTCCCAAAGAACATTCTGGGGAAAAAGGAAACCCCATGTGAGTGCATCATCAGTCAGAACAAAGGAGGTACTCAGTGGGCTCAAATCACTCTGTGGTGTGGAAAAATTGTTAGAAAAGTTAGAGTGAGCCCTCTCACATGTTATCAGGGTTCATAAAAAATTCAGCGATAAATAACTGGTCCAAAAATACTGATATGACAAACCAAACTCACAGATTATAATAGGAAAAGAACATTAAACAATCATCAACTAAAACATACCTTCTTCCAATTAACTTCATCCTGGGTGATTTATTTAATTGGCTAATGCTATCTCAGATTTTCAAGACCTTGTGGAAGAAAAGGAAACTGGAAGAGAAAAAGTCCACAAAAGCTGTCTTTATAATGGAAAATAAAATTAAAAATCATATAAATATTCAGTCCCTATCAAAAGTGAACAGAATTGAGCAGACAACATCTAAAAAACAGGGTGACAAGGGGATGGATTTGTCAAGAACAGCACAATGTCGTTTCCTTGTGTGGCAAGATAATAAACACTGTGGAGAGTGGTGAGGGGGAAAGGCTTCAATCCTTGTCTGCACTGAAGCTCTGTCAGTGTAGGACATGACAATCCCATCAGCAAGATAAACATCAACTCAACAAAATTACTCTGAGGGAAGGAAAACCTGACAATAACTTCTGTCCAGAGCACATAACAAAGTTGTGCAGATGTTGGAAACAGCTGGCAAGCCACTGCCCTCACTTACAGAAATCTCAACCAGCTGTTAATTTTTCATCCTGCACAAGTTCCACTTCTGCTGTGATAGGATGCAGATGTGAAATAACTCTCCATGATTGTCATGTTCCCCTCAATACCCCCAGTCCAACCCATCTGCCCTCCCCTGTCCTGCCTGGCCTGTCTCCACCTGGTGCCACTTCTCTGCCAGCTGCAGCTCCAGCGTGTCTGGGGACACTTCAGGAGAACTTTTGTGTCTCATGAACCACTGAAATAAACGTGGAAAATCCTGAAAGTATCTATCCAGCACCACTCTCGAGGAGTATAAAGCAAGAAACGAGGAACAGTGTCATGGAATAAGCACACAATCACAGAATGGTTTGGGTTAGGGACCATGAGGATTACCCAGTTCCAACCCTCCACCATGGGCAGGGACACCTTCCACTATCCCAGATTGATCCAAGCCCTGTCCAACCTGCCCTTGGACACTTCCAGGGATGGGGCAGCCACAGCTTCTCTCTGCCAGGCCTTCACCAGCCTCACAGGAAAGATTTTTTCCCTAATATTTAATCTAAACCTACTCTCTTTCAGTCTGAAGTCATTCAAAGTCACCTTCATGCTGTCACTCCATACCCTTATCCCAAGTCCCTCTCCAGCTCTCTTGGAGCCCCTTTAGGACCTGGAAGGAGCTCTGAGGTGTCCCTGGGGCTTCTCCAGGTGAACACCCCCAGTTCTCTCAGCCAGTCTCAAGCAGGCTGTGTCCTGGCAATCCACGTATCAGCCTGATAGGTTTAAACAAACCTGGAGCAATGAATGCATCTCCAGGGCCACCCAAGTTCTCCCAGGCAGGGAAACACTTTGCCAGCATTATCCTCTGTAGCTCACTTCCACCTAGAACTGAGGGGAAGAGAAATGCTTAACTCAGGAGTGCTTTTTTCCAGAAGGGAATGCATAGCTGGGTGGGGTTGGATATATTTCTGATCACAGGGGAAGAAGCTTTGCAAGGTTAGGGCTTCATGATGTTGCTTGGGACAGGGAATGTCAGCAGTTTGTTCCTGAGGATGGAGTCTCCTCCATCCTTTCTCGGGAGGGCGATGCTGCCTCAGGTCGCGCTCAGCGCCAGCTCCTCGTGATTTGCTTCTCAAGGGCAGGGGGACTCCTCTGGCAGAGCAGCCCTCTCAGAACTAATTCAGCAGATGTTTAATGCACTTAAATATATATGACTTTACCAGGAGCTGACAGTGCAGTCACACCAGGCTCAGCCCTCACAAAGGGACTCTGTGTCCTCTAGCAGCAGAGAAGCCAAGTTAGGAGAAATTCCTGGGCAAGATTGTCCCACTGAGCAGCCTCTCAAACTGCCCTGACTTATCTCCAGCTAATTGCTCAGCATAGAAAAGTGGTTTGTCATTGTCATTGTACTTCTGTTAAGAAATGTGTGTGAGCGTGTGGAGAAAAATGTTTTTTTTTCTTAATCTTTGAAAAGCAACACCCAAAGCAGAGACAGAAGACAGAAGCCCAAATCGCCTGGAAGCAAACCTCAGTGATAGGAATAGTGCTGGAAAAAGCAATAAAATCCATCTAAATTACATTTGGCATTTCCTTGGCTTGAGTTATTTGCAGAGAACCTGTTCTCTGACCCTTGGGTCTTCTGGTTTTAATTTGCCACCACTGCTGTTGTCTTTCTAATCTTGTGCTTTTCTTTCTAACCTCAACCTTCAGGAGTTCAAGTGCCATGAATTGGAAAAGAACCACATCAATTATTGTCACTGGGAGTGTCAATGCTTCACTCTTTTCTCCCCCTTTGTCTCTGCAATCTCTTGGCCTCCTTCGTGTGGCAAGTTTATGACATGCACAAAACTATCTCAAAGTACTCAAACCCTTGCTTGTCACAGGTGGCAGTACCCAAATACCCTTTCTGCTCCAATCAGATTAGTATTTGGCTTACTAAGTACACACAATTCTCAAAATATAATCTGGTTTTCCTGGGAAATCAATCACCATCGGGGGAAGCTCATCTGCTTTTACCATCAATATTTTATGCAGCCAAATAGGCTCCCCTGATGTGTTTATTAGGAAGTAATTATTGGACAAACCTGGACATTAATCAAGCATGATGATGGAATAGATTTGATTTAGCTGGGATAGAGTTAATTTTTTTTCACAATAGCTTGTATGGGGCTGCATTTTGGATTTGTGGTGAAAGTTGTGTTGGTGCTTTTACAACATCAAAGCCTCTTCTGCCTCTCACTGGAGGAGCACAAGGAAATCTCATAAGCACCTCCAGGACAGCTGACCCCACCTGACCAAAGGGATGCTCCAGACAAATCAGGCATGCTCAGGATATAAAGCTGGGGGAAGTGGAAGGAAAGGAGGGATGTTCTCTGTGAGGGATTTGTCTCACTGGGTCACTGTCACACAGGATGGAGCTCTGAAGGGGGTGGCTGAACACCTGCCTGCCCTTGGCACGTGGGGAAGGAATTTCTTGTTTTCCTTTGCTGGTGGGACAGCTTTTCTTTTCCCTATTAAACTGTCTTTATCTCAACCCACAAGTTTTCTCACTTTTACCATCCCATTTTCTTCATTGCCCCATCCCAGCAAGAGGGGAGTGAGTGAGACCTTGTGTGTGGC
Organism: Dicaeum eximium; assembly: GCA_013396995.1. Lineage (NCBI taxonomy): Eukaryota > Metazoa > Chordata > Aves > Passeriformes > Dicaeidae > Dicaeum > Dicaeum eximium. The sequence goes on along the minus strand of VWZP01005340.1, from coordinate 125,508 downwards.
TCAGCTGCCCACAGGAAAGAAACTGTGACATGGGAGAAAAAAATGTATAATCAAAAAGCAGATATTATTATGTACTTTAGTGCAAGGTTCAAGTATGTCTCAATTTCAAATAACATTATGCAGCACTGTCAGTTCCATGTCCCAGGAAAATTTTCTTCTCCCTCCAGAGTGCTGCAAATGGGAGCCTAGGGCAGTATATTTATTTGTGAGAGAAAAGATCACCTATCTGAGCATCAGATGTAAGTATAGATGTACATGTGGCAGAACAAAAGAAAAAGCATCCATCAATAAGCCTGACTGAAATGTTGAGCTTTTTGGATACGTGGAGGTTAACCTTGAAATTTGAAAGTTATGGAGCTTTTATGTGCACAGAGATTCTGCTGCAGATGAAAACAAAATAAAAGGCTTGAGCATATAACTGAGTAGTCATCTGGGGTTTAATATTTTCTTCTGATGCCTCTTTGGCTGAGAGAGAGAAAGAAGAATCAACTGAGAATATCAGGTAAATTGATAAATCAATCAGATATGTTTATGCCTAATTGCTAATGACAGATTTTCCAACAAAAGTTGTAGCTTGTAACCAATGGTTGCAAAGGACAAAGAGATCAGCATAGGAATGATGCAGAGAATTCAGAGGGAGTTTTTGAGCATTTACCTCTCCAAACTGTGGCATTTGAACTGCATCTGGGGGTGGGTATGTTGCTGGCAGAGGGCAGTGGTCTCACTTTCCAGTGTAATCTTTTCCTGTTTCTTTTCACTGAAAAACAAAACCACAGCTGCACCTGGAGGGAAAAAAAAAAATCCTGCTTAGTGCAATAAGTTCAAGTGCCCAGTCTTTCTCTTGGAGTAGAAATCACTTCATCTTACAAAGTCAAGTGAGACCTTGAATTTAAGGGTTTGTAGCTCCTCTAGACCTCCAGTAACCTGACCTGAGACGCCCCAACAAGACAGGATGCCCAAACATCTCATTCTGTCAAAGTTAGCACTTCACTTGGAATCAATATCTTTGGAAAAAATGTACTTTCAGTCACAGACTAGAATGGCAAGGCTCAGAAACAAATCTGATAAATTTGGCAGTCCATAAATGACCTGTGGGATGGAACCTTTGGCTGCTCCAAAGTCCTTCCAGCACCATTTGCTCCAATATCCAGCACACCCTGATTCCCAAGTTCACATTTCAGCTGGCACTAAAATTGGAAAATCATTCTATAATTCCCAAGCTAAATGCAGACTCAGTTCCAAGCAGCAAGAGGAAACCTTCGGCCTTCAGAGAGCTCTGATTGACAGGAATAATGTGACAGCACAGGGCAAGATGATTTCGTGATTTGCTAAAGAGGAGAAGAAATTACTGAACTGCAAAAGCCATGAACTGCCAAGCAGACATTAAACCAGAGTAAATGTGTAAGAACAGACACCAAGATCTCACACTGCAGCCTCATCAGATTCTCCCATCACAGATGGTGCTTCACGACCTTCCTACACAGACAAACCTCACCAGGAGAGACACCTGAGCCAAGAATCCTGCTGATAAATCCCAAATACTCCCTCTCCCCTTTTACTTTTGAGGTAACTGATGGGCTGTGCATGGGGAAACACAATTCACCCTGCTGCCTGTAGGAATGCCTTTAAAAGCAGATAAAATGCCAAATAATGGAGGTTATCTGTTGGGAAGTGCCATGAATAAAACATGTTTTGCTGTCTGTGTGCATTTGTTCTCCCTGCCCTTCAGTGAGAGATCCCTGTTACACATCACGATTTGGAGAGCAGAAAAAAGGACCTGGGTGACTTTGCCCTGACTCTGCCAGGGCAGGAGCAGAAAATCCTTCTCTAAAATAAGACAGGACTATTTCTGACCCTTGGGCCGAAGTTCAAAGGCAGAGATGTTCAAGCACATTTAAGCTGACAATTCCCATCTGAATGAATAAGCCATTAAAATTAATGGGACTTAATAGCAATCAGATTTTAAAATATATATTAACTACTGAACACTTGTGTGGTTCTGGGCTTTAGTGTGAAGATCTTTTTATGTTGCCCTCCCCTTAAAATGTCTTCATTTAATTTCTGGTTCACATTATTTCAATGGAAAAGAAAAAATTAAGAAAAGTGTTGAAAATTTTGAGATTGTGGGTTTTTTTAAGCAGAGGGAGGGTAGATTTAGGTTAAATGCGAGGAGGAAATTCTTCTGCCAAGGACATGTAGCAACTTCTTACTCCTTCTTCCTTTTTTTTTTTTTCCAGAAAAATCTGCAGGTCTTTCACAGGTGGTTGTTTTGGGTTTTTTAGGTTGTTGTTTGGGTTTCTGGGGTTTATTTGGTGGTGGGGTGTTTTTTTTGTTTGGTTTTGGTTTTTTGGGTTTTTTTTTTCCTTTTTTTTTTTTTTTTCCCTGAGGGGGAAGCTAGGGGATATTTTTAGTTTTGTTTATTTGCCTGTTTCTTTTTTCAAGGAAAATAAAAATAAGCCACCCTCCCCCTCATTTTATCAATAAGAATAAAGATATCTTTATCCTTTATTACACTAGTTTAAGGTTTGACCCTCTCTTGTGTATAAATGATACACAGAAAGACAAAAAACTGGTTAATTTATTCAGTAATTTATTGTGTCTTTTGACTGCCATGGACAAAACAAGTCATGTAATCTACAGCAGGAGAAAGATAAAGGAAGGGGAAAATATGTACCTTATATGTGGCTTTAAACTTGTTTTAGCTCGCAAGATGTGGCTGGGGGCGTGTGTTCACCTGCCAGAGGTGGGGCAGTTCTCTCCTGTTCTTTGGGCAGTTTCTTTATCTCTTCCACAATCCTCCCTCTGAGAAATATCTGCTGTTAATGGGTCATTAATTATTAATTATCTTCTGTTCATGGGCCATTGAGTGTCCCTGCATGGCTGATAAAATTCCATCATCCCACTGGGAGATGCCCCGCCCAGGGGGAGGAGCCAAGCATTCCTACCTGGATATAATCTGAGGATTGGAACACCACAGGCAGCCTTTTCCCACTGCATTCCCAGAGGAGCAGCTTTCTTCTCCACTGCATTCCCATAAGACCAGGCCCAGCTATACCAGCACTGGAGTTTCAGAGG
>VWZP01005340.1:107891-122323 GCA_013396995.1 Dicaeum eximium | reverse complement strand
CCCTGCCCATGGCAGGGGGGGTGGAACTTGATGATTTTTGACGGCACTTTCAAACCAAACCATTCATTAGATACTGAACTATACACCAAAAGACAGAAAAAAAATCACATTTTAGCAGGCCTCTATATTCTGCCCATGCTGATAAATCACCTTAAACCCAGCCACACTGTCAGCACCCCTGAGAAAGCTTTCAATACGTAACCTAACCCAGGAGTATCTGTTGGTTTTAGGACAACAAACCAGTTAATTTGATAATTCAGTGTCTCCAAATGTGGAACAGTACCTTACAATATTTCTAATGTATTTAGAGACTGCAAGTATGAGCCAGCTTGAGCAGAACCCTCTTTGTCTATTTGTACATGATGATCACATGAACCTCAAACACAATACAGGGTTTTTCTCTCCTGAAACAACAGCAGATTTCTTTATTTGCTCTTTTTGTTGTGAAAGTTTTGCAAAGGCAAGGCTCTGTTTGGGGCTTTAGGTATGAAATAAATAAATCAAAGCTTAAAAGTGTTTTCTCTGACCATTTTTGTCAGAGGTCATCAGAGTTCCAAAGATGTCATAGGACATTAAAATTGTATTTGGAAGGGTAGGAGACATGGAGTTTGTAACATGTGAAAATTATAGGGGCCACACAAGGAGAAGTGTTTGGAAAAAAACACTGAAAACAAAATAAGCACGAATTTTATTTTTCATAAAGATGCTCAAAATATTTCATTGTGAAATGTTTCTTCTTTGAAGTGAGCACAAACTAAGTTTTTAAAAAAATAATTAATAAGCCTAACCAATACAATGGACTGCTTTGTTTTTCTACAAACAATTATTAAAATTTTTTTGTTGTGTTAGTTTCTTTCATCAGGAAATACGTGAGTTGAATATGAACAATTGGACCCAAAATTATTTATTTTTTAATTTATTTGATTTATGTGCACTGGGAGAATGTGGCAGGTTTGGGTGGGTTTTTCTCCATTTTGTCCACCAAACCAGATACTCCATTAATTGCACAATTCTTATCTTGGAATCATGCAGAGATTTGGGAGATATCCCTTCACCCTCTCTGTTTCTGCTCCTTACTCTTCTTAGATTGTAAATTCTTAGGATCAGAACTGATTTTTTAAGAATTTGTACCAGCCTCTGAAGAAATGGATCCCTAATCTCAAGCAGAATCTTTAACTACTTCTGTAACAGAAATAGTAAAATAGTGAGAGGAACAATAATAACCACAGTGCCTGGGAACCAAACCTGATTAGGAGGCATCACTCAGTGTCACCTGGCAGTTGACCTTTATCTCAAACAGACACAGATTTTTTAATATATTTTTTTTCCCCTACTCTCTGTTATTGCTGTGAGGCACAACTGATATGTGAAAGCTGCTGCTGGAAAGCTACTCATTAAATTGTAATTTTGGTGTGCTGACATTTCAATGGGAGCTTTGCTCCCTGTGTGGCTCAACAATTTAGATTTGCAAAATATCATGCAGGGCTTTATAAGCTTGGCTGTGTCAACTGCTGGTGGATTACAGCAGCAGAAAATATGGGGTAAAATGAATGGCTAAAGGTTGCTGTAGGGCGCTGTATTCTATGAGTCTTCGAGTGAATAGAATTAAATTATAATATATGGCTCTGATCAGAAAGAAAATAAAAAATGGTTCCCTTTCTTCCAGGACTGAAAATCCTTGTGGTGTTTCCTTCCCACATCCCGTGGATTTTGTGAGGATGAGGATGCAGATCTGCTGCCACTGAGAGAAAGAAATTCTCCAGTAACTGCTAAAGGCACCCAACTCATGGAATGCTTTTTATCAATATTCTGAGTTAGAAGATGTTTCACCTCTTCCCTGCCCTGAAGATGGACAAGTAATAAGGACAAGGACAGAATCAAGATTTGGGCAGCCTTGGGTCAACTCCTGCTTGCCTCTGCAGAGGGGGAAAGGTGTAGAGTGGTTTGTAAGGGTATAAGAGATGGGCTCCATTTCCAGTGACTGATCAAACCTCATCCTTGGAGATATTAAACCAAGCTGTACCCCCTGTCTTTGACTACAAACCAAGGGCTCTCCATGAAAATTAAAATTCACAGTGATCCAATATGACAAATGCATCAACATTCCTGAACATGGGAAAGGAACTTCTTGACATTTGCCCATATCTTGTTAGGTGTTTTATTGATCTTTTTCTGAACAGCCTGTTTCAGAGCATCTTGCAGTTTTCTGCAGAGCACTGAGAAGCAGATTGTTAAACAGAGACTATCTCTAACCTTGATGGCAGCAGCTCCAGGGCACAGAAGAAAAACTCTTTTGAATTAAAGTTGCAAGCAGTCATATTAACAAGCATATGATTACAGTACAAATTGCCCTGAATAATTCAGGAAGAGCCCTATCCAAAGTTTGATGGTAATCACAGCCCGGGAGAATATTATTAAAAATGAAACCTGCAGTCAGGGGAAAGAATTGCTTCTTCTCTTCTCTTTTCTCTTCTCTTCTCTCTTCTCTTCTCTTCTCTTCTCTTCTCTTCTCTTCTCTTCTCTTCTCTTCTCTTCTCTTCTCTTCTCTTCTCTTCTCTTCTCTTCTCTTCTCTTCTCTTCTCTTCTCTTCTCTTCTCTTCTCTTCTCTTCTCTTTTCTCTTCTCTTCTCTCTTCTTTCTCTTCTCTTCTCTTCTCTTCTCTTCTCTTCTCTTCTCTTCTCTTCTCTTCTCTTCTCTTCTCTTCTCTTCTCTTCTCTTCTCTTCTCTTCTCTTCTCTTCTCTTCTCTTCTCTTCTCTCTTCTCTCTTCTCTCTTCTCTCTTCTCTCTTCTCTCTTCTCTCTTCTCTCCTCTGATTCAGCCAGGAGAGAATTAGAAAATTGAGCACTCTTCACTCACTTCTCTTTGTCATTCTTGTTGCTGCTGCTTGCTAAACCCAAAATCAATGAAACAAATTTTGTCAGTCACCAAATCTATTGCTTGTCTTAGAAAAGAAATGCTCAGTTGTGCCTGTGGATATGGACCAAGGGCTTTGATATTGTCTGAATATCAGAGCTGATGCTGAATATGCATCTCTCAGGTATTTATGGTGTCCTCCTTTGCTCTTTTATNTTTTCCTCTTTTTTTTTTTTTTTTTTTTTTGTTTTTTTTTTTTTTTTTTTTTTTTTTTTTTTAATTTTTGAAAAAAACAAAGAAACTCCGGAGGGAGTCTTTATTTGGCCATGGCACAAGCACAGCCCATTGCACAGCTGCCCCTTGGTTCTCTCCCCAGTGTCTGAGGTGCAGCAGAACAGCAGAGTCCCACTGCCCTACACAATAAAAGGGCCCTGAGTGTCCCCAGTGCAGAGCTGTGCCAGGAGAGGGCTGAGATGTCAGGGCTGCTGCTGGCTGAGGTGAAGGAGAGGCCCTGGTGTGCCCAGGGTGGGACAGGGAGGTGCTGCCTCAAGCACAGCTCTGTTTTCAGCCCTGCTGCTTCTTGGTTCCCTGAGCCACGGTGTCAGCCTTGTCTCATCCACNACAAGGTTTGGGGGACATTTCTTTTTTTTTTTTTTTTTTTTTTTTGCTCCTTTGTGCTGCACTTATCAGCAAAAAAAGCCCAGAAGCTCAAAGAGGATTCTGGGGGAACGTCTGTGCTGCAAGTATAAGAATATTCCTTGTAAAAGGCAAGCAAGCCACAGAAATGCTTCCTGACAACCTGCACAAACCTGCCACTGCAGCTTGTCAGACCTCTTGGGCAGAAAACATCATCTTAGGAGAGTCTTTTCTCAGTCAGAGAAATGTACAGGCATTTCCCAGGTCTCCAGGTGCCTCCCTGCCAGGCAGACAGGGCTCAGCACAGCTTGGACACTTTGCAGAGCTCAGACAGTGCCCAAAGAGTTTCTGGTGAAATGTTGCTGTTGCTGCAGGGACTCCTGTGACAACTTTTTGTCCTTCCTACCCAGCAACTCACTACAAGTATGGGAACAAGCTGGGTTTTCTTTTTTCAGGATAATGACTGACAACTCCAGCAACAGATTTTTGAGTTCTTGACATAAATGTGAAAGGGGTAAAGGAAAGGAAGCACGAAGCAGTGGAATGTGTGTGCTTGCACAGAAAGTGCCAAGCACCACAGCCTGAGACTAAGCTTTGACAACCTGAGCTGATGGAAGGAAGATGGAGACAAATGTGTCTGTATTTGTGAAGGGTGAGAGCTGCTGGGAGCAGAGAAGCAAAACTCAGCAGCCTTCACTCAGTGGTTGGAACAGGTTTTTTTCTCTCTGCTCTGCATCCACACGTACAGCTGTGTGTTTTCGTGGCCAACAAGGCAGTGCACTAAAATACTGAATCTGTTGGAAAAGAAATATTCTGATAATTCTAATTCTTTTCCATCTACTCAGTTTCTCATTTCCATATTGAAGTTTCAAGCAAGACTCTATCTTGTTAGCTTTGGGCTTGTTTTGTGTCCAGTTTCACTTTCTGGTCCTCAGATCTCGACACTGCAATATTGGGTTGTCAAGGATAAGAGAACCATCTAAATTACCCTTATTCACTGGTCTGCCTTGAATAGAAACACTCAGATTGATTTAATTTGCTGAATTTTCCAATTAAAATTTAATTTTACAGAAACCATTTTTCTAGCCATTAGTCTCCACCAGAGTTAATGTCAAAGGCTCAGTTTAGATTAGCTTAGATCCCTGCATTAAGAGCACCTTGTCAGACCCACTTTGGAACTCATAATATTTATCAGAATTGCAAAATTTCTCCCACTCAGCCTGAATTTAGCAACTTTTAAGCAGAAAGGACAGCTCATGCTCCCAATCAAAGGGCAAAATCCATCAGGGGGAGAACAAAAATCTGCATGACCAATTTTAAATAAAGCGTATTGAATAAGTGTTTCATTTAGAGTACAGAAATCGCTCACTGGGTTCTGAATTACATTTAAAAAAAAACCTAAAACATGACTATGTGAGACTGCCATCAGATTGTGCCTTGATTAAAAGTCAATAGATCTGTTTCAACAGTCATTACCATTTCTGGAATGTGAAATAACTGCTCTGGATATAAGGACACAGTGGATCCAGGGCTGGATTGAGCCCAGCATCAACCTCAGCTGCTGCCCAGTGCCTTACTGGGAGGGACAGGAACTCTTGGGCTGGCATTTATATGGAAAATGTCCTGCAGAGAGATTTGTAGCCAATATTTCAGGCCAGTTTTGCTCCTGACAAACACACAAAGTTCCTGCTCCTGTGATTCATCCACCCACTATGACAAAGCAGCCCCATTTCTACTTCTGTTTACAGGCCTCTGTTTGGTCAGAGTGTATTTTATTTAGCATGATGGGGTTTTTTAAAAAGGTCATCAGAAATTAAAATACAACTCCAGATCAAGTCTCGTGGGGAAAACAACAACACAAACAGAACCAAACAAAACACACACAAAAAAACCCCACAAAAACAAAACAGCAACAAAAAACAAACCAAAACATAAAACCAACCAAACAAACACAAAAAGGCAAAACGAAACAACAAAAGCAACCCACAAAAGCAATGAACCTGTTCAATTTGACTAAATAATGTCATTTCCTCTTCTAGATCATAATAAGTTGTACTGACCAACCTTAACCACTCTGTGTGTTTGTGATTAAAAAAAAAAAGGTCATTTTACAGTCATAAGCTTTTTATTTCTTCTCTTTTGGCTCCTTGCAGATCCCACTAAATGGTACTAATACAGCAAGCAATTTTTCTTTGATGAAAAAAATTCATGGAAAATGCACGAATTTATCCTTGGTAGATGAATGTTAGGAGTCCTGGTAGCCACATGCTGAGATGCACTGCTAAATACATGAGATTTATGGGTTACTTTAAGGTTTAACAGATTATAGTTGAAATAAGAAGGTGTCTGGTAGCATGGATGATGAGGAAAACCTATCAGATGTATCATAGGATCACAGAATAGTTTGGGAAAGGGACCTTCAGAGGTCCTCCAGTCCAAACCTCCCAGCATCTTCAGCAGGACCAGGTTCTCAGAGCCCTGTCCAACCTGACCTTGGATGTTTCCATGCATGGGGCATCCATCACCTCTCCGGACAATCTGGTCCAGTGTTTCACAACTTCATTGTGAAAAAATTCTTCTTTTTATCAAGAGAAGAGAAGAGAAGAGAAGAGAAGAGAAGAGAAGAGAAGAGAAGAGAAGAGAAGAGAAGAGAAGAGAAGAGAAGCGAAGAGCNAGAAGAGAAGAGAAGAGAAGAGAAGAGAAGAGAAGAGAAGAGAAGAGAAGAGAAGAGAAGAGAAGAGAAGAGAAGAGAAGAGAAGAGAAGAGAAGAGAAGAGAAGAGAAGAGAAGAGAAGAGAAGAGAAGAGAAGAGAAGAGAAGAGAAGAGAAGAGAAGAGAAGAGAAGAGAAGAGAAGAGAAGAGTTTTTGCACAAAGGTCCATATGAGCCTCAAAAGAGAGAGTGTCTGCCAAGTCAGCCAAGTACATAATCTTTTAACTTAAAAATTATTTTTATTGACCAGGAAATATCTTCTGTCTTTAAGTCACTGGAGGTGATTGAATTGTGAACCCAGACTTGTTATAAATAGTGCTTCATAATTATTTGCAAAGTCCTTGCTAAAGAAGAGTAGGGCAGGGCTTGCTTTGAGAAAATGAGACATGATACTCAGACTTTCCATTTCTTTTAATAAACAATTTATGTAAATTTAAATACATTGCATATTCATGCTTAAATTTGCTGCTCATAATGATGACAATCTCAATTAAGCTCTCTGTTCTTCTGGCAGTAGCAATAATACGGAACAAAAATAAATAAATAATAATAAGTTATGTTTCCTGTGACCTTTCTAAAAACTTGTGAGCGAACTGCAAAATCTATATTTTTTTAAAAATCTGATTTTCATAACAGTTTAATAAACACATACATTTATTTAAATATTTATGTGTGGCCTTGGGGAAAAAAATAAAGAGGGACTAAATATACAAGAAACCTATTTGCAAAGGGAAAGGCTAACTGTGAACACAAAACATCTTCCATTGTTTAAATTATTTATGTACTATATCTGTAAGTTGAGTCTTTTATAATCAATGAAAGAGAACTTCATCTAGAGCAGTGACACAGGGAGATAAGACCTGCTCTTACTGTGAGCTAAGGAAGTTCATACTTCAAATGGCATTGCAGACACAAAAGGGAGTAAAACCTACTCAAATTTAGTTGAGCAGCTTTGTTTCCAGGCCTAACTGAATGACTGGAATTGCAGACTGCTTGGATTAATGTACATTAAACTTCTGATGTAAACATTTCTGTCAGGTGAGGGAGGCGATGGAGAAGGGATGGAGAAGGAAGAGAGGAAGTGCCAAACCAGTGAGAAATGGTGTGAAATTCTCCTCCAGGCTGGGCAAGGAAGAGGAGAAGTGGCCCAGTTCATCCTGTTTGTGCCACACTCTCCATTTCCCCCATCCCTGACTTCAGGCACTGGATCCCTGTTCGTCCCTGAATCCCTGAATCCCCGTTCATCTCACACTGGCATCTCCTTTACTGCTGCCTCTCCCTGTCCCTGCTGCATCTCCTCAGCTGCCCACACCCATTTGGCCTCCTTGGGTTAATTAAGTCTCTCTGCTATTGATGAACTTCCTCTGAAGCTCACCCAAAACCTTTGTTTTGCCATTCTGTGGCCATTCCATTGCAGCTTTCCAAAGAGGATTAATGAATATTCATGGTTTTGGAACACTTGGGGGGATTTTTCTTCTAGGTATCTAGTTGTGAGTTCAGACAGTCTTTTGTAGCTCCAGTGTGGAATGAGATTCTGCTGGATAAATAAGGACATTCCCCAATCTGTTTTAAGGCAGCTGGATGTGCCTGAGAGTAGTCAATCTTGGGGTCAGACTCCTGGTCTGGGATAATTGGAAAAGTGGGCATTTATACCCAGGAAGTTGTCCTATTTGTTCCAGATATTTTATCCTATGTGTTTTTGCCTAGGAGACAGACAGGAGCATCCCAAACAAACAAACAAACAAACAAACAAACAAGTTTTTCATTAGACATGTTACATCCTCTAATGGAAACAAATTCACTGAAATGAGAGGAACAAGTCTGTCTCATTGATTCCTTATCTACCTGCTGACACGGAAAATTAGCTGTTTCCAGTGGATCTTTCATCTGCTAATTATCCTCATTGATTTTGGATGAGGAAATATAGTGTCTGAATTCCCCTCCATGTTCTGCCAGCCAGGACCTGTTTGCATTCTGACATACAGGACAAAGCTGGAAAAAAGAGCCAGGAATTCAATTTTCCTGCCACTTCCTTGCCCAGAGATGTTGTGGGCTCCCCACTCCTGGAAGTGTTCAAGGCCAGGTTGGATGGAGCTCTGAGTTAACCTGGTCTGGTGGAAGGTGTCCTGCCCATGGCAGGGGTTGAAATGAAATTATCTTTAAGGTCCCTTCCAACCCAAACCATTCCGTGATTCCGGGGTTCCATGATCACACCTTTCCCCCAGGATATCTGTGGGACCTTTCCCTTTGACTCAGAAGTAGTGGCTCCTTTTGATTGCAAGAAGAATTCTTTTTACTTCATTTACCCATGAATTTCCTATGGCAGTGACATACAGAGATAGAAAATTCCAGTGGTCAACCTGCAGGAAAATCAGAGGAAAGACAGGTAAAGGGGAAAAATCAGCAAGATGAAGTGGGGGTGAGGAAGGGATGCTTTAACCAATATTGAGAAATTTCACCAGGTTGCTCCATTCAGTGAAGAAAATAATAGACCATTAAACCCATCACGATGTTATTTAATTTTGTGCATGTTTTTGGCTAAATGTGGCTCAAACTTTCTGAGCTCAGAATAGGACAGACACGCACAGCAGTGCAGAAAGCAGAAAAGCTTAGTTAAATTCAGAAAAGCCTAGTTAAAAAAAGTTGGAATATTCCTTATTCTTGCTGTACTGAATTTCTTGGCAAGGAAATTGCATTACCATAAAAACAAGCCCTGTCTCTTCAGCAACACAACAGTGCCAAACAGAGTGAATCCAGTGTATTAAAACACCAACCCAGATCTCTCCTGAGCCTTATGGCTGCAGCAATTGAGAATTAGTACCATTAATTAGCTGAAGCTATTTGTTTTACAAATTACAATTGTGTGTCTAATCCTGTAACTTTCTGTCCCTGAGGAGTTACTTAGAGAGAGCTCCACAGCAGAACCAGGGAATGAATGGACTTAACTTCTAGGAGCATCTGAGATAAGAAGAAAAGAACAAATTGTTATTTTTATTTCCCTCTGCTGCCGCCTTTTTTTTACAGTCTAAGATGAGAACTGAACACCACATCTGCCTTCTCTAAGACATTAATTATTTTACTGAATTTCTACTGCATTCAACATTTTTTTTCCTAATTTTTTTTATATTGTTGTATTTTATTTTTTTTCCTTCACTTCCAGTATGGGAGTGCTTTTGCAGCCCTTTAATCATTCCCACTGGTTCAGTTCAGCCCCCTCTCTTTATAGAAACAGTTTCTGTCTTGATTTTACCAGTTGAAAGGTCTGACTCATGAGAGCTGCACTACTCATTTGCATCAAGGCATCGCTGGATGGGATGGTCTTTCTGAGGAATATTTTACGTGGTCCCAATATATTTAGTCAAAAACAAATCATCCCCCTGTCTTCAAGTGTGTCCCATGAAACTCATTCCAATAAAAACTCTCACTTTGACAAAGGAGTGTGTAATATTTCTCTTGCAACCCTGCGAAAGGAAGTCAACAAGTTCCCTGGATACATCAAGAAAAGAAATTATTTCACAGAAGAATGGTAATATTTTTAAAGATGATTTATGAGCTGGTTTTTTTTTTGCTTGTGAGTACCTAGCCTTGAAGTCCACTTGAAAGTGATTTTTTATTTTGGTGGTTGTTGATAAATGCTTTGCCATCATAATAAAGTCCACAGCACATGAGGGAACATCTGAAATCTTGGACATCAATTGAAGAGAGGGAACACTGCACATCCATTTCTGCAATGATTCATGGCTTAGCCACAGACTGATGGATGGCAGCTGGGTGCTCCTAAGGAACAACCTCAGTGTCTTACAGTTATGGAAAACTGCAGCCAACTCTCATTTACTAATTGAGAGTATGTGGTGCTCTCTTGTCTGACCACATTACCCAGGGGTAAAAAGAAAAAATGTTAGAGAATACATTTAATTTCAATTTGAAAGAATTGGTTCTTTTCCTTCACCTTATGTTGACAATGGCAGGGGGGTCACTGAGTGTGATAAATGGATGCACAGACAGAGTTTTCTCTGTGATTTTACACCTATGTTGGAAGGAGAGGATGTATCTGAAGAGGCTTTCAGAGATCTCAGCTGAAATGTGGGAACAGGAGTTTAAGCTTTGCATCAAGGCCCAGCCATGGAGTTTGCATCCCCCTGTGTCTCCCTGGGAATCTGAAGCAGATGGTCCCATCACTTCTTTGGTGTGGAAAATGACACATTTTACTGGTTTAGTCCACGTAGACCCAGATGAAATTTTGACCCTGGTTCCAAAAGATCTATTTTTACATATTCCATTATCTTGTTTTGCATTTCTTTAAATACCTTTTAAAATGATCTGTATCTCTTACTATTTCTTCTTATTATTTATATTGAAGAATTTAGGAGTTTTATTTAGTTTTAGACAGAATTATGGATGAACTGGGATGTGAATTAAGAAAAAAACTCTTCTTCATGGCTTAGATTTCTTAATTTTTCCTGAGTATTATAAAATCAAAGCACAGTTAACAAGGTTTCTTTGCAACCTATTGTTTCTGAAAATGCTGCTTTTATAGAAAATTCCAATAGCTTAAAATGTTCTTTGTTAAAAACATATTGAAAACAGAAAGTATCAGTGTATTTTTTTCTTACTTTAAACCCAAGGCTATTTCTGTAAACAAAATATGTTTATTCTGGAAGGTTTGTTGAAAACACCATCCTATGACAAATGTATTTGACAAAAGGCATATACAGTCAAATCGCTGAAATGTGCCTGCAGACGGAGACTCAGCTGAGATTAATCTCATGTTTGGGTCTGAAATGTATCAGAGAAGAACTTTTTGTTCTTCCATGCAGGAGATCTGCAGCAGAAAGATGCCACTTGTGTTTAAAGATGTCACCCTACAGGGACGTGCCTTGGTGGCAGGAGCACGGCCAAGGGTTTGGTGCTTGCCTGGAAGGAAGGGATCCCAACTCTGAGCAGGATTTCTGCACAGTTCCTTGTTACAGGTGACAATAAATGGTCTTGATAGGCAATGGATATTTATGTTTACGAGTCAGACAGGATCATTTTGATCTAAGTTGTTTTCTTGTATAACACAAGACAGGGCACTTACACCCTCATTCTGTTCCTGAGAGTGCATTACTGATCTCTTCACGTAAAGGTGAGTTGATTGCATCTCTGTATGTGGTAAATTGTTCTCCCTGTTGAATATTTGGGTTTTATTTATAATCTGAATTCATCTTGTTTCAAATAACAGCTCCTACATTCAACTATTTCATTGACTTGTGCACAGTACCAAGCTGCCACTTATCAAATAATCTGTTCTCTTACCAGTGAAAAAATCTCAACACGTACATATAGACCTTAATTAAGTTCCTTGCTAATCTCCTCTTCAACATATTCAATGCATTTCACACTCTGAGGAAGCTGAATTACTGTTTTCTAAGCCCTTTCTAGTAGTCTAATTTTTTCTTCAGTGTGGGTTTCAGAAGTGCTTCCACATTATCTTTGTATTGCTAATAGCAGTTTGCTGTTTGACATCTCCAGTGATTATATTTATCACCATACTGCAGTCTGACTTGGTGAGCTGTGCTGACTGGAGATCAGGGCAAAGCAGATGTGCTCTGCACTTCAGGTTAATTTCCCCAATCCTAAATTAGCACGAGCTCTGAACACATTTATGATAAATTAAATATATCTTCATACGCTTCAGTGTAGTAATCTTCATGGCAGTCCTGCAAAGCAAGGCAATACTGTCACCCATTTTCACTGAGACAGAACTGAGACATAAGCAAAGTAAAAAAAATTAAAAAAAAAAAAATCCTAATCCTTGAAAGGCATTTAAGTAGGTAAGAGAATCATATTGGAAAATTTAATATAAAAGACTCAGGCAAGACTGTTGTGGGGAATTGGCACATGTGTCTTAGACTCAATTCACAGTGCTGTAAAATCAGGAAAGGGAGAACATGGTTGATCAGAGGAGGATAAAATTCTACTGACAGCCACACGGAAATATTCCTAAACTGTGGGATTCAGGATGTCCTCTTTGCTTTCTGTGGGCACCTATGTCAGCCAAGCTGGGAATCTGTGTTAGGGCTGGAGCCGGGCACACATCACCCCACAGAAATTTCCAACAACCCCTTTGCACCACAGAAAAAGAGAGAATGGTGTGAGTGGGGTAAATGGGAGCAGGGAATTCAGAATGTCTCCACACATCAGTTTACATTTAGCTAAAGAGGGGGTCTGGAACCCCACGTGGATGACAGGCAGAGTCTGAAGGGACCAAAGCATTTCCCACCTCCCTGCTCTTGCCGTGGAGCTGCTGCGTTGCAAATTCATTTTCCTTGTGGGTCTTTCCAAGTCACTCATCCATGAGAATTTTGTTCATTGAGTCCAGGGTTACCACCCCCAGCCCCCTCTGAGAGGAAGCCCTGGGGACACCTACCTGATACCAGACCTTTGAGGAGCTCCTTCCTCTCCTGGTTTTGGATCCTTTCTTCCCTGAACTCCGTTCCTTTCCCTGAAGTGGTCCTACTCGGTTTTCAGGCTTACAGTACCAGAATCAAATATTTGTGGTTAAAACAGCCAAATGCTGTTCATGAGGATGTCTGAACTCACGTGGGGTATGTAAGTAAGATTCTCAGACAGCTCAATTCATCCTTTGAAGGTTTAGTTCAGTGAGTTGTGTGATTCCAGGCAGGAGCAATTTACAGTAACATCAAAGGTAACTTGGTCACATTGAATTTTACTGTTTAATTGAGGAATTCTGTAGGAGATTTTAGAAAAATAAAGTGTAATTTTTCCAGCCTGAAACTGTGATTCAAGCTTGGGAAAGTATTGCATAGATTACTTATTTAATTCAGCTGTTTACTCAGCTATTGTTTATACTTCTGTTGGAATAATCACAAGTCACTGATGAGCTTGTCACAGATTGTTTAGGCTGGTTCAAGGTCATAAGACAAAGAGAAAGGTGGAGGAGTCATGGTGGGGGAATGCAAAATGAATGTCATGGTGAGTTTCATGTAAGTTAAGTTAAACTGGAGAATGCACTGAGATTTATTACAAATCTCCCTCTTAGAAAGGGATGAGCACAGATCTGCCCACAGCTCGCTTTATTTTCTAGTCAGGAGAAAACATTGTGTAAAGATCTATACACATATACATGATCCAAAAATAGCTTTAACCCCTTCAGTAAATTTCCTTTATCTTATTTTCAAGCCCCTCTCTGTTGCAGAGAGCATCAGAGCAACCTCTAGAATGTTTGTGTATTAAATATCCCATAGCTCTGAGAAAACAGTGAGGAAGGAATGATTCAAAAATATTCATGTCCTTGAATACAAAGGCAATGAGAAGCAGATAATGCTCCAGTAGGACTGTGAGACCTAAAAAACCATAATGGGGTTGCAGAATGGCTTGGGTTGGAGCATATTAAAAAACAAGACAATAAAATATTTTGATTATTGTAGAAAATATTTTAGATATTACATTACTGAGCGTATGAATCTGCGTATAATGAATTACATTATTAATTCAGGGGAAAAAAATCACAAAATATTTAAAATCTTATTCTGACATTTTAAATTGTAATCAAAGCTTATTTTCATTTGTGAAAATTCAAACATAGCTACATTTTGTTACTGTGACACAATCATAAGATCTTCTGGAAAAGTATTTGTGATTTTATGAACATATTTATTTGCAAATAATTAACACCACTTCCTTAGGAGCTTGAAAGCTGTGGTTGCTTGGGTTTTCTGTTGCCAAGTACTTGCAGAAATACTTAAATTTATATTGAAATTTTAAAAATTATATCTGATTATAGTTGATTTCTATATATTCTCATCTTTGTCTAATTTTCTTCTTCACCTAAACCTGTTGAGAGTCGCTGATCAAAATGACTAAGCTTTTATTCACATGTAGATAAGTTAGGTTTAAAATAAAAGAGCAACATCTTTAAATTACCAAACAAATTATTTATTTCCCTTATGCTTCTAAAATTTCCAACCAGAGCACAGAATTTTTTTTACTACTGATGTGTGCATAGAGGTCTCATCCCTTCACTGGGAAATGTCTTTACACTGATTTTGTTCTCATGTTCTCTGCACTTAACTTGGCTTTTGCTTCCGCCACCCCAGAGGACGTGGGAGGTTTTGGAGCTCTGTACATGATCTGTATTTTAACAGTGGAACAGATTGCCCAGGGAGGGTGTGGAGTTTCCTTCCCTGGAGATGTTCCAGCACTGTCTGGACACAATCCTGTGCTCTGGGATG
>VWZP01005340.1:28009-107413 GCA_013396995.1 Dicaeum eximium | reverse complement strand
TCCAAAGGGCCCAGGGGGTTGGGTTCCCACTCTTGCTGGGACCAAAAAAAAAAACAAAACCCAACATATATTTAGCTGGTCATAAGGTATGAGAGTGCTCTTGTCAGCAGTGCTGATCTCATCTCAGCTGGGCAGTGAGCAGCCTGTGAAATGATTTTCAAAAGGCAGAAAAGCCATGAGGTCTGGCTGGTAAAAGCAGAAGAAAGGGATGATGAAAGCTTTAGGGTTCAATTCTCCATGGTCTCTGAGATATGATGCTAATTCAATATAGTACAAATTACTATTCAAATTCATTAGCATCACACTAAGCAATATGCAATCACAGCCAAGTTCACAATTAGCATTAATGATATTCTCCAAGTGGGGAGAAAAAAAATCCAGGATTGAGTTTTACACTCCAGACAAGATAATACAAGGGAAATAATGCCAGGGATTAGTGTCTAAGACAGGAATTTATTTCCGATGTGTTTCCAAGTCCCAGAGCTGAAAGAGCCTGAGGTTCCACACAGATGGGACATTTCCCTCTGCAGAAATTCTCATCCAGCTGCTCCCAGCTTCACCTGGTGCCTCAGGAGCTACCAAATGGAACTGGGGCAAAGCTGGAGTTCCTCTAAATCACCTTTGCCTTGACTTATGAGCCAATTCCTCTCCACACCTTTGTTAGCAGCTTTTTGGAAAATGAAATATTCAGTTCTTGATGTTCCTTTATATCTGCTCTGACTGCAGGGAGAGTCTGACACAATTTCTCAAAGACCAACCAGTGAAATTTAGATGTAGCTGGTTGGTGAAAAAAAAATTTTTTTTGGAGTCCACATCCATTAAAAAATTATTCATAAATTTTTGAAATGTGAAAGATTGTTATTTATACTTCCAGAAATTATTATTTTCTTGGTTGCTGCACCCCAAAATTCACCTGTATGTCTCCTGGATTGGCAGCAGCTGGATTTGCAAGGCAAAATTCTTACAAGGTTTTTGCAACTTGTTCAAAGTAGAATTATTCTTACACAATCAGTGGCACAGGTTGAAATTGAGATTAGTGTTGTGCACCCCAAAACCACAGACTGGCTTATTTAAAAATTGCTTTTGCATGAATTAATGTAAGATTTTAGTCTGGAAGGAGAATCTTCAGAGAATATAATGCTTCTAAAGCAATGCAAATCTTTCATTGCTGAAGAGAGTAAAAATCACCATAGAAATTTGAGTAACTTTTTATGTGAGTCCTGTATTTGATAAGGACACTGGTGGGACATTTCCTACTCTGGCATGTAACCCCTCTCTAATGGTGTCAAAATGTGACTTTCCTTCTTGTTAATAAAGAAAATCTAAGCAATAAACACTGTGGCACACAACTCTGTGTGTGTGTGTGTCACCTTCTTCTTTCCTTTTAATCAGAATTTAATGAACTAGATTACGACATGTTTAAAAAGCTAAAAAGAAGAGCTTCTAAGTGAAGAGCTAACTCAAATGTAGAATTACTGTGGACATCTATAATCAATTACCAGGAAAATTGTTAAAACTTGAGGCATAAAACATTTGTTTCTGACAAATCCAAACTAATATGTAATTTTAATATCATAAACCCATTATTTTGTTATTTTGAAGATGCCAAACACTGATTTATTTTTTCTTTGTGGAGTTCCCACCCTTCCTACTGCCTGAGAATTCATTGTTTTGGGAAAAGTTTCTTGGCCCCTTTTTTATCTTCAGTACATCAAAAGACTTGCAATGGTGAAAAAAAAAACAACTTATCCCAATGATTCAATCCATCTTCATGGCTTCCTGCTAAGATGAACTGAGAAATCAATTTTCTGAGGAATCTTTTTCAGATCTATTCCCCCTCACCCACTTCCTCTAGAAAAATGCTCACCTCTGTTTAGGATGGACTGAATCACCCTCCAGGGATGTAATTTTTTATCTCAAGATGCTTTGGACCTCGGCAGCAGTTTAATATTCATAGAAAATCACAGGAATGCAACAGTAGAAACTGAGATTGGTGGATGCAGCTCTCTGGAGGAGAATTCCAAAGAACACCTCTCCCACATTTCTGACCCAAGGCAGGGTCAGACTTTACCTAAATCCTTCCTGACGTGTGCTTGACTCTCCCATTCCCAGAGCTCTCAGCAGGGCAGAAGGAGATTTCATGCTCACCAAAGCAGAGTGCAGGGGTGACTCCTCCAGCTGGCTGAAGGTTTTCTCCCTGATGTTCAACCTCAGGAGAATCCCTTCAGCCAAAAAATTGCCTCCTGAAAGGTAACCAGAATTCCAGGTACAGTGACACCCTTTGTTGTGCAGATGGAGAGAAACTCGGCCAAACACCCTCTGTCCTGAGCTCTGCCCTGGAATTTCAGGATTACACCATGGTTCTACTACAGGACAATTTACTGAGGATTAAGCAAAAAAACAAAAAGAATGGGTACACATTTTTATCTGTATGAAATGTCTTAAGATCTACTTTTCTTATATATTAAGTAACACAGTTATCAATCTAGTGTTCCTATAGAAGCATCAAAGTGTAAATTATATTTTCTGGATGTCTTCCTGGTTTTCCAGTATTGAATTGGTGCTGTCATTAACACCAACACCAGAGAAACAAAAATAATCTCTTATTTGTACTTGGCACTGCTGAGGATGCATCCCTAATTCTGGGTTCAGTTTTGGGCCCCTCACTATAAGAAAAATTCTGAGGTGCTAGAAAATGTCCAGAGAAGGGAACAGAGCTGGGGAAGGGTCTGGAGCTCAAGGCTGGTGAGGAGCAGCTGAGGGAGCTGGGGGGGTCCAGCTTGGAGAAAAGGAGGCCCAAGGGAAATGGGTCAGACTCTTCTCCCAGGTAACAGGTGATAGAACAAGGGGAAAATGGCTCCAGTTACACCAGGGGAGGGCAGATTGGACATTAGGAAAGATTTATTCATTATTCATTTATTCATTGAAAAGGCTGTCAAGCATCAGAACAGGCTGCCCAGGGAAGAGCTGGAGTCACCACTCCCAGAGGTTTTTAAAAGAGAAATGCAAACGTGACACAAAGAGACAGGGTTTAGTGGTGGACTTGACATTTGGACTTGACAATCTTAAAGGTCTTTTCCAAACTAAAAGGTTCTGTGATTCTGTTTCCTTAGAAGTTTCTAGCTGTGGACCTGGGGAGATCTCTTGTCCAGCAGCTCACTGAAGTTGGAATTCTCTCAGCACTGGGTAGAGGCAGAATGACATTTTCTGGCCAAACCTTGAAAACCTTCAGGGGTGGATTCTGGCCACTGGAAAGTGCCTGGCTTAGCCACAAGGATCTTCTGCTGAAATTCCCAAACTTCCTACATAACAGGACACTTGCTCCTCAGCTTTCTTTGCAAATCTTCTGACTTTCCTTTTTCCTGTCAAAGTTTCTTAGGGAATTTTACCAGAAGTCATAATCTGCTCTCCTAAACCCACTCTTGCCTCTTTTGTTTGCCTTCCCAGCCTTCCACTCCATCAACTCAATCATCTCATCTTCACTTCTGTGGCCAAATTTGCCACCAACTCTTCCCAGCTCCAGAACAGCATCACCCCTGACTGCTCCCTCTGGCATTGTACAAATGAACTCTGACCAACACAGGAAGCCCCTGCATTCCTCCCAGTGCTAATCTGCCTTTCTATCCAGTGCTGGATGTGTGAAAATCCCCTGGTGGAATGCAGGGAGCAGTGCCTGAGACAAGGCTCCTCCAGTCCAGACAGCTGTCTGTGTTCCACAGCTGTTTTCTGCACAAATTAAAGCCTTTGTGCTCCAAATATTCCAGGCTCTGCTTACTGAGAGTCTCTCATCAAATTTGGGATAGACAAAATAGCTAAAACATCAAGAGGATGGTTCTTTCCTTCTCATTTCACCTTCTTTTCCTTCTTACACTTTTTTTTACAGGGAAAAATGGAAAATGTCAGTATCCCATAGGTAGGACACTGTGAAGCAAGACAGTGGATCAAGGGGTGTGATGTCTATTCACAAATATCCAATTTAGGTTTTCCTCCTCTTCCTTTTTTGATTTTGAAGTCTATATATTCACTTTCATTTAAGTTAATGTTCTTGTTCCACTGTATTTCATTTATCTGTGGAAGAATCCATATTCATCTGGCATTTCAAATCAGAAAGGCAACAAAATTAAGATAGTAACTGGAAAACTCACATACATATACAAACTGATATGTGATATATATGCAGAGTCTGCTGTACATGCACCATAACATAATACTGGTGTGTCTCTGATCTGATTTTATTCTAAAAAAGATGGAAGAGGCTCCAAAATTTTTCCAAATCCATAGGAAATCTTGTCTCACTGCTGGAGCTCCATTCTTCAGCAACTGAAAAAACAGTTGACAGTAAAATTATTTCATTAACATCACAAGGAGAAATGCACCAAGGAGAAGGATCTGCAGTCTTCATACACCTGAGGTCAGAAGCTATGGATTCATTCCTCACTAATTTCCATAATGAAAGATAAGTGGCAACAAAAACGCAGTCGTTATCACATAAATGATTTTTTTTAAAAAAAATTAATCACTATATGCTCTAATTACTACCCTTTTATCTGTCCTTAGCTGTACTTTCGCTAGAGGCTTTTGGCAGATGAAATCAAGTGAATGGAGAAGTATATTTTAGCTAACAAGCTTCCTAGTCTAAAAATTCCTCTCGAGTGCGTGATTCAAGCAAATTAGGAAACAGAGAGAGAGAGAGAGAAGGAGAAAAAGCAAATGGCAGACGATTGCCTTGCTAATTTAATCCTTTTGGTACACAATTAGCACACATCAGGCTGGTCGATGGGAGGCTGCCCCGCAGGTCAGGATTTCCGAGTGTGCCGGGCTCGGCTCTGCTCCGGGGAAGCTCCGCGGAGCCCGCAGCTGACAGAGATGGGCTGTCAGCAAAGTGCCACTCGGAATTTCCTCTCTCCCTGATGCCTTCTATTATCTGGAAAACAGCAGCCAAAACGTGTTATTTTACAGCTCTCTCTCACGCTCAGAACGCTGCGCCAGGTTGGAGTTCTGGCAGGGTGGATGCTGAGCAAAGCTCGTTCATTCTCTCCGTTTTGGGTAGCTATGGGATAAAAATAAATAAATATATAAAAAATGACACACCTCCAGCCTGTTGTGCATCCCTGCAGCAGAGTAGAAAAATTGATGAATGGCTGCTGGAAGCACATCCTCACATCTTCCAGGCTGGAGGCAGTAGGCTGGACAGTGAAATCCTGTGTGGAATGGGAAGCAGCTGGTTGATGGGACTTGCTGCTGTGCTCAAAGTTCAACTGCTGCTTAGATTTGGGGTCAGAGGAGAATGTGAGTGTTCCCTCCAGGCTAAATTGGCAGGCAGGATTGTTTGTTTGCTTTTATGTCTTCCTCTGCAGGCAGCTCATTGTCAGCTTTCAGTAATCACCTTTTTTTTCCTCTTGAGTTGTCTAATTGATTAACAGAATTATGTTGTCACAGCAATTTATTCTTTAGCCCGGAGTTTGCTGCTTCTGCTGCAAGCCTAAAAATGGGAACATGCAGAAAGTCTTGTCTTTTCCCAATCTGGTGTTCTTATATAAGATTTTCCCTTACCCTACACACCCAACTTCACTGTGATATGGTACCACAGACCCCTAATTCACTGCATCTCAAAATGGATTACACTGCTAAAATTAGTTGAAATAAATTCTGCAGTGCAGGAGCCTGAGCAGTCAGATCCACTCCTTTTATGGAGCCAGTGGATAGGAACAGACGTGGCACATCTGATCTATTTTAGATGTCACAGAAATGTCTGTTTCTTTCTGCTGATGCCTTTGATTCTGGGGAAAGAGTATAAATCTGGGTTTGTAGCTCAGAAATATGCAGCTGTACTGAAGCAGGAAAAAAAACCATTCTTAATTTACAAGTAATTTTGCCTTATTAACAACTTATTCTGTTGATTTATTTTGCATATGTGGCAATAATAGATTCAGACATCCAGCAGATGCTGAGTTGAAATAATCTACAAAGCAGAGAATTCTGGAAAAATATAAAAGATCCATGTTTTCCTTATCAGGCATATGAACCATCTTGAATCCCTTGTTTCTGTCCAAGATGTTGGTGTTTCTTCAAATACAGTTCCAGGGTGTTGTAGGAAAAGTTGATGGGAGAGCTTCTGATAATTTATTTCTAACATCATGGAAAAATCCAAACTTTGGGCATTACTAGCAAGATCATCAGTAGCCAGACACCTTGAAAATCATATTTCTGGTGCCTGAACATGGATTTGAGGGACCAACTGATTTATACATAATAATAAAGTGTTAGCAATGAGACCTTACATCACAATATCAGCAACAATAATAATAACAACAAAATANGAGGAGGAGGAGGAGGAGAATTTTTTGTAAAGATAATTGTCTGATGCCATGGAACACCATCAAATATTTCTAGGAAGATCTGGGAGCTAATTCTACCACCTACCCTATCAGCATTTCTGAAGAAATAAATAAATTACTGCTCTAGGAGTTGATCACAATATATTGCATTTCTAACAGATTTGGAGGGAAAAAGCCCACCACCAATAGAAACAACAGCAAAAAAATGTAACGTAACCTCATGTAACCAAAAAAACCCTTCTGATTCCTGAGTGTGAAAGTCCAGAAGTTACTTGTCCGTGTGATTGATACAGTTGCAGAAAACTCATCTTAGTTTTTTCAGTACATTATCCTCTATATTAGTTCCTGATCTGAAATTGTAATCCTAAAGGCATTTCTAGGATAAAAAAATTATCTTCAGTTGGAGATATTAATCTGAAATTCTAGGCAAAGGATCTTAATCCAGAACAGAAACGCTCCTCAGAATAAGTGAATGCCAATATTCCCTGAGCTGATGGGAAGCATGGAAAACTCTTTCAGTGCCTTTTTGATATACTGGGCCCATCAAAGATCCTAGCAAGATAATAATGCTGGGATCAAAATTAAAGACATGGATGGATTTCACACTCTTTCTGAAAATCAGATCTCTCTAAATTGCTTTACAATATATTAGAAAAATAAAAGCAGAAGCAAAACAAACCATCAGTCCTTTGAAATTCCTCAAAATTACCTTCATGCATCCAGTGAACAAATTGCTAATAACACCTGAAAAACACCTGAAATATTAGTATATTTTTGGGTGTCATAACTACCCAAAGATATACCAGATGGTGCAACTGAAATGATTGGTTTAAACTTCCCCATCTCCAAAACCATATTTTAGACACAGACTTAAATGAGGACATTTATGACATAGGGAAAAAAAATAGAAAAAATAGTCAAGAAGGACTAAAGAACGTTGTATTGATCATTAAATAAATACCTAGGGGTTTGTGGCTGAATTATTCTCTATTTTACACTGACTCTACTGACCAGATCTCACACAGATGGAGGTAACTTCACATATACACCTACACTTAGAGACATTAAAGTGGGATTTCATCTCACCATCGGGGAAATTTCCCTTCCCAGCTGTATCTGGTGGACTCCAGGATGTCTCCATAGGGCTGTAAACACAACAGTGGATCCTCCAGGGAGCCTCTCCCTCCTGGACCAGTGGCTGGAGCTCAGGTGGGATTCCTTTGAGTGCTTCAAACAGCACCAGGTTATCTGGGAGCCTTTCACATTCCCTGGCTCTTGGAAATGCTCATAATGTCATTTTCTGACCTCTGACTTCTTCGATTATTTGCCTCTGTGGGAAAGGATTTTCTGTTGTTATGACACCTCATTGCTTGGGTGGATCTGTGTGTCTGAAATGTTAAATAACAATGACTGAAAGAGACAACACAAGGGATGTGAAACAGAAAGTTACATCTATTCTCAAGAAATGTGCAATAAGAATGTGTTTTATAATATTTTATTATTATAATTATTAAATTGGCATAAAGTATCACAATAGATGAGTATTTGGCATAGAAGGAAGAAGGTGAGCTCTCCAAATTCTCACCAGTAGGAACAGACTTAGAAAGAGAAAGGACCTTTTTAATATTACTGATTTCTTTATTTTCCCCACTGCCTAAGGGAATGTGCATGACTCAAAATGGGGCCCTTCAAGGTATGAGTATTTCCAATCTGCAGTGCCTCTGAAATGAGGATGCTTTCAGGACATCTTGCTGTAACAAAACTTTAACCTCAAAGGATCTTTCTGATCCTTATTTTGGGAGGAGTCTTCCAGCTAATCTATAGTGACATTGAAGGATAACAGCATGCACAGTAATGAATTCTCTTTAGCCTTTGGGCTGCAGCTTTGTTTTACTGCCTCCAGGAAAATAAAAGTGGATCCATGGAAATATTCAGCATTTCTGTTTTAATTGCTCCTGAGAGTCTTAACTGTTTTGTAAAGAATGCAACTTGTAATGGTATGAGAAAAGAAAAGAGGGATGTTTTCAAGTTAAGTTCTCAAAGAATAAGAGGTAAAGTCTAGCAGCAGCAAAGTTCCCAAACACTGAAGAGAATTAGATTTATTACTGTTTAGGGTTAGCATTAAGGAGAAATATATGGAAAGGGTCAGTTAGTCCTGGACAGGACAAGAAGGAATGAGGGATGGGATGCACAGGATGAGACAGACCCTCTTTCCATGTGAAAGAATCCTATGGCTTGCAGAAATTTTACAGGATTCTTTAGCTAAATGAAATAACTACACAAATGAAAGGGTTTGAAAAGCAATCAGAGATGGTAAGACACTTTCAGATTGCAGAGGTGACCTGTGTCCTGCATGTCCCCTATAAACCAAGTCAAAGGTAGTAAGAAAGGAATAAGGTTGCACTGTCTTTAAATGTGTTTTCTATTTTGGTTTAAAAGGTTTGTCTTTGACCTTTAATCAGGCATCACGTGTATTCTGAAGAGTGGAAGATGATAATTTGTTTAATCAGAGCTCTCATGATTTAAAGTGGTACTGGTACTAATATTCCTTCCTACCATTAACTACATGATGTTATAGGATTTCCAGACAGTTATAAGCACTGGGAAGAAGGAAAAAAAGGAGTGTGAAACATAACAGAACCCACCTTTCAGTGTGCTGCCTCAGGCCAAAATAACAAGCTTGTCTAAGAACTTGATCTCAGACAGAGATAAAAATCCTCTTATTTAAGCAGTTTCTATTTCTTTTAAAAGGGATGGAATGTATTAGTGGAAAAGGAATGGATTTTCCCTTTGCTTTTATAGAGTGGAACGGATTACCCCAGTCTGGAGGCCAGACCAGGCTCCAAATCACAACAAAGTAGAGATTGGCATTTTCCTTACCCTTCCTGTCCTATGGGAAAAGTTGGGAGTGCAATTGGGGTCTTGCCCAGTCAAGCTGCCTCGTTGATGTGCTGGCAGTTCACAAGGCCAGAGCTGAGGGACCAAAGTAATCTCATTGATCCACACAAACCACCCTGTGACATTTCACAAACTTCTCTCCAACTTCCCAGTTTCACTTGGATGTGTCTTCAGCTAAATGAGTTACTGGTGTAGGGGATGCTTCCAATAGCCAAAACATGTTTCCCTTGGTTCCCAAGCCACAACAAAATATGGCATTATGGGTTAATGGCACCACTTCATGAGCTGAAGACACAAAACTGGATGTCACAATGATCCATGGCACAGGGGGAAGGATCCTTCTCTGGACCAGCCAGTGTGGAAACTTTTTCCCTGCTGCAGAAACTGCTGACATTTGGTTATTATTTTTCAGACAAGGCAGGGAATGGAGGACAAAACAAAGGGCAAGTGCAAAGAAGAAATAAAGCACAGGAAGACATCTGAAAGGAATGTCATGTGCTCTTTGGTGGCTTATGTGATTAAGGGCCATTCTCAGAGACCCAGGGATGAGTCTGTCCCTGTAACCTAATCTATTGTTGCTGCCTGATGGTGAATCAGGACTCTGCCTCCAGTATCAGAAGGCTTAATATAATTTATTAAAATTACTCCATTGATCAGAAGGATTTTGGGCTATATGTGCCCAGGTACTGAGCTCAGATCCTTTCTCCTTCATGCTCAGTACAAGAATGCCAGAATGCTTAGAGTTCAATGAAAATAATTGTTTACATCATTGGTTGAGAGAGAGAAGGCTCCACATCCCCCATGTGGGACACAGGGCAGCCAAACACCACCTGTCCTTGAAAAACACAGCTCAGAGATATGTTCATCAAATTCTGTGCTGAGAAGTGAGCTTTCCCATGAAAAAAAAAAAATCAGCAAGTTTGCACCCAAGAAACTCATAAGATATGAAGACTGCACTAATCAGTGAATCCAGTCCAGGTGGGTGAGTCAGCCAAAACCAACTTTATCAGGAGTGCCCTGAAAACTGTAAGGGGTCCTGCCTGAAAAGGATCAGGGCTCACTGTAGGACACAGAAGCAGAAAGAATGTGGGAATGTGCAATGATGGAATATTTATCAGGAGAAAAGGCAGCAGAAGGGAGGGATCAAGATGGACCAGGAAGAAAAACAGAGTGGGAAAATAGATGGAAAAGGGTTATGGGCAAACTGTCTGCTGGGCAGGATGTTTGTGTGGCTGAGCCCTTCACCACAATCTACCCTGTCTCCTTCCTAAATCCTGATGCTTTCTCCTGTGCTAGTGAACTCACTGTTGTGAGCCAGCACATCAAGGTGCTGGGCTGCAAGCCAGGCTGGCTGTGAGCAGGATGGGAGCTCTGGTGCCAGTCTGGGGCCACCAGGGGCTGAGAGTCCTGGTAAAAGCCTCAGGCAAGGACTGGGACCTCAAGGCCAGCTGTTCCAAAATCTGTTTTAGTCCAGCTGCTGGGAAAATCCCTGCTGTGTCTATTCCTGTAGCAATCCCAGTTAGCTAAAGGAGCTGAGGAGGAAGGCAAAGTGGTGACTGTGCTGTTCATGTTTGTGTGAGTGCTGTGTGAATTTACAAGGTGCTCCCTGCATCCTTTGTGGCTGTTTGTGCGTGTATTTGTGTGTGCCCTTTTTGGGGACACATCTTCAGCTTTGTTGCTGCTGGACCTGAGGTCACAGTGTCACAGCAGCCTCACAGGTGGATGGGAGGAACCTACCTCTTATCTCGGCTTCCTTTATCTCTGCACAAAATGCAGAAGGCAAGATGGGCACCCAGAGGACTAACCCAAGGTACTCCCTTGTTGCACATGTATCATGTCTTTAATTTGAAAAAGAGTAGGTTTAGATTAGATACTGGGAAGAAATTTTTTCTGTGAGGGTGATGAGGCCCTTGAACAGGTTGATGAGAGGTTGTTGACACCCCATCCATGGAAGTGTTCGAGGCCAGCTTGGATGGGGTCTTGTGGAAGTTGTCCCTGCCCATAAGGGGTTGGAACTGGATGAACTTCAAGTTCCTTCTAACCCAAACCATTCTGTGGTTCAATGATTCAATCACAACCTTGGCTGCAGTGGCTTGGACTTGTGTGGTCACAAGCTGAAGATGTTCATTGCTTTTTTTGCTGTAAACACAAATGCCAAGTCTTCCATGGGGGGAATGTGCTGAAGGAATCACACCTCTCACCTCGTGGATGCAAAGCTTTCCACAATAATTTTGTTCTGCACTCATGGCTGCAATGGAGCAGTACCTATTTAACCCATTTTCCCATGTAGAAAGGCGCCCTGTTTTTTTTTATGGGTTTTGGGGTTTTTTTTGCAGACCAGCCTTTACAGGTGGTTTACATCATCCTTTCTCTATTATCCACCTTTTCCTTGTTTTATTGCTGGATTTTTGATGCTTTATGAAATCATTTTGCAAGGCTTTAAAGGCAGTTAAAAGGTGAAACATAATTGATTTCCCCCTGCCACCACCACCAAAGGCAAGTAACTGGGCAAAACCCGTCCTTAGCAATGATCATTACATTCTGGGAGTGTTAATGCCATTTCTTTGCCTACTTTTAGTTTGATTATCTAATTGGTTTCCATTTACATTTGGCAATAAAAGCCAGTCTAAATATTTTTAATAAAATTTCTACCCTGCTTGTTGACCTTTCTGTTGACTTCCAAAACCTTTTGCACACAACAGACCAGGGAAGCTGACATAAATATAAATGGTTTGTTTTACCTTTGACACTGGGTTTTATCTGCCCATGAAAAAGAGCTCTCACATATTCCTTTGCCCTGCCTATATTCCCCCACAAAGGACTGTACCTTGTATTTTTTTCTGCAGGAACCCTTCCAAAATAAGATCTTCTTTGTTTAAGTTGCACGTCTTGAGTTTGACATGCCTAATCTTGGTTGTCAGCAACTTTTCAGGCTCATAGTGTAGCTGAATTTGCTTTCACCTAACTTAACTATCTAAAAGCTGAACGCTGAATCTGAGCCAGATGTCTAAATTTCCTCTGTATTTATTAGAGACATCACAGCTCTGCCTCAGAATGGGATGAAGCAACTCCTGGTGCTGAATCTGTCAGTCCAGCAGCTGCAGAAGGAGCCTAAATCATCAGCTGAGACTGAGCACATTACTTTGGGGCAGATACAGTAAATGAAAAACAATCTCTTTCTGGAACACAGCCCTAACAGGAGCAGCTGCATCTTACCCAAGTTCATCCCAAGCAATTCCAGTGCCCTGCCAGGGGCTGGGGGTGCAGACATTTTACATTTGGGAACTCCTAATGTGGTCAGAAGCATCAGCACAGATGATGTGGTGCCTACAGGGATAGAAGGACTGGGCTTGGCTCATCCCTTCCAGTTCTAAAGCCCTTATGAACAGTTCAGTTGTGTAAGCATTCCTGGGGGCATAAAAATGGGGTTTGTGACCTCAGTTTGGATCTGAGTGTCTGAGCAAAGGCAACACCCTGAGCTGGGAAGCAGCAGAAACAGTGAAAGATAACTTGCTATCTCTTTCCTGCTCAAAATGTATTTTCAAAGGAATAATTATAGAAATCCATCTTTGCTCTTACTCTTATGCAGATAAAGGGAAGGTTTAACACTGAGAATCTAACACAAACCCACACCCCAGTCTCCTAGAAAAATGTCCTTACAAGCCCTCTATATTTTAAAGTCATAACTCTTTTAAGGTTCACCTGATTAGTATTGTGCTGGGTGCTCCTTCAGTTTCTGTTTAGAGCTGATCTTGACAGCAAGACCTGCACCAGATTATAAAAAAGTAGTTTTCCAATAGTCCAAGTTGCTTTCATTTTAACCAAGACATCAGGTTCTGGACGGTTTTAGCAGAAATAAGTTAAGTGTTATCTATTTGGCTTTTTCAAGTGCCATCTGGACACATTCATTAGCTTCACTTGGGCTGTAGCATTAAAATATAATATTTTTTTCTGCTATTAGAAGGCTATTTTTTTTCTTCCTTTGGGAGCAGTGATTGCAAAGCAACAGGGGTACAATATGATGGCTTTTTACCGGGTAGGATGTCCAAATGTTTCTGTCACTCTCTAATGGAAGGAACATTTCTTCAGCAAGAGGCAAAACATGCAGCTGCATTGCACTGCCCCTGTATGGAGGGAATATGTTGGTTATTCCATTGGCTGAAACTTTTGAAGCCACACAAACTTCAGCAGTGTCAGGGCACTGCACTTTGTAGACTGAATATCACCTTGTGCCTCAACATCCTTTGAAGAAAACTGAGAGGAATGGGCAGGGGAGAATGTGATTCTTTCAACCCACCCCAACATCTGCATGAGTATAAAATATATCTGTCCTCAGTACCTCTAATTCTTTCCTCCAGCTGTTCCAGAAAACTAAACAAAGTTGAGCTTTGTATCACCAGGTGGATCACAAATAATCACGAGAGAAAATCATCTTCCCACTGAGCCTTCACACCCCTGGGCATTCCAGAGTGACAGAATCATCTAGGCTGGAGGAGACCTTCGAGACCATCCAGTACAACCATCAAACCAGCACCACCATAATCCCTCCTAACCCGTATCCATCCCCAAGTGCCTCTTGGAAACTCCCAGGGATGGTGACAAAACACCTCCCTGGGTCACTTAACCCAATGCCTAGCCATATTTTCAGTGGATTTTTTTTTTTCTTAATATATAATCTGAACCTCCCCTTCTGCACTTTAAGGCCATTTCCTCTCATCCTTTCACTTGAGACATGGCAGATAAAATGAACCCCGCATGGCTCTACCCTCCTGTCAAGGGTAGAGAGCATAAGGTCCCCCCTGAGCTTCATTTACTCCAGGCTGAGTCCCCCCAGCTCCCTCAGCTGCTCCAACTCCTTCCCCAGCTCTATTCCCTTCTCTGGACCTTTTCCAGTACCTCAATGTCCTTCTTGTCCTGAGGGAGCCAAAGCTCATCCAAGACTTTGAGGTGTGGCCTCCCCAGTGCCCAGCACAGAGGGACAATCCCTGCCCTGGTCCTGCTGGCCACACAACTGCTGGCACAGAAGGTCAGAAGGCCACTGGCCTCCTTGCCCACCTGGGCACACACTGGATCAGGTTCAGCCACTGTCAGCCAGCACCCTCAGGTCCCTGAATTCAGAATTAAAGATGGGCTGAAACACTTGCCCTGCCCACAGGCTACCATATATTTAGGATGCACTAGGGATGAGGAGGGTAGATGAATCCCTGCTCACTTCCTATTATTCTGGAAGAAAACATTGGAGTTCCAGGCTCTAAACAGGCACAGACGTATCACAGGGCAGGGGATACAGCAGCTGAAGGCCTGAATGGCTGCTCATTCTCTCAGCTTATTGGTCTTAACTAAATGCCAGGCAGATTTGTTTTGAGCTTTTGAGATTCTGCCTCTTTGTCTTGCGTGTGATGCTTTCTAGTAATGCAAGTTGTGGGGCCAGGGAGCCGCAGCGTTATTGCTGTTTGCTGAAAACATGCATTTTCACTCAGATCCCATAATTGAAATTCAAGCTGCACATGATGCAATTTGACATTAATTTCAGTTATTTGTGTCTGAGGTTTGCCCCATCCAACAAGAGCTGACAGTAAAGAAGAGCACTGGAAATGGAAATACACAGTACCATTAGATGCAAGGCTTGATTTGTAAATCACTAAGATAGCAATAAAACTAGGGATGGAAATAAAAGTGGCAAAGCTCAGCTTTCTAAATGTTAAATAATTCAAGAGGGAAAGGGTGAGGGGAAAAAAGTACAGAGCAAGAGCTTCATGTGTGAAAACAATGGCATCTGAGCATACCAGAAATTTCAAGCTCTGACTAAATGTAATTTCAGTTCAATTAAAGCATAACATCAAGACTGTGGGCTGCTAAAATCTGAGATGAAGCATGTCATTGCTGTGTGCAGTTCTAAAAGATTTACAGCAAAACCTGGATCTAGGAGAGATATTCTCTGAAATGGTGCTGCAGGGCTCTTTACTGAGCAGACAGCTCCTGTACAAAACTGGGCTGTGGGGAGTCAGAGCAAACAAAATTCAAGATGAAATTAATTCTTCCCCCTTTTTGTATTTTTATTTATTTATTTATTTATTTAATCTTTGGGAAGGTAACACTGACAGTAAGTTTGCCAGAGGAACAGATGCCTGAAGAAAATCCTTTTGTCACCTGAACTTGACAAATTTGGAGTTGAGGGGTTTGTTGTTGTTACTTTCTTTCTGTTCTAAAGATAGTCTGTGCTCCAATTACAGGTTGGAGCAGAAGGTTTCTGATTTCAGCAGAAGAACTGCAGAATGAAATTTTATGGGTTTTGTCTGGCAGGATGCTGCTGCAATACACTGTGGGGAGGAGAAGAGAGGGTCGGCAAGAAGAAAATGTAGGCCAGATTCAAGGAAACAGATGTTAACATCTGTTCTCCTCTTCCTTCCCTGGGAGAGATTGAAAGCATTTAAGCATCAGATGCTGCCTTAATAGCAAAACATTTCCTCCAGTGCTCACAAACAGTCTGATAGAAAGCTGAGAAGTAACATTATCTCAAGATCCTAAGGAAATAAAGGCTTGGGAATGGAGGTAAAAGATTGACAAGTTACCCAGCAGGGATCTTGTTCCTGCTATTGTGGCCCATCCCAGAAGACTCTAAACCTTGGCCTGATTTTTAACAACAGTTGGAATCATAATAGTTTCTTCTGAATTGCAAATTTAATCATTTGTAGTGCCTGGGAGCCCATCTGACCTCTGGATGCTCAGAACTTTGCTGTGGGATTCAAGGGACAAGGGAGGCAAAAGTCATGGAGAAACAGCTGTGACAGGAAAAAGGAAAAGCTTTTGGAAGGCATCTTGAGAGCTCCTTCAGCTGCATCATGATACAGCTACCAAGAAGGGTTTGGATCATCCACAGATTGGTGAAATTACTTAGGAATCATCTCCAAAGATTCCTTGGGTCACAGATAGAGCTGAGCACATCGTGGCACGTTTTGGATGGATCTGCCTTGCACCTGCCATTAGTAAATCTCCTGGTTGATGGAAGGATGGGAGGTTTGGATTAGATATTTGGATACAATTTTTTCCTGTGAGGTTGGTGAGGCCCTGGCTCAGGTTTCCCAGAGAAGCTGTGGCTGCTCCATCCCTGGAAGTGTCCAAGACCAGGCTGGACAGGGCTTGAAGCATCCTGGGGTAGTAGAAGGTGTCCATGACCAGGGAATGGGGTTGGAATGAGATGATCTTGAAGGTCCCTTCCAACCCAAACCATTTTATGATACTATGAGTAGTCTATTTTAAGCAGATAGTGAATAATATTTATTTGTTCTACAGTAACAAATAAAATCTGCAAAATACAAAAAAATAAGCTGCATTTTCTCCCAACTCCTGAAAGTGAAGCTTGAGCATTATGACTTCTTGAGTCCTCTAGTGTGATCACTGAACAAATTCAGTACCCCAGATCTGAAGGGATAGATAACTAGCCTAGGATGGTAGTCAAAATTGTTTCCATCTTGACACCTATATCTGATATATTCCTCTGAACTCCCTCAAACAAATGGAGAAAAATAAGACCCATCAAGTGTGGCACATCTCATCCCAAAACAAGTATCCAAGTAAGAAGATTTGCACCCAAAAGTCCCATTCTGTCTGCTCTGTCTGGGAGATGAGTCAGCTCTGATGGAATCATCAAGGCACTAGAAATAGAAAGTGAAAAAAGATGTGTTTTCAGATGTCAAGTAAACAGAGAAAACCAAAGGCAAGAGAAGCATCCAAGCACTGAAACATCAAGCCATTTGCCCTGGGTGTCAAAAGAAAAATGGATCTTCACCCCAAAGTTTCTACAGTAAAAAATCTCTTGAGTACCATGTCCCTCTCCAGGTGTGTTGTACAATTACACAGGAAAGCCTTGGGGACCCTGAGAAATGAAAGATCAAGGGAAATTCAGAGCAACTGTTTTCAAGCTGGATTTTATTTTGAAAGCTGCTGTTTCTATTGGAGATTTGAAGAAAGGAGTTAAAAGCACCTGTGGTGGTTTTGGTTTTTTTTCCAAGGATATCATAAAAGATATTTCCTATTTCCCCTGACCTTGCCTCACCTCTGTTCACAGCTACAAAAGGACCTGTAGAAGTGTCAGAACAGTAAATTTTCCTTGCAGAATCCCTACCATCTTTCCTCTTCAGAAATAATGATCCCCAAAGGTGAGTATTCTGATAAAAATTTAGGAAAGGTGACAATTCTGCTGTGACTGATGATACCTGTCACAAAAAGGTCAAAATGTTTGCTGCAGACAATTTTTAATGAACTCATTATAATCAAACCAAAATCATGCCTGCACTGGAAGAAAATAATGCCTAAATGCTTGTGCCTATTTGGTCTTTTATTGGCTCACACCTGAACGCACCAAACATTTGTCTGTGAAAAATCATGAAGAAACAAAAGGAAATATTTTTCCCCTTTATCCATTTCCTGATTGCTTTCATTGTCCATTTCACAGTCTGCAAACAGCTTGGGAGGTTATAACTTGCCAACAGCTCTAAGGAAATCAGCCACAAAAGCACTTCCTCTTTCAGAAATGTTAATTCAGTCACATTCCTGTTCTGGCCAGAAAAGCCTTTCCCAAAGCCATTCCAGACCTGCTGTGTTCAGCACTGGGTAAATCTCTGATCTGACACCTAAGAATGCAGGAGATTTTATAGAAAGATATCCAAGATCTACAGACAACTATCTCATGTTTTTCTCTGACTGGGATATTTCTTCCCAGAGATGATAACCAAATACTGCAGCTATTTTTCATTTATTTACTTAGGTAACTACTTTTTTTTTATTGTATATTCATTTCTGTTTATGTTCAGATTCTCTAAGTCTTAAAGTCTTAAAGTGTTATTATAAACTGATGCCACAAAGTGTTTTCTGGCTGAATCTTACAAGAATTTTCTTGGAGATGGCTGCACCATTCACCTCTAGCATTCAGTAGTTTGTTATTTTAGGGATGTTTTCCACACAATCACTTCTTTTCCTGTATTTATATTTTTTAAAATTTTACCCAACCCTTAAAAAATAAAGTTAAATTATAGGTTAAGCATTTAATATTACAAACCTCTACTGCTAAAATAAATTTCAGCATATTAACTCTAAGAATTAAACTTGTGCACTGAGTCAATGCAGTCTCACCTGGGTACAAAGCAGGGCTTCCAAACCACCAACAAAAGGATGAAGTTGTTTTCATAAAATAAAATTAAAAAGTTGAAATCATATGCATTTTCAATAGTACAAGCAGCATATACCATCTTCAGCTGTTTCAGTATAAAGTGTGGTTGCCCTCAGAGCAGAGGAGGATGGATCTCACTGACTGATAGAACCAGAATGCCTCAAGTCATTCATTGTCTGAAACACACACACACATCTCCCCAGCCAGTTAAAATATGTAAACTTCAGTGAGGAAAACAGCAACACTAAATAAAACTTCTCAGCTCTGCCAAGGTCAATAGCAGCACAAAAAGGCCCCTGGAGCTGGGGAAGCAGAGCAGCCAGAGCTGTATTATATCATCTTCTCCCACATTGACACTGTGAATGATGGACATAAATTGGAGTTATTTGTGGAGCAACTCTGCTTCTCAGTCTGGATAAAGGAAGGGACGAGTTGATTGCTGGACCTAGTAGTCTTGGTCTGGCTATTTTTGAGGGAACAAATAAAACAAAGTGAATTAATTTATTGCTTCAGCTGGTAAAAACCTCCAGGTGACCTTGGGAAAAATGGGGAAAAACAAAGAAATTACTCAAGGGAAGAAATGGACAACTGGAGAACAGTTCAAGGAGAAAAATGAAAACTCCAACTGTCCCTGCAAAAAAAAAGTATTACCTTGAGACACAATGAATAATGAATTCTGGAGCATCCAGCAGATTGTTTTAGATGTTGTTTTTAAATGTCCTTTTTAAATGACAGTTTTACACTTCTGTTTTCGTCCTCAAAGGCTGGATTCAGTGATCTCAGAGGTCTTTTCTGTGATTTTGTGATTCTGTGATTCTTAGACAGCTGTGAACAGCCAAATCTCCTAAATTGCTTTGAGCATATTGGGCCACACAACTGCCACACAAGCCTCCACCAACACTATTTATATATTAAAATAAAGGTAATTTTATATTAATATATATTATAGCAATAACTTATCAATTTGTTCTGGCCAGGTTGGATGGGGTTTGGAGCAACCTGGTTGAGGGGAAGGTGTCCCTGCCCATGGCTGGGGAGGTGAAATAAAATGGTCTTTAGGGCCCCATCCAACCCAAACCATCCTGTGATTCCATGAATTTTGCATTCTCTATTGAGCACTCTGTCTGGAATAAGTTCTAAAAATCACAGGTGATCCGTTCAAACAGATTTTAGGGTTTTTTTTCAGAGACAGTAGTGTAGTTTGAAGGTGTCAGTGTTCCTAGAAGAGGTGAAAAAACAGAGCAAATTAACTTGTTTATTAACAGAAAAGATAATAAATGATTGACAACATAAAATATCTGTAACTCTTAGAACAGGAATTAATGAAATCACTCACATCAGGCCTGATTAGATGTAATTTCTCTCTTTGTCTGTCTAAATATTGCATGGGCATTAACTTTCTCCTTTACAATGTTAATCTGATGTCTTGTCAAGGGAGAAAAATTACTTAAAATGTGTAAAAGCTACCAGCAGGCTGATGGTTATTACTCTGTGCAATATGATTTGAAAACATTAATCTAATGGGAGATAGACACAGGTCTTTCATGACTAAATGGGAAACGTGTCCATCATCCACTGCTGAGGCTGAGGGGCTGAGGGAGCAGCAAACAGCAAACACAAAGTTAAAAGAGAGAAAAGAAATTAGTGCAGTGCTAATGACAAACAGGAGCTCGTGGAACAGCACATGACCTTCTCCCACATTGTCTCCTTTATGAGTAAAAAGCCCTTTTAATTCCTTCTCATTTACATTATTGCAAAATCAACCAGATGCAATATGAATGCTTTTTCTTTTTTCTCTCTTTTTTTCCCCAATTCGGCCCCCAGTTTTCTCTCTTTACTTCCTGACAAAGCACATTCAGAGCAGAAGACACATCTAGGTGGCCTGATTCAATAAAGTATTTCCACTGGGCAGCCCCAGTTTGCATAAAATAATTAAGGGACTCGGGATGAGAAATGAACTGGCGTGATGATGGAACTGGCAGGCTGGAATAAATTAGTTCAGTGATCAGCAGTGAACAAGCAGAGCACACATGGTCTTTAAAAGAGCCCGAGAGCCAGAGGGAAAAGAGCAAAGTCACATTTTGGATGTCCACAAGGATTTTCCAGGACATCATATAAATCCTTTTGAAGAACAAACTGTTTGCTGATGATCTAAAGCATTCAAGGCATGATTCCATTTCTGTAGTGCAGTTATCACCTTCAGTTTTGACTGTAATTATCTTCACAGCATCTTTCTGGTCCTGGATACTGTTGGATTATTTTAATAATTCTAACAAAGGCTTAAGCTTTGAAAGACCAGGAGTTGGGTCCAGGAAAGGACCTGGGAGACTGTCTGCAGCCAAACTACCATTTCAACATCACTGAAAGGGGAATTCAGAGCCTCACTGGTTATCATTTGCCACTGAGTAACCCTGTAGGCTTTTGAAGCTTTCAACACCACGAGGAATCAGGAGCATCTTCTCTCAGATAAGAGATGCACTAAACAGGAATTCTGGACCTGAACTGGTTGCCCAAACTGGTTTTGTAATGAATGGAGAAGCACATTTAGACTGTGGTTAATTTGAATTACCACAAACCTCTTATGACGAAGAGTCTTGCCTAGAACTGCTCAATGACAAAGCCCTTTTTGCTGCCCAGGGACAGCAGGACAGCCTGGGATATCCGAGGTTAAGCAAAAGGGACAGCCTTCACCCAGATTTCGGGTTCCTCCTGTGGTCTGCAGTGTACAAGGCCAGAATTACCTGAATTCTGGGAGCATTTAATTCCCAGTAGTTGCCTCAAGATGAGTGTTTCTGTCTGTCTGTAGTTTTCAGATGCCAACATCTGAGTTTTCTTCAGAGTAAACATCTTCAGGAGCTCAGAATCATGGAATGGTTGGGGCTGCAAAGACTTTAGAGATCATCGAGTTCCAATCCCCTGCCATGGGCAGGGACATTATACAAAAAAAAAACCACTGAGGGAGGAGCTGATGTGGCTTCTCTGCCTGTATTTAATATTTCAACAATTACTCCTCCAGCCCAGGAGACATCTGGGCTCCTGGCCCTCACCCAACAGTGGTCACCAGTGAAGAGTTTGGATCTGAACACACATCCAGTGATTTAATAAGCTGCTCCCATTGCCTCCACCTCCACCTTCTTGCCTAGAAAATGGACAAACAGCATTTGGAAGTCAGGTTGGAAGTCAGGCCATCACTAACAATGCCAATCACTAATTCTGAAAAAAGGAAAATTGAGCCTGGTAATAGAAATTGATCCTGGTGGCTTTTCTCTGAAGTAATCTTGGTGATGTCCTCTCACCTCTCTTTTAACATATTTGCCTTCTTTGAATATTTTTTATT
Organism: Dicaeum eximium; assembly: GCA_013396995.1. Classification (NCBI taxonomy): domain Eukaryota; kingdom Metazoa; phylum Chordata; class Aves; order Passeriformes; family Dicaeidae; genus Dicaeum; species Dicaeum eximium. The sequence continues at coordinate 85,671 of VWZP01005340.1, read as the reverse complement.
ACTTTGATAGGGAAGATGTGTGCTAATGCCTGTACAAACAGTTCCATGGGTGAGGGGATGGGTGTTAATCTTTGAAATGGGTCCTGATGTCTCTCTTAACTTCAAGGGTTGTTACATAGCCTGGGGAGTTTGACTCCTGAAACAAGTGGGTCTGCACAAGCCTGAACTTCTGAACTTTGGGGTAAAATGCCAGGTTCCAGGGGGATATGTGGCAGGTGGTTTGGGAATCTGCACCTTCCTGGTACCTCAGGCAATGGGGAAAGGAAAGGGACAAGGTGCCCCAAGAGCCTGGAGTTTGGGATGAAAGGAGGCTGCACCCTCCAAAACCCCGAGAGAGAGAAAACCCCGTGGGCTGTGCCCTGGTGAACTCTCTGCTTTCATCAGAATAAACTTGCAGGACTCCTCTGCCACCTTCACAGACCCTGGCTTTTCACAGCGTAAGTTTCTGTACAATTTCAACTAAAATTTCTAATATTTGCAGTAATTCTATTTTCTGACCCAGAAACAGTGTAACAGAAGCAGGTGCCAGTTACAGAAATAATTAGTAAACTGCAAAATATATTGTCACCCTGATTTCAGTCTTCTGATGTTTTAATTTTTGTGATAAAGTTTCCCACGAGGTTTTCTGTAAACATGCAGATGTTTTCCTAACTGTCTTTTTGTTTTTCATTCCTTTCTCCTGGGAGGAGAAAGGTTTGATGGACCTTTTCATTGACCAGGGTGGTTGGAGAGGTGGTGACCTCATTCTCCAATCCATGGCCACTCCCAAAATTCTATATAATGTGTAAATCAAAATAAAACTTTCTTCTTCTTTGCCTTTTCCCCGGCTGAAGTTTGCTGTGTCTCTGTGATTTGTGTCAAGCTCTAGTGTGACAATTTGTAGCTATAATGTTCCCAAAAAAATACTCAGAAATCCAGACTGCCTAGGAACATAAGCTGCTTAAACTCACAATATAGGTAAGAGAATTACTAAGAAGCACTTACATTCTCATTTAACAACCAGGGAAGGTTGTTTCCTTTGGAGCTCCTTTTGCTTCTGGTGAATCCTCGCTGGAAAGCAGAAATGAGCAGCAGGAATTGCAATGGAGATATTACAACACTGTGATATCCCAGATCTCACACCTCAGACCAGGACTTCTGCCCACAACATCCATGAAATAAAGACAGGCTCTGTCACAAGATAAAACCCAGTTTTGGCACTAAGCTCAGGTCCTTCTAATTCCCAGTGTGGAGATTCTGATTGGGAAGACGGTGATATAACTACCTGGGGGATGTGAAATCCCAGTAAATAACAGAGTGTGTGTCCTTGGACAGTTTGTACACAGCCTGAAGAGATGGAAAGGTCTGAGCTGCTGTAAGGCTCATGCTCTGAACCACACAGAAAAGTTGGCTGCTGCAGAGGAGTGGATGGATTTTTTTGTGTGTGTGTGTTCCCACCCTTCCAAATACATCCAAAGCTGTAGAACACCATGGGAGAAGCTGGAATTCCAAACCCTTTCTCCTGCATCATCTCTGTGTTGCTCCATGACTTCTCCAACTGCATTTAGGTTTCCATACTACCAAAAGACTTCAGCTAAAATCCAGATGGTGCGTGGTTTGGGGGGAAATGTCAGTCTTCTGAAACAAATTGCACTTTGTAAGTCTTCATTTCCCTACTTTCAATATTAAAAAAATATTTAAAACTGAAAGTTCTCCCAATTACCTTGCACTATATTTCAATGAATAAACAGATAAATCAATAAATAAATCTCCTCTCACTATGCCACATACTTACATGAAAAATAATGGAACAAAAGGTTTGGCACAGTGAGACAGGTAATATCCCATATTTAAAGGACATAACCTAGAATATTGAGACCAAGAAATGCCCAATTTCAGAGCACCTTTAGGACCAAGAAAAACTTTCTTTAACACCTGAGAGTTCAACCTATATCTGGTATCCTTAAACTGTTGTTTCTGTGTTCCCTGGTAGGGTACATGGCAGCTCCAGATCCTTCTGAAAATGAGTTTTCCTAAAACTGGCAAGATCTGCTCCATGGTTGAAATGGATCCATAAAAAAAACCAATAACTTTGCTTGTTTTTGAAGGATGGGGCATTTGGAGAATAAAACCCCATAAAATTCCCTAGTCATGTGGAACTGTTCACAGAAAAACAAACCTTGCTTCTCTCTGAAACATTTTAAAAGTGCCACAAATACACAAATTGTGTTCAACTGTATCAGCAGACTCTAAAACATGAGTTCAGCCTTGGTTCTGTCTCTGTCTTTGGTTCATTTTGGAAAGGAATTCTGCTCTCTTTGCCCTGATTTCATCCTTTCTTGGAAAAGGGATAATCATCCAGGTGAGCTTGTTCTTTCACAAGTGCATTTTGCTTCACAGTCAAACTGCCTATTTGCTGCAGAAATTCCATTTTATTTTTTTTTAATTGTCAGGAAGCAATTGGCTGTAAGGAAAGATTGGAGCGTGTTGTCGCTCCCACCAATAAAACCCAGATGTCATGGCCTTATTTTCTCTTCTGGAGCTTTAGGGGATGGGAAGGGTTTCATTAAGAGGAGCAGGGATGAGAAGAAGGGGTTATGTGGTCCCATTTTGAAGGAAAATAATCTTGTGTGCAACAATGACAAGCACACAAATGAGAATAATTAATCCTAGATGGATGGAGACGAGGCTGAGCTGAGAGCTTGATGCATTCAGCTTTTCCTGAAGAAATGTATTTACTCCTTGCCTTATTATGTGCTTTGCAGCAGCATTTTGTAGTTCTTGGCATTCTGCTGATCAGGCTGGAGCCAGCAGGGAAAACAGAGAGGCAGAGCTAAGTTCATTTGCCTAACGATGCACCCAGAGTGATTGGAGATAGCCCAAGGTGCTTGAGACATTCACAGGGGTTTGGCAGATCTGATAAAGGTCCTATAGGATGTACATGTATTTTTGGAACTGGGAGCCACTGCTTTGGAGAACTTCAGCTTTCTCCAGGTACTTTGTCAGGAATGAATATGAAAAAATATGTTACAATAGCTCATTGATTTATAAATTAAATGTAACATAAATTTGCATTAATAATATAAAATATTTTTTATTGTGTTCTAGCCTGGAGAAGAGGGTCAGGGAGGACCTTATCCCTCTCTACAACTCCCTGATATCAGCATGTAGCCAGGTGGGGGTGGGTCTCTTCTCCCAGGTAACAGGACGAGGTCTCAGGTTGTGCCAGGGGAGGCTCAGGCTGGACATCAGGAAGGATTTCTTCAGTGAAAGGTTGATTAAGTGTTGGAACAGGAGGGTGGTGGAGTCACCATCCCCATAAATGTTTGGGAAATGACTGGACATGGCACTTAGTGCCATGGTCTAATTGACAAGGAGGTGTTCCAGAGATTGGGCTTGATGGTCTTGGAGGTCTTTTTCAACACTGATGATTTTCTCTTCAAATAGGTTTGGTCCCAATTACTCCAGAAACCAGCAGCAGAACCAGGAACAATGCCCAATTCCTCCTGACTGCAGCATGGGGAATATTCCATTCCCACCTCACCGTGTGCTGATGCAGGGATGCTCAGGGACAGACAGCACCAGGATAAAGTGAGGCTCCCTCTGCTAAAAACAGAGTCAGGCTGCTGAATTCACTGGGATATCTCCAAGTGTTGCCATGGAAATTTCTAGGGAGTTTGTTATCAAGCATGTGCAGAGGAACTCAGTCTGGGAGATGCTGGGTGAGGCTTATAAAATATGTAATTCCTCAGTGAACTCAGTGTGGCCAAAGTGACAGCTTTGGGTGGCTCCTCTGCTCTGCTGCTGAGCTCAGCTGACTGTGACAGAATTCCAGCCCAGCACTGCCCTGTGTTTCCAAATGCCTCTGCCTAGACTTGGGTCTGGACAAAAGCTAATTGATGGTTTGAGCAGCAAAAAGCTTTAGAGCAACTTTTAGTTAAACTTCTGAATCTTTAAAGGGCAGTGTTGGGAGGAGGGAGTATGAAGGGAAGCATGAGCTGATGCTGTGTGTGTAGGGGGAAGGAGGGAGAGGAATCCAGGTGTAGAATTGCAGAGCTGTGCTCTCCAAGAGCTGTGTATCCTGCAGTCCTTTTGTCCAGCTGGAAAACCCTGGGGGTGGAATTCACAGTCCTTTAATTTTGGTACCACATTCATTAAGATAGTCTTAGTGTGTGTTGGGGGGGAAATAAATAAAAAATGAAACCTTCCCCATCTGCAAAGTTCTTATTTTAAGAGTCAGTTTACATCAGTTGTTCAGTAGCAGAAGCATTTCACCTGTTAAATCCAGAAGTACTGCTGGCAGTGGGAACAGCAAGCTGAGCACTGCTGTAAAGCTGGAAATGTCATGGATTTATCTAAACCTCAGCATTCATGGCCTTCTTGCACGTAGTTAGCCTAGCAGGCAGAAGAGTGTTTTGGAGATTCTCAATGCATATTCCAAATCATTCAGTAACCAAAATGTGCAGGTGGCTTTAGGGTGCCACATATCCCCCTTTTTTTTTTCCAGAATGGAGAAAGATTTCCTGTCTCACCACTGAGAGAAAATTGATGCTCGCTTTTTGCAGCTGAAATAGCAATAGGACTTTTTGAACAGCAATATAATATGGAAGATAAAGCTTGTTGTTTCATAGAACAGAATTGTGTATTTATTATTTACGGTTCACAACAGACAGGCAACTCCATGAAAAGCCTTAATCTCCTTTATAGACATTGTGGAGCAGAATCATAAAAAATCTTCCTGTTCTGTGGAGGGAAAGAAGACAAACAGCAAGGAAATGAAGTTTCAATACTTCCATTTTAAGCTGCAGAGTACAGAGAGCTTTGCCCAAGGTCTGTGAAGTGTCTGTGGCAGGGTCAGGAGCTGCAGCCACAGCTCAGAATCCCAAATAACTTTTCTCAGATAATTTCAAGCATTGGTTCAATACTTGCTCATAGGCTTTTCTGTGCTCCCACACACAGCATGAAAAACAAGGTGTATCCATCTAAATTCTCTGAGGAATCTTGATTTGAGGTTATTTACTTGCTGTGCTCCAAATTCCAGGCTCTTCTTCACACTGGTGGTGGTGAACTGATGTAGGACCACAGTTCCCAGCACAGGGATGATGTCCCAAGCTTGAGCTGGCAGGGGAATATCAGACTTTACCCACTGGCTGTGGCCACTTCAAAAAGGTGTCTGAATCACAGAATCACAGGATAGTTTGAGTTGGAAGGGACATTAAAGATAATTTAATTCCAGCCCCTGCTATGGGCAGGGACACCTCCCACTGGAACAGGCTGCTCAGAGCCCCACCCAATCTGGCCTTGAAAAATTCTAGGGATGGGGCATCCACAGCTTCTCTTGACAACCTGGTGAAAAAAAAAAAGCTGAAATACTGTCCAGAAAACAAAACTACTGTACATCTCCTCATTGGTACTCCATTAATGACTGAGAGTGAGAAAATCAGAGTCAAAATATTAAGTATTTCACTGTTCAGTCAAGCCATTAGGGGAAGACTACAAATGTCACACAATAAAGCAAAACCTGTCTCAGGTCACTGCTTTCCAAGAATGGGATCCCAAACCTGATATTATCAGCTCGGCAGTGGAGGTGGGATACAGTTTTAACTAGTTTTTAAAACTTTCTGAAATTCTGTTTCAATCCAAATTTTATATGTCAAGCCACTGGATCAGCCTATTGTGAAGTTTTGTGTGGAAAGATTTGTTCCAGTTCTATCCTCCAGGATAAAAAACGTAGAGAAGAAATACAAGAAAAACAAGAAATGCCAAGTTAATTTACTGCCCAAAGTTCATTTACTGCCTTACTTGGGATGAACCAACACAAATTATTGGGGTCCTCTTCCCCCTGTTTAGGTCCCAACTGAGGAAGAAAATGTTTCTTTGCCTCTTCCTGGCAAAGCAGAGTTTATTTTGGATGGCATTATAATCAGGACTCTTCCAAGGAAATAGGCACTCACCTTATTGGTCAGCAAAATGGAATGCATAGTGAAATATCACTGAAATTTTACATAACCTATTTACCCAGTGAAGAAAAGGCACAGACCTACTTTGCATAATCCTCTAGACAAGAAATCTTTGAACAAAAAAACATTTGCATATAAATTATTCTGAGGCCCATCCAGTGCTGTTGTTTAGAGCAGCACTTTCACCTGCTTGTGACAAGAAAGAACATTAACACCCATAAATCCATGGCTGATAATTTTTCTCTGTCTTTTGGACATTTTCATGTTCTTTTTCAGGCCCTGATTTCTCAGGAAAGCAGGATAATAATGCTAATATGTGGTTTTATTCTGGTATGAAAATTACATTTTTTTTTCATCTTGGTTTATGTCATTCAAAAAAGAGTTTAGAGAGAAGCAAAAATTAAAGAGTTCTGATTTCAGAGTAAGAGTATTTACACAAGTCTGTGGTTTAGAATTACTGCTTTGGATGTTTTCATAATGCCTGTCTAGTTTTGTGTGCCCAATTCAGGTGTTTTGGGTAGGAGTCTCATGTCCCTAAATATCTAATGATGAAGGTTTAGTTCCCAATTTGCCAGTTATTTAATGACAGTGATCCTGAATACCTATAGCACTTCCAGAAACAGTAGGGAAGACTTTATCCAATGCCTTCACTGGAACACAACCCATGAGATGTCCACCCAAATGTAGTAACTCAACCTTTCTTGGTCTAATTAAATGAAAATACTGACTTTTTTCTTGGTATCATTAAAGACTAACATGGTCAGGATTTATATGGCTTTTCTGCATGATGATTTATTTTATTATTCCTTACCAGAGATCCAGATTGACAAGCACTCAGTAATCATGGCACATTTCTTCAGGGTTACATACTGGTGACAGAAAACACATATGAAACTCATCATTCTCTACCCCAAACAAAACATAATTCTATTTGTCCTCTCTCTCTTACTCATAAAAGAACAAAAATGAGTTCAAAGAAAGCCTACACAAAAGGAAACATTCTCCTTTCACTCCTTGCTGTAGGCAGAGGTTCAGAGAAGATACAGAACCTGAGCTATGGTAAGGATGTGACTTCATCACCTTTGAAGAGAGGTGCAGATGTCAGATTTGTGAAACTTCAGAGCTGTAACGGCATAAGCACAAAGATTGGATGAAATATTTATCCAGCCCATAGTTTCTGCCTCTGGCAGTGACCAGTAATGTATATTTATGGGGAAATGATAGTGTTAGGAGAATGCAAACTGTCTCAACATGCACATACTCATTGAATAATAAATGCCAGTAAGAGAAAAAAAAGATCAAACCTTAAAGGATTGATAAGGTCCCAGCTTAGGTGCTTGCACAACCATGGAATTTGGCATCCTGCTGGCAGCTACGCAAAAAATGCCAAAAAAACTCTTCCTGGGTGTAAAGCACCTACTGGATTCCCACACAGTACCCCAGTAAGAAACTTTAAAACAGTGCAGAAATTGCAGTCAGGGATCATCCAGAGGAGAATGAGAACATGAGGTAGCTGCATTACAGTTCCCAGGAGATCCTGTAGCACTGCTTTGATGCCAAGATGGTAAAACACCAGCCTTGGGGAATATTTGTGTGTTTTCCACACAGAGATCAAAATGTGTTCCACCTGGGGCTGTGCAGGAGCTCAGACCATTAATCCATTATTTTGCATCTGGCCTCAACAGAGAATTGCTGCCACAGGGCTTGAACAACATTGTGTCACCCAAAGTTATCCAGCCTGGAACACGCTCGGGGCTCCTCAGGTTGTGGGGAATCTTGGGAGGATGGAATTCATATCCGGCTCCTAACTGAGCTCACGTAGTGGCAACGTGGGATCTAACCCCCCAAAATGTCCTGATGAACTGATGTGACCAGAGGGATCTAAAGGGCAAATGTCCACTCGTGGAAGCTGGACTAGGGACTGTTTTTAAGAAATCTCTTTGATATTTGAAGAATGGAAATCCCTGAAGTTCTGGGGAGTCAGCTGAGTAATGTTACTCACACTGATACAGTGACATAACGTTCTGCTTTATTTGCTTGAAATGGTGGTTTATATACATTTCAATATTGTTTATATTTCCAGGTATCCCCTTACTGGTGTACAGCATAGAAAGAATGTAAACAAACATTGTCCACTTTTACCTTTAAGGTGGTTAAGGTACTCAATCCCACTTCTACATCTATCACACACACACTGTCTACTTTGTTCTTCTGCATACCTTAAGCTAATTTCTAACTGTGCCACAGACTTTGTTCTTTGTTCTTCACTGGGCCTTGCCCAGGTCCAGGCTGGGTTGCTCAACTAGTTCAGGAGCAGATCATGCCCTTGCTCCTTGAGAAATTCGGCTACAGACATTCATCATCCTCGTGAGCCCAGGGCTTTCTTCCAGACATGAGGACGAAGCTGGACGCTTTTAGCCTGAGCTCTCCCCAGCAGCTCTTTTCAAGAGCTGTGCAGATAATGAGAAGTTTGCAACAGATTTTTAAGAAATAATTACGTGTGGGATTCCATATGGGGTGGGACAGCTTGTTTGTTCAACGAAGGAAATGTTACCAAAGTCCTTCTGCCAATGCATTAAATATTTAGGGTCTTCTGCTTAGCTCCTCTGTATCAACAATTTAACTTCCCATTCTCTAGTCATTTAACAATTTAGCTGGATTAAGAGAATTTAACTGACTTGTAAGGCAAACAAACAAAAGGCAACTGTATCAAATAGATTTTTGGCCACTTTGACACATGTGCTCAAAACCTATAGGAATGCAAAGCCTGAAAATATTTGTAAGAAACTATTTTTATCTATGCATGAAAAAACCCCAAGCATTAATATCTCACATTACTAAATTAATATAGACAATATAAAATTTGTTACTTAACAATTTCTTTTGAATGGAGGCTCATGCAAAGTTTATAAACATTCATTGATAAAGGAAGTTTCAAGGTATTTTGCAAGGAATATTATCCAAAATGACAACATGTCCTAATGCTGTTTGGTTCTATATGAAAATGTTTTGCCCAAATGCATATTCAGGGTGGATATATGTGCATTGCTTTCTGGGGACAGATCTGTGGGGTATGATTATTACCACTGAGTTTGATGGAATTAACATAATTATGCCTCTTCATTGTTACTTTTTTATCTTTACAATGCTGAAAATTAAATTAAGCTTTGTGACATTTTCATTTCTCTTTCTATTTCAAAGATTTTTTTTCCTTTTTTTTCAAGCATTTTCTGAAAATTATTGAGTATTACTGGCGAAGCAACAATGTTTGCATCCTACTTCCACTGTCTCTTTAGAAATAGTTCCTCTTTTCTTTATCCCCATGGCAAAACAGTAATTTAGATCACTGAAGTCACAGCAGTGATATTTTCCCTTCCCAAAATACTCCAGCTTAAAAATGCTTTCAGATAAGATTGAGATCAAATAGAGAGCATTCTGTAGAATGTTTTCATGGGAAAGTTTACATGGGGAGTATTCTACTCATCTGCAACGTGCTGCAGTGCTGACAGTGTTTTGGAAACACCTGAAGCCATCTCAGAAACGCAGGTGTTTTGTTTGCCAAGCTCAGCTTTCATGACCAGCACGTTGTGCTACTTTGAGAGTATCCAGCTTCCTAGGAACATGGAGAGGCTTTTAGGGCTCCCTGGCATGGCTGAAGGTTTGAAAGATTCTCCACTTCCTCCAGTATCAGCACAGCCCCCAAGTGCTGGTGAGAGATGGCCCATTGCCACTTTGAAGCTTGACTCATTGCGAAATCTTCCTTGTCCCAACTCAGACCATTAAATTCTGATTCCCAGCTCACTGGTTTTCCTCAGAAATTGTCTTGGTTTGAAAATACAGGTGTCTGCTAAAGAAGGCAGGAGCTCCCTCCAAATTACCACAATTTTGAAATAAGAAGGCTCTCAGGGAAATATATGGGAATAGGAATAACAGTTCTTTACTAGAAAAACTGAAAATACAAATGTAGCTAGTACAAACAAAACTACTGATAAAGTCAGAATACACCTGACACTCTGTGGGTCAGGGTGTTGGTGGCAGTGCCATTCCATGGTGGCTGCTCCTCCTGCAGTGACAGATGTGGCTCTGCTGGAGCTGTGATCCTGTAGAAGGGGGGAGTTTTTCTCTGAAAGTCCAGAGGTGGTGTAGATGGGCCTGGTCTTCATCTAGGAATCCAGTGGAGAAGAGGCTCCCCTGGTGTCCCAAAATCTCTGATTATATCCAAGTAGGAATGCTTGGCTCCTCCCCCTGGGCGGAGCATCTCACAATGGAATAATGTAATTTTTTCAGTCATGCTCAGTGAGGCTCAATGGCCCATAACAGAAGACATCTCCTGAAGGGAGGATTGGTTGTGGAAGAGATAAGAAAACTGCCCAATTACCAGCAGATAACTGCCCCACCTTTAACAGATGGCAAATAGAATACATGCTTATCTTACAATCCAGGACAGAAATAAAGGCTGTTCCTACTTTAAGAAACAATTCAGACCAGCAGCAGTGGGTCTGCATCAAAGAAGAGCTGTTTTTAAAGACCATGTATCCATACCATAGACAAATTAAGTTTTTGGCTTAGTACTGGACCTAACCCAGTGGTGTGATCTTATTGCAGACTTACAGCTTGATTGGTTTGGGTGAACCCCAGACTTCTTCTAATTCCTTCTAAATGGAGCTGAGTTTGGTGTCTGCCAATCTCTGCGACAGAAAACGAAGTGCAACACATGAGAATTATTGTGAGATCCTTCTCAGCACTTCTGATTTAAGCTAACTGATCTTTCTCCTTCTCCTGAATTAAACTAAAACCCTCATATAGGAACACAAACCACTGTGATGACATCAAACCTTCCCTCTACCCTCTACTGATATATTTTGCTAAATACCAAGCTGTGCAAGAGGTTTATGGCATTGTCTCTGGGGTGCTTTATAGCCCAAATCCAAGCTGGCTACCTATCTATATGTGTCACCTGGAAGTTATGACATGATAGTCAAGTCTGAAGGATCAGCCATGGTTGTTAAATTCAAAGTTTTGTTTATGGGCAGAGAGGAATTGCACCTTACCTATAGATTAGGTAAAACCAAGATTTTGTTGGTGTAATTTACATCTAACTTACAGTCTAATAATTCACAGTCTAATTCAGAATCATCACAAGTCCAGTCATAAAGAAGAGAAGATAATAATGCAGTGAAGTGCTTATGTACTGTGAAAAATGCATATTATATGATTGGCTCTTCGCAAATATTAGAATGAATACTGTATGTGTTATGTTGGAAAGTTATGTTCTATTAATTTTTGTAGTACTGTATGAATCTTTTAAATGTAGGGGTTTTTTGTTTGTTAAGGCATAATATTAAAATAGAAACTATGTGATGTAAGACGCTTTTTGTAACTAGCTCAAAGAGCTAATAAGATAACCAAGAAATTCTTCACACAAAAATAACAAGAAGAAGACACCAAAATCCTGAGAAAAGAGTTATTGCCTCCTTATCGTATCTTTTCTAGACTGTTAGGAGCCAAGAAATTGATTTATGCTATGAGACGGGGAGCAGAAATTAAACAGAAGACACCCGTTGTTTGAGAGGAATGTTTGAATCATGTATGAAGAAATATGAATATGCAACAGGCCATTATTTTTAAGGTTTGATCCCGTTCTATTTGGTGTGATTTTCCTGAGAGAGAAGCACCCGGACGTCCGAAATTCTTTGCTTTTTATTGTCTCTTTTATTGTCCTAACCTCGATTGCCCAAATTTATATTGTCTTAAATTTTTTACTGTTAAACTTTTAAAATTTTAAACATAAGTGAGTGGCGTTTTTCACATGTACAGAGAAAGTAACAAGAATAAAATCATTGAAAATCTTCATTGGAAGGGACTCACAATTTGAACAGAGTTCAACTCCCTGCACCTCACAGGATTTCCTTAAACTAAACCCTGTGACAGAGAGCATCATCCAGGAGCTCCTTAGTGCCATAAGCACTTTCCTGGGGAGCCTGTTCCAGTGGCTGACCACCCTCTCAGTGAAGAACCTTTCCTTAATTTCCAATATGAACTTCCCTAGTGCTGCTTCATAACAATTCCATGTGTCCTCTTGGTCACCTGTGAGAGGAGATCAGCAACTTCCCTCCACTGCCCCACTGAGGAAGGCATAGACTGTGATGAGGTTGTCCAAGCTGAGCAAATTAGTTAAATTATTAATTAAAATTGTTAATCCACATGCTTCTTAACATCCACCCTCTTCCCTGGCACTTTGCTGACCCTTCCACGGCTCCTGTGGAGCAATGCCAATAACTCTGCAGGCAATAGCTCTCAACCTGGAGCAGCAGACATCTCTATTTCAAGAGTTAATCTCAAAAGAGAAGAGACAGCCCTTGCTAGAGAAATTGGCAAGACAAGGTAATTACACTTCCAAGGAAGCAGAGTCCAGCACAGCCCCTCACTCTCTCCTGTGATGTGGAGGACAGGTTTACAAAGGTAGAGTAATGGTAAAAAAAATGGGATCAGTCATCCAATAGGTCGAAGGAAGTTTTATCTCCAGCATCTCTTTTTGAAACAAAGGCAGAATAGTGCACACAGGTAAAGCAAAAATAAACCCATAATAAAGTAAAATGCTGCCATGGCTGGTGGTTTTCTTCAGAAGACCTTCAGGAAGAGACCAACCATCACATGACAAATGTGAACAGTAGCAAGTTATGCACGGCTGGGTGACTAAATGTTTCTTTGAGAGAGGTATAAGTTATTCAGGCACAGGATTGTCTGGGTGTATGTTCATGCATGAGAGAAGCATGATAAGCAGTCCTATTTCATGCTGAATAAAGTGTCTCAGTACCACCTTATAGCCAAAAATGCATTCACCCTGCTGAGTACCCTGTGTGTCAGATTATGAGGAGGCATTTATTGAACAGTGTAAAAATTTCTGTGATTTCTGTTTTATTTATTGCCTACTTCACTTCATGAAGAAGAGATAAAAGAGCAAACAGCACAATTTTGTTGACCAGTGGGTATACAGGAGGTGAGCATGCAGTTTTCATCAGGACAGATGCACCATTCAAGGAATTCAAAAGGTTGAGAGGGAAAAGCAAAGAGCAGATGCAGGAATTTACAGTCCCCAGGGCAGCAACAAAAATAAGAGTCATACAGCAGCCAGATAGTGTTAGAAGATCTTTCTTCCATCGTTAGAATGAGCTCACATGACATTTTTTCATGTTATGTTTTAGCTTTTAATTTTGGTCTGACACAGGGAAGGACCACTTTACAAAATTTTGAACAGATTGCAGAAAAGGGTACAGGCAGAGATCTCTGTCTGAAAAAAAAATCCACACTTGAGGGACTGTTGCCCTGAATTTTAGCCTTCTGATGTTTTAATTTCAATAATAAAGTTCTCACAAAGTTTTTTCTGTAAACACACAGATGTTTTGCTAACTGTATTTTTATTTTTCATTCCTTCTCCTGGGAGGACAGAAGTTTAATGAACGCTTTTATTAGCCAGTGTGGTTGGAGAGGTAGTGACCTCTCTATCCAATCCACAGCTGTTTTAAAAACTCTGTATAATGTATAAATCAAAATAAACTAAGCTCTTCTCCACCTTTCACTGACGGAAGCAGCTGTCTCTGCGTGTTTTGTGTTGCACTCTCTAGTGACAAGGGACTTTAGAGAAAAGTAAAAGAAAAGCTATTAGAAAAAAAACAACAGAGATTATCTCTGAGAAAAAATGAAATGAGTAGTTCTCACCTCAGAATATAGATTTACATAGGCTAGTAAGAAATCGTTCACATTCCAAGATCTGGCAACTACTCATGTTCTCATATGCAAGCAGTAGCTTAACTGCTTAGCAAGATCAAAACCAGAGTATGTGTAATGGATTAATCATTCCAAACTACTCACTTGAGTGGGGAATACACCAGAGACAGACACAAATTATTTTGGCTATATTAACAAAAATGTCATGCATTAGAAATAGTAATAGAAATAGAAAAGGAAACAAAGATAGGAATCCGGAACAAAAAAAAAGTCACCTAAATTTTGAGAATTGCTCCTGATACGATAGGGATCTGAAATGATAGGGATCTGAAAACCATAAAGCATCTTCACTGGAGAATCAGTGGCAGGGTAAGCACTTGGGAAACTGAAACAGGGCGGGAGCAGCTCCAAGGGACACAGGGAGGGGCCAGCCTGACCTAAAGGGTCTTTTCTATCTAGTGCAGCCAGAACTCTTCAAAAGGGACTTGCCAGCTTCTCAAAAGCAAAGCATGAGCTGAATCAACCTCAAAATGTACCAATAACAGGGATGAAAAATGAGGAAACCCCGCTCCAAGTTGATTTGAGTAGGATTGTCAAAGCAGGATGAATGCTGGCAGGCAGGTCCATGGTCTGAAATGCAGCCCATAAAATGAGTGGCTGGTCTGCACAGTAGTGCCATTCATCCCTCATCTGGATTTGGACATCAAGAATAGACATATTTGATCATGTTCAATACAAAAAGAAATGCACTGTTGTTCAGTGTTTTCCAAAATCTACCATTTAAATTCATTCAGATATGGAGACTACCTAAAGAGGAGGAAAAAACCCCAGTTATACCTCAATTTCTGCCATAAAGCTTCTGTTGCCTTTGCTGACAGAGGGAGAAATGTGGTTTCTGTTCATCCTGTAATTCCAGGTTTTATCTGAATAGAAACCAGACTAAGAGAACAATTCTGGCCCTGCTAAATGTACCTGTCTGCTTTACTATCAATTGAACTTGTCTCTCTAAATATTTTACAAGACATAACTTTTTTTCTTTAATTTCTCTTCATCTTTCTCTTTACTTCATTATTTTTCTACTGGGAAAAAATGCCAGATTTGTTAGAAGTCATTACTTTCCCTGTGGGTCACCTCTAAGCTTTTTTTATCATGTACTTTTTCCTTATTCTGACAGAATATGAGACATTATCAGATATGCCCTCTGCTTATTGAGTTCTGCCTGGAACCATAATTGTAATATACAGGAGCTAGTACTTCATGCTTACATTGTGCCTCACATTCAAAGATCTCATAGTAATTCACAATGAGGTATAAAGTATTAATGACCTGTATAAAAGGAGGGGAAATATAAAATGAAGAGAAGAGTGGAAAAGGAAGTAGATTTGCAACCATATTTTATTTTGGTTCTTCAGAAAGGAGGCAGTATTTCAGCTGAGTGGAAACAAAAATAAAATGTATGGCTTTGTTTTGAATGAAAAAAAGTAATTTTAGACTTGAAGGACTTACAAAAATTTTAGTTTTGAGATGCTACCTGTTTGAAAGCCTGCGACCATCTGTATTTATACATATCATCCAATTCATTCACAAAGAAACATTGTCAGACAGTGATATTCTTCAGTTTACAGAGATTTTGAAAACTGGATGTGTCTGAGAATGCATTAGACCACACATAGAATTTGAGGAAAAGGTCAAAGAAAGAATGTAGGAGTCCTGAATACAAAAATCAATCTTTATCCACACTACATGCAGGCTGACACACACATTGTTTGCTGCAGACCCAAGAGGTAATTCTATTCTAGAGCAAAACTTGGTAACAGGCTCTTGGAATTTGCTACTTACTATTACTTGGCATCTCCTTTAGAAAAAAGGCATTCAAATATCTAGTTTAAATGAAAAATAAAGCAAAAATTTTCACCTATTAATGTCAACTGTTAAAATGTCTCTGGAAGTCCTTAAGTAGAAAGAAAACTATGTTTACAAAGTATTGTAATGGTTTCATTACAGTCTACATACAATATTCTGGGTATTGATAACAGCCCATTGATATTTTTGTCACCATATAGGAGTTTCCCTTGATTTGGACTTGAAATCGAAGGTGACAATGCAAATATTTTTCAATGCAAAGGCATGTTAATTTCTAGAGCTACCAATTGTTAAACTGTGGGGTTTTTTACAAACTGTTACCACAGAGATGAAAATGTTTAGTACCACACAGGTATTATTGAAGTGATTTTGACAGTATTTCACACCTCATTTGCTGCCAAAGTTATTAGATTTTAGTCAATGATCAAAGAGTCAATTGACTCTAAAAGGCTCCTTTAAAGCACTGAGGCATGAAATTAGAACAATGTAAAAATTATCTTGATCTTTTCTTCATCTTGTGTTCAAAGTAGAGATGCCCATCTCTTCTAGCTACCTCCCTACTTATTTAAAAGGAAATACTTAAGGTTAATATAAGCCTTGAAATGGTGCCATTTTTATGTGACTTCTGGCAGTGGAATTATTTGGAAGGGTAACTTTGACAAAGCAACTGTTTGAGTGCAGCTTGGCTGTTATAACTTCCAATGACAAAAACCACAGCCAATCTGGAATGAAGGCTGACCAGCAAAAAGTGCCTTTCCCAAGGATGAAACCATCCAAACTCACAGAACTTGCAAAACCAGTGAAAACAGAGTTCAAGGAGACACATCCTGTTGGTTATCCTGTTAACTCCATGATCTGATGTACACACAAGATATCCTCTCACCTCTTTACACCTGTGTAAAAATACTATTGTGTTTTCATAGCTCATAATGCTGCAAGTATTTAAAATCCTGCTTCTATGCAAAGCACTTTCAAGATATTTACATCAGCTGGGCCACCACTAATCTCTGTCCCTAAGCACCACATCTGCATGTTATTTGAAGACTTCCAGAGATGGCAATTCCAACATTTCCCTGGGCAGCCTTTTCCAATCCTTGACAACCTTTTCAGTGAAGAACTTTTCCTGCTATCCAACCTAAACCTCCCCTGGTGCAACAGGAGGCCATTTCCTCTCACCCTGTAATTTGATACCAGGGAAAAGAGAATGGCACACCTGGCTGCACCCTCCTGTCAGGGAGCTGTGGAGAGGGAGAAGGTCCTCCCTGAGCCTCTTTTTCTCCAGACTGAATCCCCTGCCAGCTCCCCCTCAGCTGCTCCTCATCAGACTTATGCTCCACACCCTTCCCCAGCTCTGTTGCTGTACTCTGGACACCTCAAAGTTTTTCTGGTGGTGAGGGACCCAAAACTGAACCCAGGATTTGGGCTTTGGCCTCACCAGTGCTGAGTCAGGGGGACAAGCACTGCCCTCGCCCTGCTGACCACACAATTGCTGACACAGGATGGAGGAGAAAGTGTCACAGCTCTTTGCTACCTGATCCTTTCCTGGAAGATTTACTGTTTTTTTCATGGTGAGGACCTACAGCTGCATCAGCCTGGTTCCCACAAATCAAGCAAGACATGTTTGTTTAAGATCTGCACAATTAGGCCTCCAGTTTTCTTGCTTGTCTCTTTGTAGATATTTTATATTTCCTGGAGGAATTCCTACAACTCAGGGCATTTTTTGTCAGCAGTGACAAACTCCCAACTCAAGTCACTTAGCCTCTGGGAAGTTGTCTCAACACCCGACATGGTTCCATTAATTTGTGTTACCTAAAAAAAAAGAGATTTAAAGTGCCTAAAACCAGTCAGAGTACCCCATTTATCTTCTTTGTAACACTGATCTGGCATTTGAGGACACTTTTGTTCACGTACAATCCCAAGCCACTTTCTAGGAAACGGATTTCCATGCCTGATGATTTACTGATGGCAAAGTATCTTTGATTTATTCCATAAAAACTTCCCAGTTGAACTATTAGTTCTCTTCCTTGGAACCAAGAAAGCATTGAAAAAGCATGGGTTTCATTGTAAAAAACCTAAAATAAATCCATTTTTCAGTCTTACAGAGTTGCAGGAAGCTCTTTAGTTAAATCAATTGCCGGTAATTAGAGTACTTCTAACTGTGCCTAAATCCTGTTTGATTGGGACTATTGTGTTGGCTCCTCTCTTGCCATGAACTGTATTTCATTGCATCTGAATTATTCTGAGCAATCCTCTAATCCCCTCACTTTCCTTCAATTCAAAGATGAATCTTTGCTTTCTACTACTGTATTATCAAAACCACCTCAACAGACTAATGCACTAGCAAGAGTCATTTTTCATTGAATGTTAGGCCTGACAAAGAATTATTATTCTAATGTATTGGGGAGATTAGCTCATTTTCACTCTCCTTCTGCCTTCCCATTCATCACTCCCCTGCTCTTGGGACTTCCAAAATGATTTATTTAGGCAGAAAATTTAAGTATTGTGGAGGAGAGCTGAAAATACACAAATGGCACAGGAAATGCTGATCCTTTCCAGTCCACTCCACTAAACGTGACTCATGAGTGTGTACTTTGCTTTTAATTTCTGTAAACTGGGAACCTTAGGGAAGTCTCTCTTTTGATTCCTTCTTAAATTTACTGGTAGCATTTACATAGTACATATAAAATAGATCCTGTCTTCTCTATCAGGTCAATCAAACCCATTTTTTTATTGCCATTTGTTGTTAGTATCAGCCTGAATTGCTGATAACCCACTGTCTTCTAATTACATTTCTGTTTCTTTAATGCTGTCACAGGGCATTATTTTTTATCCCATGAATAATCTGGACACCAATGCCATGAAGACATTAATACTATGAATTTAACTAATGTGTTTATGGTGACTTAGAATGGCTCACAGAATTCCCTGGGCTGTATTTAGTTGTCCTGGTCAGTAGTATTATGGGATTCTCAGCTGATGAGGAGCTCAGGATTAGAAGTTTTTTCTTGAGGTCAGATGGAAAAGAAGTCATTCAGGATGATCCAAAGGGATCAGGAGGCCATCCATGGAGACCTGAACAAGCTGGAGAAATGGGCTCATGGGAATCTCATCAGGTTTAACAAGACCAAGTGCAGGTTCTGTACCTGGGTCAGGGCAACCCCTGGTGTCAATCCAGGATGAGGGGATTGTTCCCTGATATCAAGGGAAAAAGTCTTGCTACAGTGTAAAAACAGTAAAATAAAACACAGACCTTTATTTGGAAGCTTCCAGGTGTCCCGGTGGTCATGGGCACATCCAGCATTGGCTTTCTACAATTTTAGAAGTTAAAAAAATTAGCATATTTAACAGATATTTTCTAATTAGAAGAGCAGTTGGTTAGGTAATTTCTCCCTGGGTACTGCCCCATTGGAGTTAGTTCAGGGCTTATTTGCCCCATTTTCTTGTTAGGTCTTCTCAGAGTCTGACTGGAAAAAAACGTACTCCTAGGTTCTCTTCTTGAAAATAAGACTAAACTGTATTTCAGGAGTGTATTAGAAGGTTAACTTATTGTTCTAAAGTCTAAGAGAAAGGGTAGGAAAAATATTAGGAGCTACATAACTATGTGATAGTATTCTATAAGCTATGAATATATGCAAAATACATAAAAAGCAAAACTCCTTAGGCATCAGGATGAGCAGATCAAGACCAGCATTGGGGAGAAGGACCTGGTGGTGCTGGAGGATGAGAGGCTGGACATGAGCTGTCAATGTGCACTCAGAGCCCAGAAACCCCCTGTGTCCGGGGCTGCATCCAAAGCAGCGTGGGCAGCAGGGCAAGGGAGGGGATCCTGCCCCTCTGCTCTGCTCTGCTCTGCTCTGCTCTGCTCTGCTCTGCTCAGGTGAGACCCCACCTGCAGAGCTGCCTCCAGCCCTGGGGCCCAGCACAGGAAGGACCTGGAGCTGTTGGAACCAGTCCATAGGAGGCACCAAGGGGATCAGAGGGATGGAGCACCTCTCTTATGAGGAAACACTGGGAGAATTGGAATTCTTCAGCCTGGAGAAGATTTGTTGTGTCCTAACTGTGTCCTTCCCTTACCTGAAGGGATCCCACAAAGAAGGATGGAGAGAGACTCTTTGCAGGAGCCTGGAGGGCAGGACAAGGTGAAATGGCTTCAGACTGGGAGAGAGTAGGTTCAAATAAGATATTAGGAAGAAATTATTTTCTGTGGGGGTTGTGAGTCCCTGGCACAGGTTATCCAGAGGAGCTGTGGCTGCCCCATCACTGGAGGTGTTCAAGACCAGTCTGGAAGAAGTCTTGAGCAACCTGTTCTAGTGGAAGGCGTCCCTGACAATGGCAGGGGGATGGAACTGGAGGATCTTTAAGGTGCCTTCCAACCCAACTATTCTATGGGTCTATGATGGAGGAAGGTAAGGAAAAAAAAGGGTAAAGGTTGATCTAAGATAACCAAAATGCACAAAACGGACAACGAGAAGAGGACATGGGTCAAAGTGTGAGAAGAATGAGGCAGGCTGAACGGCAAAGATTTTGCTATTAAATTAAAGGACCCCAAAAATATCTTAAGATTCAGTGCAATTTGATCAATGAACAAGATGGAAATTGTCGGCAATTGTTCCAGAAGAGCTTATTTAAGGAAAGAAGACTGGCAAAACCTAGCAAATCTTTTATACAATTTGTGGATCTTAAAATTTTGTCATGTGCAGAAAGGGAGCACAGTATATGTACAGATCAATAAATTTCTTTTTATTGTATCCATTGATAGTCTAAATTAAATATTATTCCTCTAGTGAATATATTTTATTAGTTTACAACATAAGTGTCTTCTCTGGGGTGTCAGGTTGTCCAGTCCTGCTCTTGGGGGCAGGATTTGTGCTACTTAGGCTTCAACTGACCAAGTGTGCTTGTCTCTGTGAGGCAACACAAATCTTATCCTAAACTGCATTTACTCTATTAATTAGACTCTCACTGACTGCAAAGGGAGTCCATGGTGACCTGTTTAAGTCTGTGCTATCAATGCCTTCACTGAACCAGGCAAATCCCAAACCTGAAGAGCTGAATCCCACTCAGTCTTGTACTATACTTGTTTCATCATCATCTTGAGAATTTATATTTTTTACTTCACATAGTAGCTGAGCCATCTTTACATGCACAAACTTTCTCACATCCTCATTGGTTTTGGAATAGGCTGGAAAGTTCATCTTTCTGCTGCTCAAGTGCTTCTTATTCTCTTCCAAAAGTGCCATCTGCCCTACCTCCTGCTCCAGTGGTTTAGGTGCAGTGTTGTCATCTTTCATCAAGGTGTTTGTGTAGGAGAGGAAAAGGTATTCATAAATTAATTGTGAGGAAGAGACTCCTCTAGAACAACTCTCTACTGCTATTTTTCAATTTTGCTCTCCATGACTAACTCTGGTGACCTCCTCATCATAACCTGCAGTAGGTAGAAGATCCTGACACAAGAATCCATAATCAGGACATTACTAACTGTATATTTTTCTTCTTGAGGCACAGACTGGCTTGGAGGCATTTTAAAAGCCTGACTAGATAAATCCAGGTCAATGTAGTGTAAATCCAAAGTTGCTCATATTTTGAGAAGGCGTTAGCCTAACTCGCCTCCAGAGGTTCTTTTCAACTTAACCAGAATAAGGAATGAAATATATATCTAAGGTAAGGAAATATATCTATAAGGTAAGGACGGGGAAAGGAGAAAACACTATAGATTGGGGTTAGACCTTACAGAATCCGGTGATCTAAGAGTTACAGAGAAATTCTTCATGAGCAGAAAGGCACCTTACACCTCAGCAAGAACCATTTTGGGTTTCATACATTGGCTTCTGCGTTCGGTGTTAGTCTGCCATCAGTTTTGTACCAAAGGTCTCTCCATCACCACCATCGGAGTACAGACAATTTTCCCAAGTATTTCCTATAGAGGAAAAAGAGATGATTTCTTTAAGACATTCCAGTACTCAGAAGAATCATTAAGAGTAAAATCTCTTTCTCTGGAATATTTGCAGCTTGCAAGAAGTTAGCACAAACTGGGCACTCAGCACAGAACAGGGGTGTATGGGCAGTTGCTTACACCCTTTTCTGCTGAGTGAGACACCAACACAGAATCAAGGTGAGCCCTGTGTTCACTAGATGGTGCTCCAACATCCAGATCCAGGTTTCTGGGTCTTCCTAGGACATTGAATGCTCTTATTCAGCAGGTTGTCTCTGTGCCTGTCAGATTGTTTGTAATCACAAAGTTCCCATGGGCTGGACACACTCATTCTTTACAAGCAGTACCCATGGCATGCCAGAGGAGTCTCCTGCATAAATGCATTATCAATTTCTCTCTGTTTATCCTGCTTAGTTGAGCTTAGTCGTGGTAAAATGTGGTCTTTTAATGCAAGGTTTTGTTTGTCTTCTAAAACAGTAAGACATAAACATGCAGATAAGTGTCTCATCTGAGCATCAAGTAGTTGCATACCTCTGGTACTCAAGTAAGGTGGTATTTTTGTGTGTGTGGTTTTCCTGTTTGAAGTACCTAGTACCTGTGACAGTATAAAAATATGTCACAACCCACCAGAGAGACATTATTATAGCATGACATAAAAAGTACATGGTGCTTGCCTTAGAGCTGGGCAGGAAGGGATCTGGTGGATATTTGGGAGGCCTGCAAGTGTTTGGATTAGTTTTGGAGGATTGTACAGGTGTGTAGGAGTTACAACTGGTGCAATCTTTACTACAGTGCCTATAATAAAGGGGGCCTAGAGCTGCCTATTCCCACAACCAGTGTAGGCTCTTCTTTTGGGGGAAAATAATTTGTCTACTGCAAAAATAACCAGGGAGTGAAGTCACATGCAGGCTGGGTGTATCTGGTGAGGGGACCAAGACCTGAGTGGGAAGAAAGTCTGAATTTATACTCAGACTTTTGAGGCACGTTGATCAAAAAACTGGGGTGTCCCCCCACATACAAAAAAGATGTTAATGATGTGGTACCAAAGGTGGGGCCCCCACATGGAGGCTGAGGTATTAAAGGATATTAAAGGACATGAGTTGGTAGAATCAATGCTTGCCTGAAGGAAGAGGATTATGTCTGAGTCTTCATCTCTTATTTACCCATGGACCTTATAAAAATAGATTGTTAAATGCTGTAAATGGCATGTTCAACCCAGAACAGCTTTATTTTAGTTGTGGCTAACCTAAGATAGGAAATATCAGGTCAGGAGTTCATCATGGTCTCCTCTGAAAGAGAGTGCAGCCTCAGTTCTGCTGGATATAGAATCATGGAACTGGTTAGGTTGGAAAAGACCTCAAAAATCATCAAGTCAGACAGTTCACCCCACACTGACACGTTCAACACATCCACGTGTTCTTTGAACACTTTCAAGGTTAGCGGGTCCATCACATCCTTGCTGAGCTTGCTCCAATGCCTGATCACTCTTTCAGTGAGTAACTTTTTTCTAGTATTTAATATAAGCCTTCCTTGTTGAGGAAGCTCCATATGGAAAATACGGTCCAAAATTTCCATGAGCTGAGCCATGAAACAATATGAATCTAGGCTTCTTCTAATGGCTAGAATGAGTCTCTCTGAGAACTCTGCTTTACAAGGTGAAAATAGGAGCAAGATGTGTTTGACCATGACCTGAGCAGAAATCTCAGTATCTTCTGACTTCCAGAAAGCAAGATAAGCACCCAGGGCTTCTTATCTGCATCATATTTCCACTCATTATAATCCTTTCTTTTTTTCCCCCCTATAAAAATGGGACAAACAAAAACTAAAACCTTGCGATGACAAAATGCTTCCTGGCATCTGGAAAAGTCCCAATCAGTTCAGAGAGCATCCCTGTTGGCTGAGGGAAAATGGAGGAGTTTGCAGACTGAGTGTTTGTGGCAGGGATGTTTTCCTTCCCCTTGCCTAGATTCAGCTGATTAGATCAGAGCACAAACAGGAGAAAGGGAGCACATATAAAACTGACCTTGTCATCCTAAGTGGTTGTGGCATTTCCAGGAATGCTCACCCCGCTCCAGCTCTTCATTTCTAGCTGCTTTCACTTTGTCTCACAAAAGGTTTCTGCAACAGTAAACAAACAAAGAAACAAATAAATCCTATGGGAAAACCTATTTCAATAACCACACTGCTCTCCAACACTCCTATTCTTGTCACTGCCTTATTTTAACCAACAAATAAATATTTCACTGTCTGGTGGAACTGTTCCTTCTTGATGTAAAAAAGGCCATGACCATGAAGTGGTTACAGCTTCTGACCCTGAACCCAAACCCACAGCAAGTCAGAGAGCAGAGCTGAGGTCACAGATCACAACAAGGTGGATGCCAGGCTCTGCAGGCAGAATCTGCATCAGGTTATCTTTAATGAAATTAAGTATTGATTATTTAATTGTCCCAAGATGGGAAAACTTAGTTATGTGGACAAAATAAACCCAGAGCAACCAGTTCTGGTCACCCTTAGAGCTGTCACCTGTTTTCAGGGAATTAAGCCATTCCCTAGCATCTCACTTTGTCTGCTTTTCAGATGAGCATCTCAAATAACAAAGGAGATTCATTAAATATGTCTCCTTTGTGACTCTTACAGAGCACACTGCCACAGGAATAATTCCCATGTTTTACTGGAAACACTAATTTCATTTCTATTTTTTCCTTAAGCAGACAGAAGTTTATATTCTCTGTCTCTGTTCCTCCAAGAAAGCAATTTGAGTGCCACAACTGTAATTTTTGGTGCCATTTGAAATGTCTCAGTGTATCCTGCCTGACATCCATTTGCAAACTCAAACTCAACACAGTGCTGCAGTTTTCATGCTCTTGTCTATTCACTGATACCAAGGGCTTTGAAACTGCCTCTAGACATTTCTCTGTAGGCACCTGAATTCCACCCCAGACATGGATGATGTTTCTTGGAACCTTCAGCTAACTCTGAGAAATTCTCTTCAGGTTAACATAAAACAAAACCAAACAAAACCAGCCCAAAACACCCTAAAGCAAGCAAACAAACAAACATTTAAATTTGCTGGGGTATGACAGTAAGACATGGATAGAATGGAGAGACCATCTTTGCAGCCATTCATAAAATGCAATGTTTAGTTAAATTAGAATGTGAAAAATGAAACAGTCAGCAAGCCTATTCACAACCCCATTCACAAGTTTGAGTTACTCTCTGTGACCTCATCTACACTCAAGAAGAAACTAAAATGAAGTTTGATACAAACTGCCCAGAGAAAAAGTGTAAACACTTTCAGCACCTCAGTCCAGAGACAAATTCTTGTTCAGAGAGCTTTGCTAGAAATTAAACAGAAAGATTACTTATGGTGATCACAGAAACACAGAATATGCTGAGTTGGAAGGGATCCACAAGGATCATCAAGTCCTGAGATGAGTTGGAAAGGAAAAGGTCAGATCCAAAACAGGACTTGTGCATCTCAGAATTCCTCAGAACACAGCCAAGATACAACAAGGTCCTCACTGAATTCAGTGACGAGCTTTATTTTAAAACACATTCAAATGCAAAATCCATACTGCCAGACCAGCTTTGTGCTAGAGCTCTCCCCCAGGCTCCTGCCTGTATTCTCCTGTTAGTTCTTGGACTTAAAGCCCACCCACTCCAGGAGGACAGCTTACAGCCAAGGTGGGAAATGCTTTGCTTTGCTCCCTTTGAATCGCTGCCCCTTGGAGGAGTCACAGAGCACTCAGTAGTTCATGCACTGTAGGCTAAATGTTCTCACCACTCCCCAGGCCTTGCAAAGTGGTCTCCACTCTCACAGCATCTTCCATTTGTTCTTGAAGGCCAGTCTTGATTGTTTAAATGCTCCCCCACTGAGCAGACAAGACATGAAGTCATAATTCAGATCTTAATCAAGCTCAAGGACATCAATAGAATTAATTGGACTGAGTTAAGTACCCTGTTCCTGTGATTGATGTACTGAGTGCAGGGCTGGGACACCTGGGCTACACGTTTGTAATGAACTCCCTGCTCTCCATTGATCCTAAAAAGAATTTTCTGTTTCTCAGGGAGTTCCCAGCAGATCTCCCTTCAGGATTGTTACTCAAGCACAGCCCTGGAAGTGTCACTGCCCTCTCTGATGTACCTGAGCTCTCCCATCTGTTGCCTACACAAAAGAGAGCAAGAAACCCTAGTTCAAATGTTTTATTTGAAGCATGGATGTGAAAAACACCATTCACTTGTGTTTAAAATTTTAAAAGTTTAATAGTAAAAAATTTAAGGTAATATAAATTTGGGCAATCAAGGTTAGGACAATAAAAGAGACAATAAAAAGCAAAGAATTACGGACGTCCGGGTGCTTCTCTCTCAGGAAAAGCACAAAGCACTCATAAGGGACTGACCCTTAAAAATAATGGCCTGTTGCATATTCATATTTCTTCATAAATGATTCAAACATTCCTCTCAAACAAAGGGTGTCTTCTGTTTAATCTCTGTTCCTCGTCTCATCGCGTAAATCAATTTCTTGGTTCCGGAGTGTCTATTAAGGTAAAGATACAGAGGCAATAACTCTTTTCTCAAGATTCTTGATGTCTTTATGTTGTTATCTTTGTGTGAAGAATTTCTTGGTTATCTTAGCCATTCCTAGAGTTAGTTACAAAAAGTATTTTACACCGCATAGTTTCTATTTTAATATTATGCCTTAACAAACAAAAAACCCCTACATTTAAAAGATTCATACAGTACTACAAAAATTAATAGAACATAACTTTCCAACATAACACATACAGTATTCATTCTAATATTTGCGAAGAGCCAATCATATAATACGCATTTTTCACAATGGATTGTCTCTTTTCTTCTCATCACAAATGATGATTTAATGGTCTCAGAGGTGTTCTACGTTTGGAACAATGTTTTTTAGTAAGATTTTAAATATGTGCACTTGGCTCACTGGGGAGTAATACTGCGAGGGCTTCATGTTTAACATGGAGATGTCTGAATTCCTGATGAGACAAGAGTCACTTGTGGCATTCCTGTGCTCTAATTATGTGTGCAAATTGCACATGCACACCCAGCCAGGGTAATGCAAGTCTCACTTAAAATTCCTTGTTCTTGTATTTTTTTTTTACCGGTTAAGCTTGAGTAGGAGCTGCAAGTGGCATCAGCTCGTAGCAAACGGGCCCAAGGCTTGGAGATAATACTTATACAACATTTACCATGTTATTTTCCCTGAGGCACTCTCAAATGATCCATGACTAGATAATGTATGTAAAGTGGCTGGAACACATACACAGAGCAAACTACGATTGCTGCCTTCTTATTAAATTTGGGATATTATTTCCCTAAGTGCTTGTGTTAGTATTATTAGTAGTAGATGATAGGGCATATTATGAAGAATGGTTACAAGTTTCAGTAATTGTTAGAACTGCTCCCATAAGGTAGTTTGTTCATCTGTCCATTCAACCTAGGTTACATAATATTTCAAATCACCAGCATGTATGGGTTTTGTTTTCTGCCAAGAAAAAAAGAAAAAAGAAAAAAAAGGAAGATACCACTTACTCACACTTCGATGAATGATTAAGATGCTGAGGTGTTATAGAACACTTTGGTTAAACACAGATGTAAATGTTTCTCCTGCACACACCTACCTTTGCATTTTTATGCTTCCACAAAAGTGCAAAATAGCATTCTCAAAATTTTTCAGAGGGAAGAGGACATCAAATAAGATGAAAGAAGTGGTTTATGTCCCAACACCTCTTGCAGTGAATAAACCTGTATTTAAAGTTTCATTTAAATTGTGTCAGTTCCCATTTCTCACCACCATTTAACTCCTAATGCTGTTCAATTTGCCACCACTGTGCTTCCAATATTTATCATTTTTTTATCATAGTGTTTTTATTCCAAGCATGGAAATATAAGTTTTGTTCAGAGATTGCTTGTCACTTGTCTTATAGAGAACAATCTCTCCATTGCTTTGCTTGATTACTTCTGATGAGACTTGGGCTGGTGTGAAACAATACCACTAAAACGCACTGCAGGAAATTAGATTTACATTTGCCCAGAATTAAATTAAGAGTGATTTTGTAGCCAGTATTAAACTACCAAAGCTTGGCCTAGACAGAGTAACTTTGGCCTTTAAAAGAGGTCAGGTGGGAATTAGATCATTTTACACAGTAGAGTCATATCTGTGCCTTAGTAAGGGGACTTAAAATATTGTATTAATTAAGAACTCAATTTGAAAAAAAAGAAAAGAGAACTATCCTGTTATTTCTTATGGCATTCCCTTACTTATTTGCCAATTAAACATTTGCCTGATTCTGCTAGCTTTAAAGAATGTGCTTAAACATAGGCTGGAAAAAGGATAATCTCTGGAGTCATTTATATCTCCACTGTTCAAAGAAACAGGAATTGGTTCTTCTTCTCCAGGGCCAAGAATGCAAGGGTCAGAAAAATGCTCAGGCCTACACCCCACACATTTCATGGAAGCTGCATTTTTGTTACTAAGCCCAGTAGAGCCATAGCACCTGGGAAAAAAAAAAAAAAACAAAAAACAAACTACCTTTTCCCGTATCCCACAGCGTGATACCTGAATTTTCAAACTCCCACTAGGTAAGGTCTCTTTGTAACTCTGTATTTTACAGCACAGGCATTCCCGAACGCTCCATCACAGCAGGCCTGTGGGCACTCCGTGCTCCCAGGGGAAATTCTCTGGTAACCCTGTGGAGGGGCACTCTGGGGACTTCTTAGGCACAAGTGACACCTGGGGAGTGTTGTAGCAAAAAGATTACAAAGAATTATTGACTCACAGAATCTCCTGAGTTTGAAGGGACCCACGAGGATAATCAAAGTCTGACTCCTGGCCCTGCACAGGACACACCGACAATCCCACCCCGGGCCTGAGAGTGTTGGCCAAAAGCTTTTTGAGCTCTGTCAGACTGGTGTTGTGACCTGCAGCCTGTTTAGTGTCCAGTCACCCTCTGGGTGAAGAACCTTTTCCTGATATGCAGCCCAAACCTCCCCTGACACAGCTCCAGCCATTCCCTCGGGTCCTGTGTCTGATCACCTCAGAGATCAGGGCCTGTTCCTCCTCTTCCTCTCATGAGGAAGCTGCAGACCCCGACGAGTCTCCCCTCAGTCTCTTCTTCTCCAGGCTGTGCACACCAAGAGCCCTCAGTCACTCTTGCCTATGGCTTCTCCTCAGGGCCCTTCACCATCTTCACACAGAGGCAAGTTCCATCCTTAAGTGTCATTTATCTCTTCTTGTGCAGTTTTAGGGAGTTTACTTCTGCAGACGCACAAAATCTGATTTTCAAAATTACACCCCACTTCAGTGGTCTCCGTGCTACTGTTGTGTTGTGTAGAAATGGTGAAAAGAGGTGCAGGAAAATATAGACCTGGAATTGGGAAGAACTGAGCCTCTCTGCTTTTCCCTCTGTGAATTTCACCAACTCGGTTTTTTGGCTTTGCATGTGAGTTTGTAAATTATCTTCCACATAATACCACAGAGCATTTTGCTGTTGCATATTACTTTGGCCATAAATTTCTGTGTTGATCTTACAAATTTGTAGTAATTAAGAGAATGAGAAAAGGAAAGAGATAAAGTGAAAGAGAAATTAAGAGGAAGAATAAAAGGAAGGGGAGGAGGAGAATGAAAAGAAAGAGACAAGAAAGCAGGAAGGGAAGAACTTTCATAATTAATTTCTTCAGCAATTTACTTCTGAAAGTATTTTTCCTTCCGAAATTAACTTAAAAATTTACCAACTCCAAAACAACACTAAACCCAGATGCTTCTATTGGAGTCATAGAAAAATGTTTTGTGAAGCCAGGAAGCTCATTCTGTGGGACTGTTTCACAGCAAAGCCTTTTCATTTCAGGGGTCTATTTCAATATATTTCCCATTTTCCAATATTTTCAGCTTGGCTGGAGGATTAAAAACATTTGTACTCACTGATCTATCTGAAATTTTTAAGGTTCCCAGACAGAATAACAAGGGTGTGTAAGTCAGCTTCCTTCTTATGTCTTACCCCTCAATATAAATTAAAATGTCAGAGGTATCTGCTCATATTCATGGCTAGAGCCTGGGAAAGTGTTCATTTTTACTCCAGGTGCACGATGACTCTGTTTTGCCTTAATTCAACTGGACTCTGTGTTACTGTCCAGGTGCTTCACCTTGGTTCAGAAAATCTCAGCCATCCAGAAGAAACTTTTCATGGTGAAAACTCCAGGGCAAATCACTTCACAATAAAATGTAGGATGAATTTAAGCTTCCATAAGATTATTTTTGCAGAGAGTGAAACAATGCTCTCTGGCCTGTTTTAATTTCCCATCCCCAGTCGTATGTCTGATCTGTGCCTACCATGTCACTTTGGAAAGCTCTGTATTTTCTGCCCCAGTGCCATTTTAACATCCTTTATCCCAGCAAAATCAATGACTGTCCGACCGGCGCTGCATCAGGGAGAACTTGAAACCTCTTTTTGTTTGTTATAAACCAATAGTCTGGAAATCATGGGAGCTACAAATAAGAATTGATGTGCTGTACAGCCTGGCACAGAAAGAAAAATGGCCTTTTATCAGGAAAGGAAAAACGTGGAATGATGCAGAGCAGTAGAGGAGACACTTTTCAGAGAATTGGGACTGGAAACACGATGCTGTATCCCTCCCAGTTTCTTTTGCTGGCTTGCTGAGTGGAGCTCAGACCACTCGAAATTTCACTAATGAGGTTTTAAAAAAAATATAGATTTTTTTATAGTTATCATCAAATATGAAAGAGAAGGGGAAGAGGAAAGGAAGAATTTTTTAGAAAAATATGTTTACTTTTAAAAAAATGTAGGTTTACTTAAAAAAAAATTCTTGCAGGAACAGAAGAGTTCCAAAGCTTTAGTCATTTCTCCTTTTCCTATCTGATTCATCATGGGAAAACAGATTTTCTTGTGAGAGATCATAGAATTATAGAAAACTTTGATTTGGAAGGGACCTTAAAGGTCATCTGTTCCACCCCCTGCCAAGGGCAGGGACACCTTCCCCTATCCCAGGTTGCTCCAAGCCCCATCCACCCTGGCTTGGACACTTCCAGGGATGGGGCAGCCACAGCTGCTCTGGGCAAGGTGGTTGAATGTTTCCATTTGCAGGAATGTGAAAATAGTTGTAATAATAATGAACAAAATACTGCCTGCAATCCTGATTCACCTGAACATGAAGAAAGAATTCTTAACATTGGAAAAACAGGAATTTGTCCCAATGACTCCTCTCAAGCTGAATCATAGAATCATGACACCATTAAGGTTAGAAGAGACTTTTACATTCATTAAGTCCATCCATTAACCCAGATCCACTGCCAAGTTCATCACCAACCTGTGTCCTCAAGTGCCGTATCCACAAGTTCTTTGAGCAGTCCCAGGGATGGTGATTCCACCCCTTCACTGAGCAGTCTGTTCCGATGCTTAGAAATATTTTTCAATTCTTTTTTTCCCCCTAATATTCAATCTGAACCTCCCCTGACAGAACCTGAGCAATCAGGGTTCAGGAAGTGTGGTAACTCTCAAGCATGGAGGTGTGAGTGGCCCTGGGAGGACTCGGGGGTGCTCGAGCATTCACCTGTGAAGGCTGGAGAATGAACAGAGGCAGAGCTGCTCATGGGGATCACATTTCTGTGCTGGAGGAGAAAGGAAGGATATTTAGTAATTCATGTTGTAATATTAAGGGGGAGCACACATAAAAAGACAAGGCGCTGTGGGAGAAATTCAAGTCTCTGCATCTTCTACCATGCCAGCTAAGAGAAAGAAAACTTTACCTCTATTGCATGAAATTCACAGTAGAATTATACATACAACAGTTATTTTCACAGATTTATTCTCCTTTACCAGTAGAGCTCAGTGACTTCAGGACCTCCCAGAGAATCTCAGAATCATTCATGTTGGCAAAGACCTCTAAGATCATTGAGTCCAACCCAACACCACCAAGTCCATCACTAAGCTGTGGCCATAAGTGTCACACCCACACATCTTCTGAAAACTTCTAGGGACAGTGATTGTACCACTTCCCTGGGCAGCCTGGTCCAGTGCTTGGCAATGCTTTCAGAGAACAAATCTTTTCCAATATTCAATCTAAACCTCCCCTGGTGCAACTTGATGCCTTTCCCACTCATTCTGCCATTTGTTTTCTGGGCTGGAGGAGACCAATTTCCCCCTCACTACAACCTCCTGTCACAGAGCTGCAGAGAGAGAGAAGATGCCCCCAAGCCTCCTTTCCTCCAGGCTGAGCCCCCCCATCTCCCTCAGCTGCTCCTAACCCTAACCCTAAGCCTAAGCCTAAGCCTAAACCTAAGCCTAAACCTAAACCTAAGCCTAAACCTAAGCCTAACCCTAACCCTGCTCCAGACCCTTCCCCAGCTCTGTTCTCTTCTCTGGACACACTCCAGCACCTCTGTGTCTTTTTTTTAGTGATGGCTCCAAAACTGACCCCAGTGTTCAAGGTGTGGCCTCCCCAGTGCCCAGCACAGGAGGAAAATCCCTCCATGCAGCAAACACAAAACACAGTGAGGTGCTTCCAACCAAGTGGAAAACGTTATTTAGGGACAATGCCTAAGCTCCACAGCCTTGTTTTGTGAGGTTATAGCAAGCAAGTGGAAATAAAGCCATGCCAGTTCTGACTTTTAAGCACATTCTTACGTTTACAGCTCTGACTCGTACACACATAGCATCGAGCACGAGGCCATGAATCTTGTTTAGTGGGTGGTTATAGTTGTATGTAAAGAGTGGAGATTAAATTAAGCATTGCAGGAAGGTAGTGCATCTTTTCTGGGCAATTACACATACCTTGTATAATCTAATGAGCTGTTACTGGACCCTAATGGAACATTTAAAGAGAGTTATTGTATTTTTTCACAGTTTGCTG
This sequence comes from Dicaeum eximium, assembly GCA_013396995.1. Taxonomy (NCBI): domain Eukaryota; kingdom Metazoa; phylum Chordata; class Aves; order Passeriformes; family Dicaeidae; genus Dicaeum; species Dicaeum eximium. The sequence continues at coordinate 53,316 of VWZP01005340.1, read as the reverse complement.
GACTGGAGAAGTTAATTGATTTACCAGGGAAAATGCCTCTCCCTTTCCCTAGACCCACACCTTCTTTTTGAACACATCCAGGAATAGAAACACAGGAAGAAGAAAGACAAGAGTAGGTAGTAATTGAGTACAACATCATTAAAAAGAGATCAGTTCTGTGATATCTTCCCTGATAACAATCCACAGTGATAATAGCAATACTCAGCTCTGCAACAGCTCTGTAAATCCATCGATTCCAAAGTGTGTTGCACTGTGGAAAATACAGAGCATTTCCTTCTTTCAGGTTGCCATTAAAAAATGTAAAAAAAGGGGCCACTGCAATATTCAAATGCAGTGGTCCCAATTGTTTTTTATTTTTTATATTCCACCTCTACTCGAAAACTTATTAAACCTCAGAGTGCTTTCAAGCACTATTTAAAGTAAGATGTTATAGAAGTACATCCTCCCAGTTATTTTGTGCATCGTGTGTACAATATATGGAGCCTCAGGGAGTTTTGGGGAGCAAGATTTGGGTTCAGATTAATAAATACTGGCAATAACCACAGGTTAATCACTTACTTTTTATCTAACTATAAGCAATAACTTCCACTGAGTTTAGTGCAGGAAACCAGAGATGACCCTCACATGAAAGCAGGCAAATGTTATTTCCCCAGATTGTGCTCCATCTCTGCTGCAGTCAGAAGTGCTTTTTCTAGGAAAATTAATCAGGTTGATAATTTCAGTCTCATGTTTTCTCTGGTGGCTTCTGAACACATTATCCAGCTGGGATTCAGGGTTTGCTGAGCCTGAAGGAATTTGGGCAGTACAGACAGTGCAAACCTGTGTGGTGTCACTTTGGTTCTGCTCCTGCTTTGTCAGCAAGGAAGGGAATTCACATTCAAAACTATCACAAAGGACTTCAGCCTTGTCTTTCCTTTCCTCTTCCTGATGTGATTTCGTTAACTCAGTCGGACAAAGGCTGACAGCAGAGGTGTGACAGCTTTCACAGGGTTTCCTGCAAAGGTGATCTGTAGCTTCTGGGATGCCTGGAACAGTTGGGATCACACCAGACTGTGATGGTGGCTCTCCAGAGAAACACCTCCCCAAGGGACTGCCAGCACCTCAAAGCAAGTCCAGAAAATAGAAAGGGGATGCCAAAGATAAAGGCATTCTTTAGAAAAATGTTGTCCCTGAATGTCAGGGCTGGAAACCAGCAGGTGAAGTGACTGATTTCTCTCCAGTTCCTTATCACTGTACAGGTTAAAGCAAAGACGAATTTCCAGCGAGACACTTTAGAGGTTGAAATGTTGAGTTTGAAGTAATTTTGCTCTTTACAGGAGGCAGAATGACAACTGGTGTGGGGAAGGGCAGGAGAACATCCTTCTATCTGTCCTTGTGGCATCCCTGGTTTTGCTACTTCCATTACATAAAAAATTATTATAAAAAATTGGGAAGATTTTTAAAGTTCAGGAAATTACTCTTTTCCATAGAAAATTATAATTCTACCTATAATAAGGCAGCTTGGATTGTTCCATTCAAAGTTACACTTTTTGGTTGCTGGTGACTTTGTCTAAGTTTCTCATTTGCCAAACATTTTTCTTACAACTTATCTACCTTTAATACTCCTAGAAAATTAGTAAGTAATAGTTCATCTAATTCTCAGACACTTTTTCATGTCAGGAAAGAGGGACATATCAACAGACACCAATGCCCATGCTCCTCATGTTCTCCTGACATCCATCCTTGTACACTACCAAGAAATAGCAGGGAATAGACACAGAAAGGACAAAACTGTGATTCAAGAGTTAAAAAAAACCAAACCAAACAAACAAAAACCCAACCAAACAAACAAAAAACAATGAGAAATAGTTGGAGTAATAAAACTGAATACACATAAGAGTTGGTTGAAACAGAATTTGATGATATACAGAAGACAGAAGAATACCAGACTGGGGTTGATGGGGGTGGTTAACTGGGTGCACACATTAAGCTGGGACAGACTGGGAGTGAAACCAGTTTTGGGAGGGATAAGTTGTAAATAACAGGCTCAGCACAGTGTGAGGACTACAGTGTGAGGTGAAATAACATCTGGTAGGATAGAGGGGCGTAAGACAAGTGGGCAACAGGGTGGGGGAGGCTGGTGAAAGAGGGAAGTGAAAAACTGAGAAAATTCAGTGGGAAGGAAAAAGATTCTAGAAAAGGGGGATTGAATTTAGCAGGACAATGCGACAGAGACAAGGAACTAAGCCAGGAAGTAAGGGTCAGGACTGATTAAGGAAGAAAAAGACAGAATGACAACTGACAAATTTGACAAAAATAGCAGCATCACCAAGATCAGGGAGATGCATGACAGATGTTCGATACGTGCGTGTTCTGTATTTCTGTGTTGATTCAAAAACAAGGAAGGAAATCATATTTTAAAACCACATGAATTGACTATAATTATGGTACCCTAAAGCCATTCCCCAGATCTCTTAATGAGATGGACCTTGACAAGTGATGCTGTTAAGGATGTCCATGAGATCAAAACATGCTCTTTCAATATATCTTCACTTTTGTCCTGTGCAGGAGCTTTGTCCAGTGGGCTCTTTAGGAATTTGGTTTTTTGGATATTTCCAGATATTTTCAGTGTGTCTGGATAGCCAAGTGAACGGTCACTGCATGAACACATCCAGAACAACTTGGGTGCAAAAAATTCACTTTTATCAGAGAATCATAGTACCATAGAATGATCATGGAATCATAGAACAGTTTAGGTTGGAAAGGACCTTAAAGATCATCCAGTTCCAGCCCCTACCATGGGCAGGGACCCCTTCCACTATCCCAGGGTGCTCCAAGCCCTGTCCAACCTGGCCTTGGACACTTTCAAAGATGGGGACGCCACAACTTCTCTGAACAACCTCTGCCAGTGTCTTACCTCTCTTGTAGTAAATAATTTATTCCTAATATCAAATCTAAATCTACCAAAATCTACCAATCTACTAATATCAAATCTAATCTACTCAGTTTAGAGCTGTTCCCCTTTGTCCTATCCCTAAATGCACTTGTCAAAAGTCTCCCTCCATCATTTTTTTAAGTCCCTTTTATGCGCTGGAAGGTTCTTCATGTGCAAATCAGTGACCATCCTGTGCCTCCACCCATTCCTCAATACACAAGATCACTGAAGCCTGGAATTTCATCAAGGATATTCTTCTTTATCCTATACAGTTGTCTTATCCTCAAATCAACTCTATTCTTTGAATTAACTAAGGCAGCAGTTCTCTGGAAATGGAAAATGAGCATATGACTGAAGACAATATCACACTGCATAAAGCCTGCAAGGGTAAGATAAAATATAATGAGCAACATTAATTCAGGCATTTTTGAACTTCAGGGTTCTAGTCTTACATTTTAAAAATGTTATTTGGTTTTTTTTTNNTTTTGTTTGTTTTTTTTTTGGGGGGGGGTGTCACTTTTTTTTTTTTTTTTTTTGCCTGGGGAGTGCGTGGTTTTGGTTTGGGAATTTTTGTTTTTGTTAGTTTGTTTGGTTTTGTTTAGATTTCTCCCTGTGTAGAATGTACAGGAGATGCAGCTGCATTTCTGGGGGTGCGAGTCGATAGTTCATAGAAACAGTGCCATCTACTGACGTCAGAACAGGTAATTTTTTCCTTCAATTATTTAGGATCACTGCTGATGGATTCCTCGGAGGCATTTTTGACAATCTGGTTCCCAGGAACAGAGTACATGCTGCAGAGAGTGGGAGACAAGACAGCTTTGACTTGCATCTTCTCACAGCTATGGAGATCCCTGACTCAGCTTCCCAAACAATTTCTGCTTCACGATAAACTTTCATTCTCTCTCCTTTCTGGCTCTGTGTCCAAGCTTTGAGACATTTCAGAAGGCTTTGGAGACATAAATAAGCCTCCACTGGCTGCTGAATTTAAAAAAGGGGGATCAAATGTGGCACTTTGCAACGTGGTTTAGTGGCCATGGAGGTGCTCAGTAGAAGATTGCACTTGTTCATCTTGTGGGCTTTTCCAACTTTAATGATTCTGTGATTCTGTGAAACTGGTTCTCTGTATAGTTTGTTGTTTGGCTTATGTCCTCTCCAGTGATATTTCTATTTTCAAGAAAGCATGGGAAAAGGAGAGAGAAATAAACTCCAAAATAATGGTGCCAGTTCCTCCAGCTCTGAGGCCAGAATGTCCAGTTTTCATGGAGTTTCTGCCTCTGGCTGGCCAAAAATTTTCACGGAGTTACAGAAAGGAGTGGGTTGGAAGGGACCTTAAAGGTCTTCCTGTTGCACCCCCTTCCACTACTCCAGGTTGCTCCAAGCCCCATCCAACTTGGCCTTGGACAGTTCCAGAGATGAGGAGTTGACATCTGCCAGCAAGAGGGAGGAAAGTTCACAAACACAAGCAGGTAACTCCAGGTGAGGCCAGATTTCCTTTAGGGCTGCTGCCTGCAAGCAGAACAATTTTTGGAGTGATAATTCAATAAAAGCTTGGACCACCATCCACCAGTCAGGAGATCTGCGCTCCTGACATGAACTCTTCTTCAAGGAGTTGGAGAAGGAGCCAATTCTCCCACACTTAGGGAAAACTGAACAGGAGGAAGCTGCAGAGCTGCTGAGTGCAGGCCCTGAATAGAGAAACGTGACAAAACTGCCCTGATTTCTGACCCCTGGCTTGCCATACAAATGAGCATGCATTTGCATAAGCAATAAAAATGTAATTAAAAATCAGTAACATATTAAACTCACATTGAAATCCTCAGGAATATTGCTGCCATTGGGCAAAGAAGAAAATACTATAAAAAGACACCAGTAGTTAAAAGCCAATTAAACATGCCTATCAGTTTTCCATTATCAGCACTGAGTTCTGTAAATAAAAAATATTAATTGCCATAGGCCATGTTGTTAACTGCCAAATGAATCCATGCAGATTTTTTACAACATTCAGTGATAGCTAAGCACACAGTTCATGTATTTGCTTTGTTAAAAAAATTAAAAGAAGGAAAAAAAGAAAGAGAAAAGAAGCTTTTGATTATCTAACATTTGAAAATCATTTTAGAAAAACAACTTCCATTGTGTCACTATAATTCACTTTGGGTCTGATTTCAAATAATTATATTTCCTGGACCTGAACTAGTATTTGTCTGTTGCTGAAATTTAGTTTCATTTCCCCCACTGCTCCCACCCTGCATCTCTTTTTCTTTTTTTTGACTCACTCCCTATAGAATAATTCATTCTCTGCTAATTAAAACTGTAGAAATTTTGAATGCAATAATTGCCTGGGGGTATCTTTGGTAATGCTTAAATGTGACCTTTCATTTTGCATGTCTAGCTTGGAACACCTTAAAAAGATCTGATTTTCTTCGGGCTGCCGTGTGATACTTTCCACAATTCAATACCCTTGGTCATGCCTGTGTCTGAATACCCCACCTTACAAATCCAGGCACACAAAATCACCCATGTGCTCCAGAAAGCCTGGGTTCATTGGTACTTCAAAGCCAGAGTAATTCCTGACAAACAAGTGATCTCATTTCCCATGGCAGTGAGGATTCAGCAGCTCATTTAAGCAGCAGTGGTGAATGCCCAGTCCTTTCAGAACCAGGACACGTATTTTAGGTGACTGCTTAGAGATTTCAGAACTATTGAAGGAAATTTAGGCAAAATACACTCCTCATTGAAAAAGCAGCCTTTAGGACTCATAACACAGTGCTATTGAACTAGATTTGAAAAAGCTTTAATTATCTCTACCAGAATTTAGGGCTTCAAAAAACCCAAATCATTTTAAAAAGCAGCAATGACGGACACAGCAAAGCCCCATTTTAGAACCCTTTTAACCCAGACATTTGCAAAGTCTGCCAGATATTCTCCCTTTCCATTAAGCAGGGAAAATGTATGACACAAAATCTAAAGGATTTGTGCAAGATGACCCAAGGAATTCTACAAGTGGTGTTATTTGCTTCCTTTATTCTTTGCCTTCAGGATACCTGGCAAGTCTGAATAAACCACCTGTGATCAGCTGACAGTGCCAAGCACTCCTCAAAGTGGGGAACTTCCATCCATCCCTGGAAATGTTCAAGGCCAGGTTGGACAGGCCTTGGAGCAACCTGATCTGGTTGTCCCTGCCCAAGGCACGGGGGTTGGAACTGGATGATTTTTAAGATCCCATTGAACCCAGACCATTCTGTGATTCTGTGATCCAAGGCAAGAGTCCAGTGCAGACAGAATGAAATGTTTGTCATTGCCTCAGTTACACCTCAGCTGAGAGCTTTACACAGCCTGGCCTCCAGCTGATATCCACTCAAATAATCTTACCATATGCACTCTATTAAACTCTCCAAACCTTCAGCATGATGGCCACTTCCAAGCTTCCAATTAGTCTCTGGACTGGGCTAATTCTGGAGCCCTGCCTTACTGTTATTTAGAAGACTGTAAGGTACATGAGGTTGCCAAGGGCTATTGAGATCAACAGTGTCAACGATGCACTTCACCTCTTGGGTATGTGCCCAAATACTGTTAAATTTACACAGCCTTTGTGTCCTGACCAGCGTTGTCCTTAAGACTTTATAGATCCTAAATCTTTTTAGACTACAGTGACAATAGAAAGCTAAGAAACGTGTTACTGGTTATAACTTTCTATGTCCTGGCTGTTCCAAATATTAGGTTTTTGAGCACTGTGTAGACAACAGGGCTGCCTTTAGCTAAAATGTAGAAACAAGAGCAGTTCTCAGGCTCAGCTACATTTTAGAAGGATTGGAGCAATATCAAGAGCCTCCACAGCTGTAGAACCATGGCTTCTTTACACAGCAGAGGTCCTTGGACTTCTCACAGCTATGACAGGTTCATAATTATGTCTGAGGTATTTGCTTTGAGTCCCTCAGCGAGGAACAAACCCCACGAGGAGCAGCTGAGGGAGCTGGGGAGGCTCAGAGCAGAGAAAAGGAGCTTCAGGGGGATCCCATCACTCTCTTCCACCACCTGAAGGGAGGTTGTAGCCAGGTGGGGGTTGGTCTCTTCTCCCAAATAACAGATAATAGGAGAAAAGGAAACAACCTCAAGTTGCACCAGGTTTTGATAGGATAAAAAGAAAAATCTTCACTGGAAGGGTTCTCCAACACTGGGACAGGCTGCCCAGGCAGTGGTGGAGTCACCATCCCTGGAGAGATTTAAAAGATGTGTGGATGTGGCACTTGGGACATGGTTTGGTCATGCCCTTGGCGGTGCTGGGTTAATGTTTGGACCTGATGATTTTGGAGGGCTTTCCCAACATCAGTGATCCCATGGCTCTGCGGTGCTGGGATTTAGCACACATCATTCTGAAGCAGACTCTCAGTCCAGTGCTGCAATGTGGTGAAATCACAGGGACCAATGGGACATGCTCACTGTTGATGATTTCAGATTGCTTCATTTTGGAGAAATGTCTCCATTAAAGTTGGTATTGCTTCCTTTGCATAATTTATAAGGAAGAAAACATATTTAATGTCCTGGGTACATCTGCAATTCCCTACAACCGGGTTAAGCTAATCCAAAGCATACACAAATAGTTCCCTTTATGCTGCAGTTTATTTATCTCTAAATGCTTCTGACAACTTTGGTTCAGACATCCATTTCTACATAATTCAGAGCAGAGAACAAATGTCAGGTTTGAAGGGCTTTGCAGAACACTCTGGATAAGAGGACAAGACAGGGCAGAGGCATTGTCATTCCTGACAAATGACTCAGGGCAGTCACCCTGTGACTGGCCACCCTGGCCTGGCTGCAGCTCTTCAGGGCCCGAGGGTGAGTTAGGAGACTCTGCAGCTGATACCTGGTGATTTAGGAGCTGTCTTTATCAAAGGCATGTTAGATGCCTGCTCAAGTCACTCATTTCTTTAGCACTGAGCATGAGCAGTGAGTTATGGTTAGCCTGTGGTTTTTCCCAGTGTATTTATGCTCTAATCACTGGCATTTATCATCCCATTGACTTTTCCTTCCCTTTGGAACATCATTTAACAGCAATTCATATGCATATTTTGCTCATAAAATTAGGAAGGTGGACTACCAGTACTGACTTTAACAGCCCTGAAATCAGAATTTTCTTCACTGGAGGGGCTGTACACCAAGTGCCACATTGCTCCAGTAAAATCCTCTAGAGAAACCAGGTTATGCCTAACTGGAAATGATCCTGCTAAAAGAAGTCGGAGGTGCTGCATTCACTGGTTTTGTTGGAGATTTAGACCTTTATTTCTTCCTCCTATAATTGAATTTCTTTCCATTTACGACATACCCTAGAGATTCTCAAGAAGAGTAAACCAGCCTACTGATAGCATCTCTTGATATATATGTTTTCTGTCAGGATAATAACAAAAAAATTACTGTGTTAGTTAATTTCTCTTCAAACATCCTATCTCACCTTTAATTGAAAATGAAGATGTGTTCACACATATCTTGAGTAATTAAAACCCTATCACTTTTTCCTTATCTAATTAATGAAGAAAGGGAAAATCGGAAACTGCAAATTGGGCATGAAAACAAACAAAATTTAATTAGGGTTTTGTGTGCGTATGAAGATCATATAAGAGAATATGGTTAAAGGGAAATTTTAATAACTGCTTGCAGGTGTTTGAGCTATAATTAAATTTGCAAATTAAAATGTTGCAAAGAAATTTTTAACATTTGTATTACAGAAAGGAAAGTCGATTGAAGAAACAGCAATAGAAAAACCTCAAATCCCAGTTCTTGGTAGAATTTGACCTTTGAGAGGAGTCCAATCAATTACAGCCATCCTTTCACATTTCCCAATTTAGAGAGATGCATTATTTTACCATGATGACATTTACTTAACTTTAGCATGTTTCTCAGTCCTCCTGAAGGCAGCAAGATTCAAATATATGTGTTAAAAAAAATCTCTCCATTCAATACTTCCCTGAAAAAGGATTTAAGCTTGTACTGAAGATTTTTTTCCCTAATTTAAAGAAAACATTTCTCAGGTAAACAGCAGAAAGAGGCACGTATTTATGTGTTAAGGAATTCATGTTTCTCTTTTGTTTCTTCTGCTCAAGATGCAGAAATTTTATTGTGCTGCCTTCAGCACGGCAATGCCAGACCAGTTTGTGTGTTGTAGTATCACTTTATTTTTATAATTAGTGACTATAACATCTGTATATAAATATTTATATACAAGGACAGATAAGTATAAAATTGTGCCTTCGTGCCACACGGAGTTTGTAGGTATTTTGGGCTTCATATAAAGTGAGAGAAAATGCAGGGCTGGAAGGGAAGTCTGTGCCCTAGTGCATGACAGCCAAATTTCACAAAAGTAGGGAAGCTCTTGTGTTCATCCAGAACCACTTGGAACTGGTTAGTCAGGTTATTTAGGCACATGGTGTGGTTCCTAGGATTGTTCTATGCTGGGTGTTGGAATCCAGGGCACAGAGAATGTTTCCTTTTTCAGGAGGCTCTGACCCTCAGCAGAACACTGCTTTTAACCTTCATCCCTGGAAAAAGTTGCCAAGACTTTGGGATGAGTTAGAGCACACAGGTAGGAGTATGTAGTAGTAGTAGTTTATCACAGGGTGAAAGTTTAGAGTTTTAGGATTTTAATATGAGAGTGAATAGGAGACAAGATGAAGGATTTTGGGTGTTGTCCCTTCTTCCTTCTTGTCCTTCTTCAGCTCCATTTTCTGTAGTACTGGTGGCACAAAGTTATTGGTTAGAGTAAGCAGTAATGTGGAAGTTACGTGCATAGATTAGTAGAAGTTATTGGTAGAAAAGCAGAAACAAAGCACGTGTTAGAAAGTGATTGGGTTAAACAGCTTTAAAAGGCCTTGGTTTGGGTGTTTGGGGTCCATTTTGTGCCTTGCTTCTCACATGCTGAGTCTGGTGTGCAGACGGTGCTGAACTTAAGATAAGAATAAACAGAAACCTGAAGACCAAGAGAAAAGAGAGTCCTGCACGTTCTTCATCCTTGGAAAAGAGCTCAGCAGGGGAACGCCCTCCAAAGGGCCCAGGGGGTTGGGTTCCTACTCTTGCTGGGGCCACCAAAAAACCCAGCACTGGGCCAGGAGCTGGACTTTGAAGATCCCTGTGGATCCCATCCTGCTGGGGCTGTGATATGACTCTGTGATTCCATGGTTCCGTTGATGGTCAAGAATTCCAGCCATGATCTGTTGTCCCACCCATCAGACACCCTTGGTGACACAAATTATTCTTCTTGGTGGCTCCAGTTTCTCCCTATTGACTGCAGGAGAGCCAGGATGACTATGTCAGACTAAAAGCTTGCATTTTAGCTGCTAAATTTGGGTAAAGGATCCCCAAATATTGAGCATTTCTCTTGAGCATCCAACCAGAGAAGACACACCGGGGTGAGAAGAAGCCTTGTTATTTTTTCTTGTTGAGGAGCCCTGAGGTGCAAGGAGGAAATCAACTGCTCAAATGCAAACACTGAGCTTCTCATTTAAGATTTAATACTTCCCCAATCAAAGAACTTTCCTGTCTATTAATTACCCCACTGTCTCCCATTGAAGAAAATAGATTCTTTCAAAAGTAAAAGAGTATTCATTATAAATAGTCTCTAGGTGTGAAATATAGCAGCAAAGGTATAATTATATAATTACACTGCCTTTTTTAGATCAGTTACATTATTATATCATCCCTGAGGTGCTCAGATGCTGTGGTATGATGAGTGTGGGACTGACTATCCAGTGTATTCTGAGATAGATAATAATATATTTGTATTGCAATTTTCATACTGAAATAGTCTCTCACATAACCTTCACGTAATCAAATATCCCATCTCCTGCCTGGATACTGATATTTTTGGTGCAGATGGAAGAATGGAAATGAATCAATCCTTTAGCACTGCTTTGTGAACTGCTGGGCTTTCTCAAGAAACCACTCACCAGAAAAAGGCTTTTTGGCTTTTCAAAATCTTGGGATGAGAGAGTGTCCAAGAAGCTTCATATCATCTAAAGATGTGAAAGTTTGGAAAGTGAGACTTTCCATTAACTAAGAATGAGCTCAGCTAATGCATAACGTCATCCATGGGATCATGGACCAGGAGAAAGGGCAGAGTTGGTCTGTGAGAAGTGCACAGGGGAGGAAATATCACTTTCTGTTCTTGGAAAAAGCAAAGCTGAAGAGGGTTCAGGGAAAGAAAAAATCTGGGCATCATGCTTGGCACTGCCTGGACAAAGGGAGTTTAGAAAAATGTTACTTCTTCAAGACGTAGGAACAAAAAACTTCCAGTTGTGGATCAAAGAAATAGCAAGGCTGTAGGGATCTTCATTGTACAATGTTTTAATAATCATAAAACATAGCAAAGAAATAGCAAAGATGTAGGGATCTTCGTTGTACCATGTTTTAATAATCATAAGGAAACAAAATCAACTTCCTCAGAGAAAATCCTCAGCAATGACCATTCTGGACTGACCTAAGCAATACCCAGTATGCAGCTTGAATACACATATTTTATTTTGTTTTGTTTTGTTTTGTTTTGTTTTGTTTTGTTTTGGTTTGGTTTGTTTGGTTTGGTTTGGTTTGGTTTGGTTTGGTTTGGTTTGTTTTGTTTTTGTTTTATTTTATGGTGTAAGACTCAGGGTACCAAATGCCAGTCGATGGCAGTAAGTAAGATTGTCCCATAGAATCATAGAACTTATCCTGGAAGGGACAGGAGTTCAACAAATAAGAGAGAAAGAGAGAAGCCTATTGGAGAGCTTTGCAGGGAAGCTGAGAGTTGGTCAGGCTTACTCAAGACAGTCTAAGTGCATCTGGCAGGAATTTTGGGCAGGATTTAATTGTTAACTCAATACTGGGATAGAGAAAGCAGAACAGTGGAAGACACGTTTCAATTTTTGAGCACAAGGCACTGGGGTTTTAATTCTGGGTTGGAAATCAGGGCAGTTTTTAAGGAAAGAATTGAATAAGCCTCTTTTGGAAGTGGAGATGAGGGCTGGATTCAAACCCATAGAGCAACCTGTGGTGGTTATTAGGGAGGACTTTGAGCAAAACCTGGTAAAATACAGGAAATTCAGCAATTCAACACTTGTGTCCCATTTGTACAGCAAGGTGCTCTCCAGTGCTGCACCATCATGTGTCATTAATGGCAACCTCTGGCCACTGCTGGTCTAAACAATCAAGGATTATTTCTTTTTGACTTAAACAAAATTGTAACAAAGGTCCCATCCATCAGGGAAGAAATTTCCAAAGTAGATGGAGCCACCGCCTCTCAGTGTCAGCTTTGGCTGACAGGAGTATTTGACCAAATAAATATTCTGTGCACTACAATTTTCTTCTCAAGAAAGAGAGCTAGAAACTTATATATTTTTAATTCATTTTTCTAAATTGAGTCAATTAAAAAGAGAGAAGAAAGACAGTAAATTTAAATATCAATAAGCTTTTGAAAGACTAATATTGACAGAAGCAGAATGTTGGATTTTAATGAAAACACACCAGGCAAATTTCGTATTCCAGAAAAGGATTAAAAGTATAACAGACATGCACAAAACTTCATAAGTGCATATGGAAATTAAATTAAGGGGAAAGAGTTTCAATTCATGCAAACTGATTCCTCTCTACTGACTTAGGGTAACTTTGCAGATTCACACCATTCCTGTTAGAATTTTTTTCAGTGCATTGCAAGATTAAACCCAACACAAACAGCAATGAAAAAGTCCTGTAGGAATAAACAGGTCCTACCCAAACCCTGTAAGTGATGAGGCCAGACCTGGGTGCTCAGGGCTTTGAGCAGTGAAAATCTGCAACAGAGACTCCAAAAAAACTTTGGGCATCTTGTCCCTCTGCTTGGTTGTCGTCATTTGGAGAAAAGGGTTTCTAATACCCAATTTTTTTTTTTTTTTTTAAATTCTGGAGCACTTGGATTTGAATTACAATAATATTTCAAATGAGCAACCACAGCCCAGCAAGTTTCTGGATGTTAGCTGAGCCTGGATGACGGATTAAGGACACTCCTTGTAAAAGGCATCACTACTCCCTGTATTTATTTCTCTCCCTGGGATTCAAGCCAAGTGCTTTATTCCTCACTGGCTGTGTGCTAGGGATGTGCACGTGGTCAGTGACTGCAGCTCACCTGACAAGTGCTGCCTGTTCCAACCCTGGATCAAGTTTCCTGGATCATATTTGCTGGGGAACATCTTCCTTTTTGGCACTGTTTCCTGCCAGTACTTGCTCTCCTTCTGAATGGTTACCACAGGCAAAGGAATGTGGTTCTGGGGGGTTTTTTCTTGATTTCTTGATAAAAACTTTTGAAAGAGAGAGGAGGATTATGACAAATAAACACCGTGACATCTTATTCTCATATAAGTTTATTGATTTTCTTTTTGAGCCTACTTACATTTATAACACCAAATCAGTTTTCCAACTTCCTTCACAAAGCATTTAAATGCTTTCTTGCTGTTCAAGCCCCACAGCTTGAAAGTAAATATTTACGTCCTTCAAAGGCAGTGACTAGAAGAGCAAAATCCCCATGTTTTTTCTTTGAAAAGAAATATATTTTATCCAGGATACTCCATAATGGCTTTACAACTAGGAAACACAGCTCTAGATTTTGTGGTGACATCATAGACACCTACACACATGCACATATTCATATTTTACTATATAATTTTATGTATTTATTGCAATTTTAAATGTTAATAGCCCAGCATCCAACATAGAAACTGCTCAAAGAAATAGGAGGTTACTGAAACAACGTGAGAGTTACCTAACACACATACATACATATATGAGTATAATAAACTTTCAATTTTACACTCAAGTATAAAATTTTTACTGAAGAAGATTGGTAATAATGAAAATTCAAAAGCAGTCATGAGCAAAATATGGGTGGATATTTTCCTCTTTCAGAGCATTAAAAGAGAGTTAAAAACATTATTTTTTTTACATTTGTTTTCCTAAATTGTTAATAATGAAATTGAAGAAGATAGGTAAAAATGAAATACAAAAGCAGTGGCAAGCAAAATCTCATTAGATATTTTCCAAAGCCCAGAGGCAAGTCCATGCTGTTCTCAGGCAAGAAGGAAATTCAGCATTCAGATTTTCTGCCTGGTTACTTTCTCATGTGAACTACGAGATAATGGTAGGTGCTGGGCTTTTTTGGTGGTCCCAGCAAGAGTGGGAACTCAACCCCTGGGCCCTTTGGAGGGGGTTCCCCTGCTGAGTTCTTTTCCAAGGATGAAGAACGTGCAGGACTCTCTTTCTCTTGGTCTTCAGGTTTTGTTTATTCTTATCTTAAGTTCAGCACCGTCTGCACACCAGACTCAGCATGTGAGAAGCAAGGCACAAAATGGACCCCAAACACCCAAACCAAGGCCTTTTAAAGCTGTTTAACCCAATCACTTTCTAACACGTACTTTGTTTTTACTTTTCTACCAATAACTTCTACTAATCTATGCACGTAACTTCCACATTACTGCTCACTCTAACCAATAACTTTGTGCCACCAGTGCTACAGAAAATGGAGCTGAAGAGGGACAAGAAGGAAGAAGGGACAGCACCCAAAATCCTCCATCTTGTCTCCTATTCACTCTCATATTAAAATCCTAAAACCCAAAATTCTTCACCCTATGATAAACTACCACTACTACATACTCCTACCTGTATGCTCTAACTCATCCCAAAGTCTTGGCAATTTTTTCCAAATTTTAACCTTTTATGAAGGTTAAAAGCAGTGTTCTGCTGAGGGTCAGAGCTTCCTGAAACAGGCAGAGAGACATTCTCTGTGCCCTGGATTCCAACAGTAGGCTATGGGCTGGTGTGACTGCATGGCCTGATCCAGTATGGAAAATCCTGTGTTCCAGACATTTGAACTTTACATTTGATGCCACAATACATTTCCCTGTAAACTCAGGAATTGGCAAGCGCAGCAGAAGGAGAAAGGTATTAAAAGGAAGTGAAGCCAGTGGGAAATTTTAAATTATTTTGTCAGTACCTTTAAAAGTGAGTTTTTGTCAGCACAATTCTGATAGGGCAGAAGAGCTGGCAGAGGCCCCCTACCCCCTCTGTTTTAATCTACTGATAAATCTTTTACTGGAGGGAAAGAAGGCAACATTTCCACCCTCCTCTCCCTCTGTAAAGGTCTGTTTGTTAGTGAGGGACTGTAGTGGTTTCGCTTTGTTAATTTGAGAATTTTTAATTTTGAAATTTTTTGGTGAATGTGTTAATGAGTGTGGTGGGTTTAGTGTTGGTTAATTATTAATGTATTTATTTTTTGTTGTGAGATAGGATTAGGAGAAAGGTAAAGTAGGTTTAAAACTTTAAAAGGATATAAAGAAAAAATTATTATTAGTAATTAAAAGGAAGAGTAATAAGAATTAGAATAAAACCCTTAGGATATTTTTTCTATCATTTTTTTTTTATTGGTAATGTAAATAAACATAATGTCAAGTTTTAGTTAGTTTATTACCTTTAAAACAGTTTTGGTTTTTTTTTTAGTTTATTTAGGGAGAGAAGTCTCTTGTTAATGTTATGGAGACTTATTTATAAGAATGGTTTAGGCTGACATTTAGGCCAGCAAACAAAGCAAAATGGGAAATCTCACATAGATTTTGTTCAAATTTTCTAGAAAACAAATATTAGGGAAACATCTATAGAACTGTTGAATCATAGAATGGTTTAGGCTGGAAGAGAGAGTGTAATTTATTGCATCATAGAATTACTGCACCACTGCCCTGGGCAGCCTGTTTTTAGTGCTTAATTAAAACTAATTAAAGTGCCTTTCAATTAAAGAAATATTCCTAAATTCAATCTAAACCTCCCCTGGTTCAACTTAGGCCATTTCCTCTTTTTCTGTTGATTGTTACTTGGGAGAAGAGCCCGACCTCCACCTGGCTACAACCTCCTTTCAGGAATTTGTAGGGAGCAAGGTCTCCCCTGAGCCTCCTTTTCCCAGGATAAACACCCCCAGCTCCCTCAGCCTCTCCTCATATCCTCATATCCCTTTTTCTCTCAATGCTTTACCAGCTTCATTGCTCTTCTTTGGACATGGAGATCATCCAGCCCAACCCCACTGCCGTGAGCAGGGACAATTTCTACAACATCAGGTTGCTGCAATCCCTGTCCAATCTGACCATAAGCATTTCCAGGGATGGCTACCCACAACATCTCTGGGCAACCTGTGCCAGTCTCTTACCAACACTCACCAAAAAAAAAAAAAAAAAAAATTTTTCCTTATGTCAAATTTAAGCCTACATCCTTTCATTCTAACATCATTTCCTCTTGGTTTTCCCTACAGAATTTGGGCCTCCAAGTGGAGATCAGATTTTCTGTATCTTTAGTACTTAACTAAAACAACTCGTTATTATTTGTTTTTGTTGTGGGAACACAGAAGAATCTCCCTGCTGCTTCCCAGGGAAAATGCAGCCCAGGTGTGCTGAGTGCCAATGGATGTTTAGCAGTTAATGACAAACAAACAAACATGGCCAGGTGAAATGAAAAACAGAAAAATTTTACTGTTATTATCTCAACTTCACCTTCAGGAAATCAAGTCCCACCAGAGGCAAGGACACTTCCCAGAAGTCATTTGTACAAACCTGGAAGAAGCTGCAGACTGTTCCTCTCTTGAGGACATCTCTGATACCTTAGACCCACTTTCAATCAGTTGAGAGATCCATGTTGAATATTTCCTAATTTTCTGATTTTCAGAGCATTCTCATTTTCCCTGCCCATCTGACACTCCTGTCTTTTGTTCAGCTTGACACTGATTATCTGTGAGCACCTGTAAGGAAGATGTATCTGGGGTTTTTGTGCTCCTGCCAAGAACCAGCCTGAGGGATTGGACAGCAAGAGAAGGCAGTCAAGGAAAAACACCAAAGTAGCCACAACAAACAAGAAAAGTCTCTTCTTAAATCAGAATTTTGGATTGGGAGATATAATCTGCTTAAACCTTTATTTTCTGATGGCTAAAAGAATGAAAAGTAAAGCCCTTTGATCAAAGTTTTGTGTCCTTGTCATTTTCAATCAAACTTCATGTTGCTTCCTAAAAAGATCATAAATGACAAAAAGGTTTGGAATGGGCCTTGGATTTGAAATTGTCTGTAATGTTATGTCTATAAAGCACGTAATGAAATTCTGTTTACACTAAGACCATAGAAAAATGCCATCATATTCTACCCAGCAATTTTTGGACAAATATCCTAAATTAGCTTACAAGGCTAATGAATGCATTCTCAGAGTTTAAAAAGGAAATAAAAGAAAGAATGAGACTGAAAAGAAAAAAAGACAGGTGATGAAGGAGAACATTGGAAGGGAAATATGGAAAACCAGATCCAGCACCCCCTAATTCTATAGCTACACAGTTTAGGAGATGCAGAGAAGAAAAATGAGGCAGCTATTAGTGTTTTCTAAAAGTTCTTGGTTAACATTTTTCTTTCCTGGATCTGTGAACAATTTTCCAGGTTGTGAGGGGAGCTGATATTACAGACAGAGAGATAATAAAAATATTAGTAATTACACCCCATAAACTCTGTGTAAAATATTTCCAAAAGCAAGGGAGATATCTAAAGAACAACTATAGACAGAAATTTAGTAATGTGACTTGTACCACCTCTCCACCCTCCACTGAGGAGTGAGGAGGGCGTTCACCTCAAGGGTGGATGGCAAAATCCCAGGAGGTTTTCAGTTTCCCTCCTCCCACACACAATACTCTGTGTAGAATATTTTACATATTGGAAGAGAAATTCAAGGTTCAGGTTAAAATGGAGCTATAGCAGTGATGTTCCAGGCCCCCACTCTTAAATAAATGGGGAACTCTCTCTAAATATCACCTCAGATTTGCTCTTGCTCTCAACAGCTCTGAACACTTTCCATGTGCACATCTGAGACAAGACTGAAGAGTAATTCCATTTTCCTTTGGGAATGACAGTTTGGAGAGTGTGCTCTTCTCTGCTCAGACTTCTACCCCTGACATGTTCCTAAGATAGTCAAGGGGCACAAACTGTCCTGAAGTTGGAGTAACACCAGGAATTCTGGGGAAGACTGAGGATGCACTTAATTTAATCTCCAGGTAGAGTCAGCTGCTGATTTTTAGAAAATGAGTAAAAGCAGAGGGCATATGTGGAGAGAACCTTCTCTAGCAAAATTCCCCAGTTCTTCACAACCTTTTAAACAGATTTCAGAATCTACTTTTTAATCCTGTTAAAGCTGTTATTTTAGTAAATAATTACTTATTTTGTTGCCTTTTTCTGTCACAGAGCTACAACTTCACTCTAACTGAGGGTCCAGAAAATCTGGTTTTATGGAAATATTCACAGCAAAGGAGAAGTTTGATGTGTGGAATCTGGTCTGGCACAGAGTGGTCATCCTGTCACCTGCCATCACAATGAGCCATTGAGGATGTCCTTGCTCCTAGAAAATTCAGAAATTATGTAAGAGCAACATAATTCAGATATTTTCTTGGTGTATTAGAGAAGGTTAAATATCTCTCTTTATTTTTTTTATTATTCCATAGAGATTTATCCATGCATTCATATTTCAATTAATTATGTTAACAGAGTCAAAGATTAATGTTCAAAAAAAGTTAACAGGTTTTACTTAAATTAAGCAGAATTAGGGTAGTATCAAGGGCTCCCAGATTAGTCTCCAGTATCAGAATTTAAGCTAGAGCAATCCTCAGGTGTGAAGTGCTTCTTGATGAGAGGCAAATTAACTGTGTTTTTAGCAGGCTGGGTGGGTGTTAGAATTTATATCATCATTTATGTTCCCTGACCTATTTAATGAGTTCAAGTTGTAATGAAATATATTTCTGTCCTACAATAAAAAACTGGAATTAGAGCTAGAGGTAAGCCTTGGAAGAAAGAAAAGAGAGCAACGGATAGATGGTGGGAAGAAAAAAACAGGACAAAAATGGAAAAGATGGATTTTACCTTGCTTTTTCACAACCTGATCTTTCTTCTTTTTCTTGTCGATCATGGATAATTCCTCTGTCAATGTGCATGGTGTGTGCATTCCATTGCCCACTGCTTGCCTGCATTTAAATCTGATTTTCCCTCAGCATGATTATTTTGAAACATTAATCATTACCCCATCCAAGTGCTCAGAACGTGGAATCCCATGCTGGTTTGGCACTGGAATGAAAGAAATTGCTTCAAACAGTTTTGATTTTCATAACATTTTTGTCTGTTTCTGTGGTATTTTAAACTGTGTTTGGGATAGACCCATGGAAATTTGTAATTCCTTTTTAAACCATATCTGGGCCACCAAGATTCTTAGAGGGGTGGAGCACCTCTCCCACGAGGAAAGGCTGAGAGAGCTGAGTTAGTTCAGCCTGGAAAAGGGAATATTTTGGAATGAGCAGATATTGAATCCATCATGGCTCTTCGTGGGCTGCAGGGGGACAATGTGGATCTTCACTGGGCATAAAGAGGAATCTCCAACCCTGTGCCTTGTGCCTCCCTCTCCTCCTCTGCGCCTCCCATTCTTGTCTGAGCATCTCAGTGAAGCTGAGGAAAGAGAGATTCATTCAGGAGAGTCAAGGATAAAGGAATGAAGCCCTAGAGACAGATGCTTTAAAAAGAGACATTATAAAGCTCAGGATCCTTCTCTTTATATCAGACAAGGCAGATAAGGGAAAAAATTCAACTTTACAAAACCATAAAGATGGTGGATAAGCTGAATGTAACAGATCCTGTAATGTTAGAGTGGGGGATGCTCAATAAAACAATGGAAACTGGGTAAAACAAAATACGTTTTTATACAAAGGGTTGTGGAATTCTGTACATTGTTGCCAGAGAACAGAGGCAGACAGGACCAGAAGTTCAAATTGAAATTAAATAAATTGATGGACAGCAGGTCCATAAATAGATACTAAAAAGATTAGGCAGAGACAGGCCCTCTAGTATCACTAACAGATCACACAGAGAATTCAAGGGGAATGAATGACAAAAAGTACCCAGACACGTGCTTTTCCTAGATCTCATCTCCTATTTCCCCTTTCACAGGGAATATAGGGTTAGACAGAATATTGATGGCAGCCACAAGGAGCTCTTGGGTGCATCTGCATTGGCTTTGCCTCACTTGAGCACCTGTAGCTGTAGGTCTCAGCCCAAAAATAGGAGCTGAACTTCACCCTTTCTGCAACCCCCAAGTGTTAAATGGCCAGAAAATAATAAAAAAAGGGAATTTAGCCTGAGGCAGGAAGGTATAATCACAGGGAGAGACCATGAATAGTTTGAATTGAATTGCAATAGGAAAATGGAAAGATTCAGACCCTGATATGCATCTCTTTGAGTATAAATAAGAAAATCTAGCCAGAAAAATAGGAAAAAAAAATTAGCCAGAAAAAGTGTTTATTTCTAGATGAGGAATTATTGCTTTTTCTGCATGAGACAATGGAGGGGAGCTTTGATCCTCAAACCAGTTCCACTTTCCAATGTCCACACAGCAGGGAAGTATAAACAGACACCCATATGCTGCATGAGCTTAAAGAAATATTTATTTTTCTCTAAATTAGGCAATATATGCCTATCAGAATTCTTTTTGTCATGGGCTTTGGAAGTCCAGTTCCAGAAAGATTTTTAAATATTTTTTTTTTATAGTAGTGGTTTAAGCTATATTGTTCTCTTAAATTTTACTTGAAAGAAAACTTGGAAGAAGGATTTTGGATTATTTTGATGAATTCTGAAATATAATTAAATTAATTGTTTGCAAAGAGAGTTCACATACAACTAGAGCTATCAACCAGCCTGTGAAGACATCAGCTGTTGACAGAAATTCAAGGAGCAGACAGGAACCCAGAAGAGTCCAGTGTGTTATGTGATGTGATCCTGGTTTTTCAGTTGTGCCCTCAGTGCTCAGGGAAGCTGTTCCCTGACTGAAGTCCCCATTACACTTTTGTGAAGTGCAATGGGGAAACATTTCCTTGAAAGGTCATTTCCTCTCCAAGTCTTCATAAGATTTATTACCTCTGGCTGATCAAGAAGTCCATTTTGCCCTGCAGCCATTGCTTTAAAGTAAAGGTATTAATTTCTCCTAATATGCAGAATTCTGAATTCTGCATATTATTCTCCTAATATGCAGTTGCCCAGACTTCTGGACACCACTGGACCAGTCCTCTACTGAAAGCCTGGTTAGGTTCATGCATCAGATCACTCAGGGCCTCATGAACTCAGTTTTGAAAATCCCCAAGGAAAATGACACCCCAGCCTTCTGGGTCCCCATTCCAATATTTGACTAGGTATTTGTGGAGAATCTTTCCCCTATACCAAACAGAAATTTCTCCTCTGACCACTCTCATCCATTACCTGCAGCCCATCATAATACACCCCTGAGAGGGCTGGCCCATCCTCTCTGTCACAGAATCATAGAATGGGTTGAGTTGGAAGAGATTTTAAGGATAATTTCATTCCAGTCCCCTGCTTTGGACAGGAACACCTTCCCCCAAACCAGGTTTGTCCAAACCCTCTCCAACCTGGCCCTGAACATTTCCAGGGGTGGGACAACCACAATTTATCAGGGAAAGCTGTTTTCTAATATTTCCTCATAGTACATTATCAATTCCTAATTTCCTAGTTGCATATTACAAATATGTCCAAGGAGATGGCTGGACAGAAAACCAAAACCTCGTTTTGGAGGCATCATTTTCAGTCTGGGGTTCTAACTGCTCAGTTCAGAGCCCTTTCATTTACCAGCTCACTGAAATAACTTCACTTGAGGGCAAATCCATCTCTGTTCTGCTTCCCAGAGCACAGCTCAGCTCATCCTCTGAGCCCAGGCACAACCACATGTTTCCAAGGAAGTGTGATTGAACAGAAACTGTTCCATGTCAGTAGCATGAATTCCCTGAACTTCAGCCTCAATGGGAGGTGAGGAAAAGTGTGTGCCAAAGTGAGAATGAGGACATACACTGCATGCTCTAGTATAATTTTTTTTCCCTTTTACCTTTTTATTTTTTTCTTTCTCAGCAGTTGCAGGAACATGAAAGTGAATTGCTGGGTTTGTTCAAATGGCACAGAATCTAAAAGCAATTTGTGGTGACAAGGTGACATGGGGCAAGTGGAGGCTTTTTATAACTCTGCAGAGAGCTGGGAAGTATATCTACCTTATATGTGCACACAGTGAGAAATACAAAATATTTTACTGTTAATGATACAGCTGCAGAAAAAGAAATAGATTCAGCTCTACAGAGGATAACGTGTGAAATTATACTGAATTTCCCAGGCAACTTAACTATTTACAGGATTTTTTAAATGGGGAAAAAAGCAGCAGAGGAAGAATGCAGAATGCTCCCTTCCAAGGGAGGTTTGGATTGGATATTAGGGAAAATTTCCTCACTGGAAGGGTGGTTGGAACAGGCTGTCCAGGGAGGTGGTGGAGTCACCATCCCTCGAGGGTTTAAAAGGTGTGTAGGTGTGGCATTTGGGGACCTGGTTGAGTGGTGGAGTTGGCAGGGTCAGTTTAATGTCTGGTTAATTTTTCAGGTCTCTTCCAGCCTTAACAATTCCATGATTCTTTAAGAGCAGAACAAGAACAAGACCCATGAAAAAGGATTTACGTCCAGTTGAATCATAAATTCTAAATCAAAGAAAAGAAACACAACAGAAGGTCTTGCCACAAATACTTGAGTGATTCTTAATACTTAATTAAAATATGCCAGATTTGTTTTTAATGTTAATAATAACAATTTGAATACACATTCATTTGCTGTTAAAATAGAGTGTTAAAATAGGTCTACTAAGATCTACAGGGTGATTCCTAATCTTTTTTTAGTATTTCTTAGACACCTGTTTAGGTAAAAATGCATTGCACAACCAGGATAAAATGTTGCAGCTGAGCTAGGACAGAGTGGAACCTGGAGGAATGACCCTAAAATGGTGTCTAAACTGTGAAATGCTCCTCATGCTCCTCACACAATAGAAACCAGCCCTCTGTCAGTGTTTTCTTTAGCAAAGCACCCCACAGACTCCAGGCCAAAACTTGCTCTGCTTCAGGAGAATTAAATTCTTAGTGAATGCAACAGCTTTGGACTCACTGTTCCAATACATAAGAGTATTTTCCAATAGCCTGAATTTTCCAATATTCCCCTTTCCTCAGGAAAACAGCTCCTCTTGTAGTGACCATTAGGCGACTTATGGTGCAAAATTGACAATTAAAAGTCTGTTTTTCCTGGGGGTGCTAATCAGTATTTGCAGCTTTTGTCTGGGGCTATACCTCAGTTTTTGTTTTCAGCCTTCACCCCATGCAGCACAGTTGTATGGGCTGTGCCTGATTCTTCTGGTTTGTAGCAACATATGGTCTTAAACTATTCTCATCAGCTGTTATCATCTTCTTCTAGGAAGAGTCTGAACCCAGCTGAAAAGATATGAAAATATGTGAAAATATATGCTGAAATCCAACACCCAATCTAGATCACATCTCGGGATAAGAGATTAAAGCCTTTTCTCTGGATGGGGAAAGCCTCCACAGTGGAGGAAGGTGGCACAGAGGGAAAAAAATGAAAGGCATGGGAAAAAAGTAAAAAAAGAAAAAGGCATCCCCCAGTTCTAAGATTATGACATGCTGAGAATGAAGATCCCAAAAACCAGAGCTGCTGTTTCTCACAGATTCTTTGTATATTTGTCAGGAGCAAACAAATACCACAGTCATTCAATTCCATCTATTAGGGCCAATAAAGCACAGAGCTCCTCTCTGGGGTTCAGAAATCCACTCCAGAGGGTGGGAAGGTGTTCACAGTAATGCAGGGAGCCCAGACATGTTCCAAAATGTTTGGAACCCATCTGTGGCATGGAGAAGAGAACTTCAGTAGGAGTAAATCAAGTGAAGCATGGCTGAAACCTCCACCAGGCACAAATCTGCCCCAGTGGTTCCATTTGTCATCCATTAACACAAATTACCAGGTTTGGAGGCTTTGTTTTGAGGCTGTGTCAGAAAGAGCAGGTAGTGATTTTGTCTGACACTTTTTAATTATTGACTCATTGGAGGTGAGAAAAGGCTTTTAGAGAAGATATGAGAGCTACTACGTTTCACAAAGCTTTGCTCATTTCAGAGTTTGGAAAGGCACTGAGGTTTCAGCATATTGGAGGTTTATTTTTAAAAGTGTCTCAGAGTATATGATTCCTCCTCCTCAGAACAGGATGAGTTAAATGAAAAAACTCTTGGGGATCCATCATTGCAGTCTTTTACAGGGAACAGTCAGTGTAATTTGTCATTGATTCCTAATGCTGCAACATTTCCACCCCAAAATATTCAATGCAGGGTGGAGGAGCTTTCAGATATTGTGGAACCTGAGTCCTTCATTCACTGAAATGAGCATTTAATGGTGTCCATTAAATGAATTAAAAGTTAGATACTTGCCATCTATTCTTTCTCTCTGATCATGGCATCACAGATAAGAAGGATGGCTTTAAGCTGAAAAAGGATAGATTTAAACTGGATATTAGGAAGGAATTGTTTACTGTGATAGTGGTGAGGTACTGGAGCA
Source organism: Dicaeum eximium (assembly GCA_013396995.1). Lineage (NCBI taxonomy): Eukaryota > Metazoa > Chordata > Aves > Passeriformes > Dicaeidae > Dicaeum > Dicaeum eximium. The sequence goes on along the minus strand of VWZP01005340.1, from coordinate 28,939 downwards.
AGAGAAGCTGTGGCTGCCCCATCTCTGGAAGTGTTCAAGGCCAGGCTGGATGGGGCTTGGAGCATCCTGGGACAGTGGAAGGTGTCCCTGCCCATGGCAGGGGTTTGGAATTGGGTGGTATTGAAGGACCCTTCCAACCCAAATGATTCTAAGATTTTATGATTTCATGAAAAATAAGCAATTATTAACAGGTAAATTGACTAAAAATAGATCATCCTTTCTCTGGAAGAGAAAGGTTGGGATTTTGTTAGCTTCTATTCATTATGGTCCTGACCTGTTTGGGAACTAAGTCAACTCAATCCTATTTGGAAAACCCTGAAAACAAAAAAAAAACATTTGTCAGAACAGGGTTTTGCTATAAGGCAAAACTGTCTGATACCAGGCACTGCTTCCACTCCACAGCAGTTATTCAGTACCTTAGATATCCTCTCTTGAGCAAATCTCTTGTCATTTTGGGAGAACCACAGAGACACAGAATTAGCCAAAGCCAAGGTGAAAGGTGTGATGTATATATATCCCATAATATTCTGTGTTATAGGACCATAGAATGGTTTGGGTTAGAAGGGATCTTCAGGCAGCTCATTCCAACCCCCTGCCATGGGTAGGGACACCTTCCACTATTCCATGTTCCTCCAATCTAAGTGTTCCATCCAACCTGGCCTTGAACGCTTCCAGAAATGAGGCACCCACAGCCCCCCTGGGCAATCCGTGCCAGGGCCTCACCAATCTTATCATAAAAAAATTCATCTCCAATTTACATCTTGTGATAGTTTGAGGCTTACCCGGAAATGGTAAGATTTATGGGCGGCTCAGTGAGATCCCAAGAGAAGAAATTCAGGAGGAAGAAGGAGGAGCTTCCTCTTTTCCAGGCAGGGAGCACAGAGGTGAGGACCTCTGGCCAGGCCTGGGAGGGGGCTCGGCCCCTTCCCC
>VWZP01005340.1:0-27705 GCA_013396995.1 Dicaeum eximium | reverse complement strand
CCCGGGCGGGTTGCTTGTGGGGACATTGGGAGACACAAGAGAACTTTTCTTTTCTCTTGTGGAGAAGCTTTTCCATAACATGAACAAGAGGGACTCCTCTCCCTGGGAGAGAATTGAGAAAAGACTATTTAAAAAATGATGGACTGATTTGGATTGTTGAGTGTTATTTCTTTACATTGACAAATGGGAAGGAAATGTTTGTGGAGGGAGGAGAAGGGTCTGAAGGGTTTTGGTTTTTCTTTCTTTTCCTTTTTTTTTTTTCTTTTAGTTACTGTTAATAAACTGTCTTTCTCTTGAAGTTTTGAGCCTGCTTTGCTTTTCTCCTAGTTGATCCTATTTTACAGCAGGAGAGTGCTCTGGTGATTAACCAGCACGAGAAAACCCACCACATTTAGTGGTGCATTTGGCTGGGAAAATTCAGATTGATTCAAATTGGGGAAATTCAGAATTGGCGAACCAAAACCACTACACATCTACTCTCAGGTTAAAATTATTGTCCCTTTTTCTGCCACTAGAGGCCTGTTAAAAAGTCTCTCTGTCTTTCTTACAAGCCCTTACAATACAATTTCTTGAAACACATTTCTTACCTACCAGGAGTGTGTACTCAAGAACATTTGGTTTCTGTGTTTTTGAAGTTGTCCAGAACACATACGAAGAAGGAAAAGCAGTTTCTATAATATTTTTCAAGACAGATTTCTCTCTAAAGGCAGCAGATGGTCACTTCCCTCTGGTGCTGATACTGCTTTCAACTAGTTTTTTTCAGCTGTGCTCACACATACATTAAAAAGACACAAAATACAGACAAGTTACTCAAAGATCAGAGATGCTGCCATGCTGCAACTGAAGCTGGGTAAGTCACTGTCAGCTTCACTCCAGCCAAGTGTGCTTCACTGTAAATTAGATTGGACATTAGGAAGAATTTCTTCTCTGAAAAGATGGTCAAGATTTGGAGCAGAGTGCCTGGGGAAGTGGTGGAACCACTGTCAAGAAGGCAGTGAAAGCCACAAAAATCAGTCTGCAGGGCTGCCAGACAAAGTGGAAAGGCTGATCTCACTATTTTAATTACAGTGTAAATTTCTACACCTGAACCTTGGTCTACGTTCTGCAGCCCCTGGAATGACACAGGCCAGTGGAGGTTGCAATCAGCCAGACCTGTTTCATCTGTCTGTTTTAAGGTGAGAGATGTCCTGGACTTCACTGAGTTCATTGACTCACTCTCCATCACTATAAGGGAAGCTTTGGAGGGACACAGCTCAGAGGTAGCCACTTTTGCTGGAAATATCTACATTTCAGTAAATGTCTCCTCCCTCTGGTTATGAAATCAAAAGAAGTGGTCAGTACCTATTGGAACCTCTCTCACAGATATCATGATTTTTTAAAAAATTCTGCCCACATCACAAACCTGTATCAGGCAAACTAATGGTGAGAAGTGCTCCAGAAGACTGACTTTGTCCCTGGATAAAAGAAACATAGCAATCCTCAGATTTCATTCTCATCCTTTCCACAACCTTTGTGTGCCACTCATATGTCTGCAGTCTTGTATAATTTTTCCTTTCAGTTACTTATTTTCCAGGCTGAAGATGCCTAATCTGCTAATTTATTCCAAGCTGTTTCTGAGGTTTTATCATCTTGTTGCTCTATTCTGAACCTTTCTTAGGTTTAGTGCAAATGGAATTACACACTGTCCTTTCTAAAACCATAGGTCTCCTCTCCCTATTTTTTTTAAATCTGGTTTGTTTGGAGATTCTTTTGAAATGTCTACTTGCCCATTGTCCATGAGGTGATTTTACAAGGAGGAGAAAGTGGCAAAAAGCCAATCTACATCATGGATTTTGTCACACTAACACAAGTGTGGTTAGAAAAGCAGAAAACATGAATTCAGATAACTGTACTTGTATGATTTCAGCAGCAGTGTTACCTTGTGAGATTATACACAGTCAATACAGCCAGAGACATGGATGATAAATTGCAGAGCCATTTCAGGAACAGCTTGTTTGTGGCTGTTTGCCCCTGAATATTCCCTTCCTGATCACCAGGTTAATGGCTTTGGAAATCAGGTGTTTGCCACCAAAACAGGAGGATTTAAAGAAGGTGTTTCATAAAAATAAATCCAGGACATGAAGATTTAACCAGTGATTCTTCACTGGGCACAAATTCTGGGATGCCAGGCTCCAGAGCTGTTGAACTTCCTTTGGGAGGAAAAACAAAAGAGCAAAGGGAAAAATATCAGGGAAGAAGCTCCTCTATACATCCCTGATATTTGCATATGAAAACCAAGGAAACTGGAGGGGGAGGCTCGTTGTGATTGGAAGTGGGAGCCTGTAACCAGAGCACAGCTCCTCCTGGGAAATGACAAAAGTGGTGCAGAGGGAGCTGGCTGTTTACTGCCACCTTTGGATCCTGGGTTCAGTGGGAGTCAGAGCCAAGTTCCAGCTGAATTTACAAATTCACTTCATTACTGGGTGTGAGACAAGAGAACCCAAAACTTATGCCTGTTCTCCTTACAGGCATCATGAGATGGAAACCACAAGAAGCTAAAGCTTCCCTGGAATTAGTGAGTTGATTATATTTTGAAAGTTTTCATGCCTTCCTGCAATTGCCATCGTGGCACCAAGCCTGTCCCACACAGCTTGATCAGAGGCAGAAATCCACCCTGAGAGGGAGCTGACCCTGCTGGAAGATCTACAGACCCCCAGGAGCATTGCTCATTCTGCTGAAAGTCATGCAACACTCCAGAGGAGGCAATTACTGAGAAAAGATTGCAATACACACGAGTCTGTGACCAGGAGTGTTTCCTGGCTGACTGAGATGGGGAGAAAGTTCACCCTGAGCCAGAATTGATGATGTGGATGTTGTTTCCAGGTCAAAAAAGCAGATCAGTGGATGGGACTTCAGAGCAGGAGTTTTAGGTCAAGGCAAACAGTGCAGAGCCAAAGAAAAAGAACAGGGTGGGATATGGGATGTGGATTTGGATATTTGGGAGCTTTTTCTGTGCTGGCAGACCCAAATATTTCTGTAACTAAATGCTTGGCTGAGCTCACAGGCTGAAGGGTTGATCTGGCAACCAAGGGCGAGGCAAAGGCTGAGCCCACCTGGTTCCTCCTCACTGAATGGATCCTGTGTTCATTTTAGCTCCTTTCCCTTCCACTCAGCAGCTTCTCAGATTATTCCCAACTCAAACTTCCCAGATCACTTCTGGGAAAAGGGGAGAGATCGCTGTGGAAGGGATTATTAATATCATACCTATAAAAATAGACAGTACTGTCATAATGGACCTGAGAAGCTGACACTGCTTTTCCAGGGTATTTGGTGATCTGCTGTAATCAAAGGCAAATTCCAGTGAGCTTTTGTTTTGGTTGGGAGAGCTCAACCCAAAACAGTTCTTTCCTTGGATGTCTTACACTCCTCCATTCAGGAAATGCAGATGCAGCCAGCAGTGACTCTTCAATTCAAGTGAGGAGCTCAGTGTCAGAGACAGGAAAAATATTCTGTCCTTCAGGATATCTTCCAGTTTCCTGTACATGAAGGTCAGCCTCTCTCTTACCCTGTACACTTCCCTCTTTGCACCACCTTGCTTAAATTTCACATGATCTAAATAATACTACAAAGATGCTGCAGACAACAAATTCATGAATACCTGTCCCTGATGTGTCCCCAAACTTAATCCAATCCTTCTGCAGTCCTGCTTTTCCCACTCATACATCTTTCTGTTTCTTCGAGGAGCTGGGCACCACCAAACTACTGGAAAAGCCCCTGGAAAAAAATAGTATTTTCTGGTTTATTGGTAATAATTATGTGAAAAGGGCACCTAGAGCCTCATTGATGTTCCTGTGGGGATTGTGGGGATTCACTGACTCGGTGGAAATGGAGCACCTGGCTGTTTTCTTCTGCTCCAGGCAGCTCAGGAATTGTCTAATAATAATTAATTTTCAGAGGATTTTTAGGTGAAATTCACAAGTATGAAACTAGCAAAACTCCTGGCAGCTACACAGATTGCAAAAACCTGTTAGCAGTGAAATAAAACTTTATTTTTCTTTTAATGTTCCAAAAAAAGAGAATGCATTCCACCCAACCACCTTGATTAAAATTATTGCTGTGTTCTTAGGTGAAAATCTGAAAAACCAACCCAACAAAATCAACAAAACAAAATATCTCATCTTGGGGTAGAGATCTGGAGAAGAAAAACAGCAACCAGAAAAACCAAACCAATGATCCAAAACCAAACCTCTCAAACCTCCGGAGTAAATATAGAAATCTTAAAAATATGCTAAAAAACTCAAATCAGTACACATTGTAACGTGTTTAATGACCTTCCTAATTTTTATAAATTAATCCATTCAACTTCTCTCAAATGAACATAACACACAACATTGTTTTCTCTAATTACCCTCACAATAAATACTTAAAACGTGTGACATTTTCAGTTACCCAAATTTATAAAGCCAAAATAAAGTCTTTGTTTTATGAAACTTAGAAAAATACAACCCAGTGGAATTTACATCAGCTCTGACTGAATTAGAGTAACCTGGACCCAGGACTGAGCTATTTGAAGCAATCTGACATTTTCTCAAGACTTATGTCAGATTCCTGGAGTAAAATGTATTTATGGGAAAGGAAATCAGAAAATTTCCACTAGGAATTAAGGCCATGGAAGCAGAGATCAGTAGTATATCTTTGGTTTCATTTGCTTAGCAAGGAGTAACAGCTTCTATTTTATTCCATCACAGCAGGGTCATTAATAGCATCTTTTTAACTCTACTTAGATTCCTTTTTGCCTGTTGAGGCATCCTGGGGATTCCCAGCTATTTTCAAAATGATTTTGACTAATTGCATTAGGCCCCTTGTTGGAATCTTAAGTATATTGTAAATAACTGGGGTTTGCATGTCAGGGTAAGCACGCTGCTGCTTTCAGACCTTATCTAATGACGAGGGCTTGGTTGTTGATGTTTTATTAATAACAGCAAGTGCAGCAGTAATTCACTGATTCATCGTGGTTTCAAGGGAGATGCTGGATGCCTGATGTCTCAAAGTTCTGCTGCAGTGTTTGGGCACTGGAAAAGGCTCCCCAGGAAAGTGGTCACAGCCCCAGATCTGCCAGAGTTCAAAAGTTTGGACAACACTCCCAGGTCCCAGGTGGGATTCTTGTTGTGCCCTGTGCAGGGCCAGGAGCTGGACTCAATGATCCTTGTGTGTCCCTTCTAACTCAGGATATCCTTTGATTCTACAGTTCTGTGAATCACTTTCTTTCTCCATTCGTCCCCCCTTCTTTTTTGGGATGGATGGCTCAACAGACTCAATATTCTGAAATGGGAATCATTGCACAACGTTGCACAATGTTGAGCTCTCATCTGAGTTCTCGTCTCAGCCAAGTCACCCACATTCTTCTGAAATGCATGGAAGAGCAGGAATGCCCACCTTCCTGAGCAATGTGTTGGAGAAGAGCTGGTCACTCTGTGGCTGGATCACTGGGATGTTTTCTGGGTTAATACAAGTGCACACACCCCAAAAATAAAGTTCTTTTCAACAGTCTCTTAAACACCAGAGTGCACAACTGCTCTGCATATGCACAGCACACTTGCACCTGACCCTGTCCTGAATCTTTCTTTCTCCTGAACTTCTATGAATGCGGAAAACTGCCAATGCAATTAAAACTTTGGCTCCTGCATCATCCTTTTTCCTTTTCCAAGGGGCAGAGCACTCGCCTAATCAGAATTCTGCCTGCTACTCCTATTGAAAACATAATTTCATAAACAATTCTCCTTCCTGGGAGAGAGGAGAAAAGGCTGATGGGCTGCAGATATGTAAGGTCATCTCAATCAGCCTTCCAGTGCATACAGGGAGCAGAGAGCTTTTCAATAAGTCAAGGACTCTGGAAACTGCTTTGCCTTGCACCAGGAAGGCAATAGTGTTTGAATAGTGCCTTGGTTATTCAGAATAAAATGAAAATTTCTCTGTAGATTCATTCCAGCTAAGCTTAAAAGCTCATTTCAGAGTGTCCTGCTGGTTAAAGTAAAGTGGAAAGTTCTGACTTTCTGATCCTCTGAGTTGGTACCATTTAAAGCAATTGGAGAATGTGGCCTTTATTTCAGAGAATGATCAGGGTCAGTGGTGCTCACGTTGGGATGAAGGCTCATATTTAAAATGGAAGGCTTTCTGAGCTTTGTCTAGCTGCAAATTCTCCTTACTCATCACAGATTGTGTTCTAAATGTCTTCTGAGTGGTTCTTTCATCACCCACAAATTCCAACTCTGTATATGCTAAATTCTCCAGCATTGTCTCCAACCACTCAGAGGTTGAGACCTGAAAGGCAGAGCTGAAATGCTTTAAGAGGCACTGGAATGTGGAGCTGTGCAAAACCCAGGTGATTTAGCATGGGATTTCAGCATGTCCTGCACCTAATTCAGGTATTTTGTTCATGAAAGGTGGAGTTTCTCACTCCAAATAATAACCACTCTGGTTTCACTGAGATTGCTTTCATTACAATAAAAATGATGCCTTTATTCTAGTGCCAAAAAGCTGGAGTTTCATTGCAGTTAGAGGAAGATCCAACTTTATTAAAAAATACTTTTGCCTCATTAAGGACTAGAATTTCATCACAGACATTCCAGTGGTCACTCCTGGGGCTGGGAAGCACAAAAGGACCTGAACTGGTTACAGAGATGACCCAGAACTTAGAGGGGAGAGTTGTCATTCCATGGCCTTCAATTTGGATCAAATTCCCTTTTCCTTACGCAGATTCCCTTATCCTTCTCCAGATATGCCTGGTTTCCTCTCAGGGTTTGTGCTCTGTCTAGGAAAATGTTGTATTGCTTGAGGCCCCACAACATAAATAATGTTACAAACTTCATGAAGCCTTAGGGAAGCGAGGAATTATGCCAAAACACATCAAAGGTTGTAGGCAAAGCAAGACTCTCCATTTTCATATCATTAAAACCCATAATCTTAAATTTATGTTTAGTCATATAAAAAGTAACAAATCTATTTCATTGTATAATTAATGCTGGCCTTGAGCAAGAAAGTTTGGGTAAATTCTATTTTTTCCTGCTGTTTAAAAGGCACTGAAATTACAGCTGGTGGAGCTTTCCCCACTCTGACTTTCCAAGGCTTGAGAGGAATCTCAGCTGAGAACCTGTTGGGAGCAGCTGTAATTGATGACTCTGACTCCCTCCTCTCCTCTGCTCCCTCAAAGCAATCTGTGGGATGGACATGCTGCTGGAAGCACAGACCTCTGCTGATGGATTACCTGCCTGCTAAAGGTTGGCACGAGGGGGCACTCAAAAAATAAATACCTCTGCACATCTCTAAAATAGCCATTTTCAGTTTGGGTTCAGAAAGTCGTTTGATTTTTTTTCCCCTTCTTTATATAACATGTTGTTGTTGTTTTTCTTTTGGCTTTTTTTTGTTGTTGTTGGTTTTTTGTTTTTCATTTTTTGGGTTTTTTTGGGTTTTTTTGATTTTTGTTTAAAAGAGAGCAGATGCCTTTTTATAAAAGCAGGGGGAAAAAAAACCCGCAAAACTTTCCTATGAAATAGATTTTATTTTGCTGTGTAGCTGTATGCTCACTGTGCTGGTTTTGCCTCTTTTCAAAACTTGGAGACTACACAGTAACATTTCAGTCCCAATGAGTGGGCTCGATTAAATGTTCAGAGAGAGATTTCTGCTAACAGACTTCAAACCCACAACTTTGTCAAAGCAGTTCCTGGTTACATAGCACCGTGAGAATATAAAAATTAAAAATTTTAAAAAATAGTCACAGAAATAAAAGACAAATCGAATAAACAACAAAACCCCAACACACCCACACCACACAGAGAGTAAATACCACCTTTCAGTGAAATGCACAGATTTATAGATGTAGGAGTTCACAGCATTTTAGGGTTTTACAGTCACAAGGGAAGGAAATTCCTCTTTTTAAGCCTATTTTTCTTCTTTCTCTCCCACACTCAAAGTCTACATCTAGCAATTACTTCAACTCCACTTCCAGAACTGGTTGTAGGAGGCGAACCTGATCTTTTAACTCAGGTCCCACTTCCATGCTTGGGGTCATGAAAAGCAGGGTGAGGGTTCACCACGAGCACAGAGCCACCCCGTGAGACAGGCCAAGTTCATCTCCTCCCAAACACAGCGTGGGCATTTTTATCCTGTGAATCCTGCCAATCCTGTGGCACAGGATAAAAAGGAGCAGCAATAAGGACAGCAAGGCAGGGAGCAGGGGGGGACACAGCACGGTGCTGTCACCTCACGCCAGGACCTGGTTGAGGAGGCCCTGGGACGGTTTGGTGTTTGAAGATAAAGCTTAGGTTTGATACTGATGTGGTCACATGTGTGTGTGACCCCTCACAAGGTGGGCAGGGGGTCACAGATTTCACCCCTTGAACAGCAGATTTCTTGGCAAACTGGTCCATCCTGTCAGGAAAGTGCCAGGAAGGTGCGACCTCCTGTTCCTGGGAAGAGCAGCTCCCACGGATTCCACCGGCCATGCCTGCGTGAGGAGATGCAGAGATGGTTTGCTCCATTACTGAAGAAGAACTGAGTATTCCCAAAGGATTTCAAGGTCACACAGTCTGAAATGCCCTAAGCAGTGGAAATTCCCTTGGATTTAAAAGAATAATGGTCTAACAGCTTTCTCTTCTGAGCACTAACCTCCTTCTAATTATCCCTCAGTCATTTCCTCTCAGGTGTCTTTCAATGTGCAGTAAGGACTATGCACTTCAATAAATGTTCAGAAAAAGTTTCAAAATTATCAGCATGGTTTTTTTGTTCTTTTTTCTGTTGTTGCTGGGGTTTTTTTGCCTTTTTTTTTTTTTTTTTTTTTTAATTTAATANTTTTTTTTTTTTTTGGTAACTGAGACATCTCTAATAAGTTCATCTGTCATTAGAATTTTACCAGCCAGCCTGATTTTATTTCAGAAAATAATAGCAGCTCTGTAACTTCAACAAGTTACATCTTATAATTAGATTTCCAGATAACTGCTAGAAAAATAATTAAGAAGTTATTCTGGGACAACTGCTGGAAATCAATGAGGTATAGAGATGTCACTATATTTTCCATATATAACTGGTTACACTTTGAAGGTAAAATTCTAATCTGTGTAAAACCACTTTAATCTGAACTGAGAAAAATTATACGATATTCAGCACACTGGGGATCAACACTACATAAATTTATTGCATTGTTTTAATAATCAAGGTAATAAAATTTCATTGAACTTTTAACTAAGTAGTCTTTCAGCAGCTCACACCGAATAAAGGAAACAATGATTTTCTTGAGGGGGATGAGTGGGAGGTGGGAAGAAAGAGATTTGACTTTGTAGATATTTAGGATAATCTGAAAAACAGCCCTGGTGATTTACATCAACTGATGAGGAAAAAATTCTCACAGGATTCTCACAATGTGGCAATTATTAAACTCAATTTCAGTATCCCTGTTGATGTTGATTCATGGACTCAATAGCCTGTGGCACAGAAGAAACTTCTGGCTGTGAGAAATTGAATTTAGAATGGAAAAGTGTGTTAAAATGAAAGACATCAAGTGGCTACTGCTGGAAAATGCAGCCCAAAGCCTGTGTTTGGAAGGAGAATGTGTTTGGAAGGAGAGCGATTTGGAAAGGTGAATGTGGTACATACGCAGTCAAAGCAGCCCTGACTGTTGTGGGTATTCTTGGAAGAATTTAATGCTCTGCTGTACTCGGACTTTTTTTTTTTTTTCATCCTGGGCATTTTTTTATCTAGATATTGGCTGATGGAGTAGTAAAATCATAGGATGAATCATAGAATGATTCATAGAATGGTTTGTGTTGGAAGGGACCTGAAAGCCCTTCTTGTTCCAAGCCCCTGCCACGGGCAGGGACACCTCCCACTAGACCAGGTTTCTCCGAGCCCACTCAACCTGTCCTGAAAACCAACCTGCCCTTGAGAACCTGGCCTTCTACAGTGGAGAATATCAATCCCAGCCACTTCAAAAGCAATGACGAGTTCTCTGCTATGCCAGTGAGAATGTTATCCAAATCTGAATTAGTTCACACCTCCCTGGAATGTAGCTGTGTCCCATGTGCACCTTGGCTGTCCCTCAAATAATTTACTTTAGATGAGAGTGAAATAGTGAAGCTGCAGACAAGAACTGCTGCAGTTCATGGGGACATCTGGCTTTTCTTAGAACATGGTGTGGAACATCAGGAAATGTTCTTCTCTTCCTGAGAAGATGCTGTGGAACGAGATGCAAATGGGTTCCATACCTCTCACAGATCTGTTCTTTATCAGACTAATTGTTTCAATTTTTTTTTCCCCCTGTGCAATGGGAATAGACACAAAACACAGACATAAAGAATTAATAAATTCTTATTTAAAGAATCTTATAAATCTTCTCTTTATTGATGAGGAAATTAGGGAGCTATAAGCTAATGTTTGTTTTCTGTGTCTGATGAGCTGAGAATATTGTTTCCTAGCCAAGGAAGGAGCTCTGCTAGACAAAGGAAAAACAGAAACTTCACCATTTTTCCCAATCCCTTAATTCATAAACATCTGTGGCCACAAATCAAGCAGTAGCTCACCACAACAATAAGAGCTCCTCTCTAGATTTCAGAGGCTATAAAATATGAAGTTTGCAAGGAAATAGATAATTTATCCTCCTTTGTTTGTTTAGATTGGAGATAACACAAGACCCTTCATCTTGAAAGAGCTAAGTTGGAATAGACTTTTTTCCTTCTTTCTTGTACCAAACCAAAACCAGAAGGGAGAAGTTAGTGTGTTATAGGAGCCACCCAGTGCCTGCAAAGGAGGTTGCAGAAAATAGAAATTCTGGATCAAATCTACATGTTACTGAAGGAATATGTGCTCAGATCTCTGTAAAATTAAAGGAGATTAATCCATGATCTCTATCGTGCTCTCCACAGAAAAATGTTTCCCACATTTATATTTGACAAATAATTCAGCCCTTCTTTCCTGTCTGTGCATAGCAAAGGGCAGCACCCCACCAGCACCTGATGGGGCAGGATCACATCTCCAGCTTTCAGATTCCAAGTTCAACTGGTCTGAATTGTGTTGTCTGAACTGGATTATGACCATGCTTCTTTTTGCCCTTTGTCTTTTGACACCAGAGTTCTTTAACTGGATGAATGCAGATTACTACAGCTTCCCAAAAAAATCACTCTTTGACTAATAATGCACATCCCAAATCTCTGCTATTGGTGTCAAGTGTTGGGAAAATAAGCAGTTGTACTTGGGAAAAGAGGAGGGTGTTGAATGAATGAAGTGGTGCAAAGATATCCTGCTACAATGACCATCAAGAAGATGGGAATTCCCTTTGTATTTCCCTCCCTTCCATCCCAGTGAGGGGAGGAAACATAAATTCCATTCAAGCACAAGAGAGCAGAGCAGTCAGCAGCTCCACTCTGGAACAAACTTATTTATGATACAGAGATCAGTGGACAGAGAGGTGCAAGAACAGACCAGAATTCACATGTAAGACTGAGAAACATGTCCTAATTCTGATTTCACTCTGAAAGATGACAAATATGAGAGGAAAAAGTGATGGAATATGCTTGTGAACATTATGCAGAAGGCAGACAGTGGTAGTTTATTTTTCTTACTGCACCATATGTGACAGGAAAATTTTCAGAAGACTGAGAGCTATAAAATTTAGAACTGATCATTTTTTACTCAATGCATATCTGAGCTGTGAATTTCATTGTATGAGGTACTATCAATGTAATCTGCTTATCAAGACTTCAGAAAAATATGGGATACTCTTACCCCATATATAGAGATAATTTTATAGCAATACAGGTAAACAGAGTACAAATGTTTTACTGTCAGAGATATAAAGAATGAAGCTGAATTAATACAATTATCATAAAATCACAGGATGGTTTGGGTCAGAAGGGACCTTAAAGATAATCCTATTCCAACCCCCTGCTCTGGTCAGGGACACCTTCCCCTATCCCAGATTGCTCCAAGCCCGATTCAGCCTGGCCTTGGACATTTTGCATAAGATGAGAGAGATCCTTAAACTTCCAGAGACTGTCTCTTTATATGGTTTGTAAAATCCATATTCCAAGTTCTTTGTGAATAGAACTGAAAAGTAGCTGAAAATCCCACAGTTTTGGGGACTACAACAACAAAATCAAATTTAAACTAGACAACACCATGAACCCAATAAAAATAATATTACTTCACCCTTACCACAGAAAGCACTCATGATGAAGGCAGCATGAAATAGAAGGACAAAACAGAGTTTTTCCAAGACAGATGTAATTTTTTCTTGTTTGGTTTTTCATTACTCCTTCACAATCCTGTGCTTAAGGATAAATATTTGTCAGCATAACAGATACAAGGAAATTTTAAATCATTCAACATTCTCCTAAATTAACATTACCACTTTTTTATAGTTTTCCTGCTCTTTGGACAAGATAGTTTAGCAAGATAGTTCAAGATAGTTTTCATACACAAACCTCTAAAGTAACCCCAACACCTAACAGTTATGGCAATCAATATTCATAATTTGACACAAAATGTTCAGGACTTCTTGAATTTTTCAGAAAATCCCCTATCTCAAGTGACATCTCTTTGATAAAAACTGGGTTTTGATAGTTTTAGTACACATTTCTAGGTGTTTAACAATATTCTTAATCTAAATGATGCTAGGAAATACACAACGAAGTTTTAAGGACATTTGTATAGGGGAAGAAAAGCATTAAATATGTTCCTAAATTACATGTACATTGAGCATCTTAAAATTCAGCTGTCTGGTGAAGAGCATTACTCTTGTTACTAGGATTTGATCTACCCTAAGGACATGGACCCTTCTAATAGGTTCAGAATGGGAGAGCTGATACTATAAAAGTGTATTTTTGGTGATGAAGTCTAACTTTTCTAATTTAGAACTATGGATAAAGCCTAAGAAAGTTTCCAGGCTCTGTGTGCAGGCAATGCAGAGAGAGATTAACACTTCCAGATGGCAGCGTGTTCCAGTCTCAGGCAAGGTGTCGGTCTCTCCTCACTGACTGCAAAGAGAGCTCGAAGGTAGGGTTTAATGTGGGTGTTTTCTCTCTTGGGCACCATCTTTTCAACAAGTGTCTATGTGCTCCTTTTTAGAGTTAAGGAGGGAGTAATGAAATTATTAAATTGTAGGTGTAATTTACCTTATCCCACATGAGACGCCTGCATTTGGTCGGAGGAATTATTTTCTCCTACATTTTTTTTCTCCTGTTTTTTAGACTACATTGATGTCCTGTTGAGCTTCCAATCTTGTCCTCAAGAATGTGGATTCATAGAATCATAGAGTGGTTTGGGCTGGAAGGGACCGTAAAGGTCACCTAATTTCACCTCCTTGCTGTGAGCAGGGACACCTTATGCTAGTCGAGGTTGCTTAAAGCCCTGTCCAACCTGGCCTTGAATCCTTTTCTTCTCTGGGATGAAAAGTCCCAATTCTGCCAGCCTTTCCTCATATAAGGAGTGTTCCATCCCTCTAATCACCTTCATGGCTCTTTTGTAATGAGTTATGATAGATCCAATAAAGTCCAGGAGACACCTCAGCTCTGCTCTGGGCATACAGTCACTGCCTCGTCACCTGGACTGAATTCTGGCCTTGACTGGGACAGTGACACAGCTCCTGGGGGGACAGGAGATGGATTTGCATTTCCCTATCACTGAGACAGCTTCACCAGTCCCTAAATTATCCAAGACACTCCAGCCTTTCTGAACCAATTTCCACCAAGTGGTCCCAGGGAAAGCCATTTGCAAAATCAGAGGGTTGAAAGCATCATCAGAGTCCCCGGGTGATTTTGATTGCAGGGGCTGCCTGAGAATTTATTTAAATAGGCAACCAACCTGATAGTTTGAGGATGGTACTCAGGATTAAAGTCAGAGCTCTTCCTAAGTGTAGACACAAGCTGTGCAGAGCACACATAAATTAAAAGTAGCAGAAAAGCTCAGAGAGTTTTGGACAGGTTCAATCGGGCGCTTTGCCCCGAACCTCAGGTAACCCAGAGGACAAGCTGCTGCTCAGGTCAGCCCAAAGGCCAGCAAGGAACTTCAGGAGATCAATTGGAACATCTTTTAATTTTAATCACTCACTGGAGGGAAAGGGAGCCAGTAAATTATGGATTCCTGTGCTGCCTGGGACGTCACACATTGCTGCCAATAAACATGTTGTGGTGTGAAATACGTGAGAATAATAATAACTTGGAGCAGAAGAAAGGCTATAAAAAGAGGGAAGTTGTTGTGGGAGAAATGACAAAACCCCAAAGTGTTCTTCTTTTGGCATGAACTTTTTTTCAGGTGGATGAATAGTCGCCATGTATTTCAGCAAGGAGGTATTTATATCTCAAGGAGAAAGCACTTTGTGGAGGTAACAGAGATCATAATCATAAGTAGCCACACTCTGGTACATCATAGAGCAAAATATATTATACATAAAAAAAATAAAATATTATAGTTCTTGAGTATAACCCAGCAGTATGGGTTTAAGGTGGAAGATATATTTTTAACCAGAAAGACATATGATCTGTGTTTAAGGGCACAGAATGGTGCTGAAATCCACAGCCTGTGGAAGTTATACTTATGAATATTGTTGAATACAGTATCATACATTTTGGCTGCTTTACCTGTACAGCTTCAATTTTCTTGTTGTTGATGTCCTTCCAGTGCACTGACTTTTGCTGCTTTCTGTTAGGTTAAAATGTAATCTAACACTCTGTGTTTCCTCCTTGGGAATGTTCTCAAAGGTCATGATAAACCATATCCTAAATCTTTTAATGCTAAATGACATCTGTCTATTTATGCCGGGAATAATAGCCAGAAAGAATAAAAGAGTACCAGCTTTGTCTGTGAAACCTATTCAATATGGATTTTGAGTACCACAAGGATAAGGGTATTTTCAAATTTAGTTTCAAGCAAGTAATCTGTTGAAAAATCAAAATCCTGTGACTCCAGAGAAAACTATACCAATATTTTAACTTCTTTCCTATTGGAGTAGCATAAAACTTGGAGATATCTATATTAACTCAGGTTACACAAATCTCATGAGGTCATCTGCTCCAATCCACAAGGAAAAACAGGGTTGGCTGGTTAATATTAGGTCAGGGCCCAAGGCACCTCTATTATAGTCAAAGCCAGAATCCTGTTACAAAGTGTGTAGGTAATAACCTCTAAAAAATAGCTATAGTGCTTACAGTTCCATATACATTCTGTTGTGTTGTCATTTTCAAATGGAAAATTGTTCTATCAGAAAATTTCAAACCCCTGTTATTCACTTTCTCTTTGAACTGAATGGATGGTGAAAGCAAAACAAAAGAAGATAGAAAGTGAAGAAAACTTAAAAATTGAGAAAAGGACTGATTTGACTGCCTGAGTCTTCTTGGGGGTCAGTAAAAGTATCTATGATGAAAAATTGTTTTTCTGGGACAATTATCTTGTTATCTACAGGTAGTTTAGGTGTTCAGGGGAAGGCAAACAAACTCCTGCTGCTGCAGCTCAAACTTGCTCAAAAGAAGCCATGTTCCCCATGTACATGAAATTAGAAGGAGCAAATGCCAGTCCCCTCTCACATCAGAATTCTTCTGTGCTATTAGCAAAGGGAGATCAGAGATTCTATTTTGTGTCTGTAATTTTGTGAATGCTGCAATCCTCACGACTGGTACACCATTGCAACAGAAACAGAATCTGTAGCTGTTGCTTAAATGTGGCACAGATTTCTGTAAGACAAAAACCAGAAACTTCCACTTCTGTGCCCAAGAGAACACGTAAAATAACAGAAAGCATTGGATGGAAAAGTCAGTTATAAGAATGATGATTTTTCCTCTAAGCATCACATGTTCCAGGCACTCAATTAATCCATTAGCTGGGAAATGTGGAACAACTCTAATTACTCTTGCTAAAGGCTTCAGTTCTTCTTGCAGGCTTTGGTGCCATGGGCTGCCCTGCACTGATGATGGTGTTTAGCCTGTTTAGAGAAAAAATGCAAGCAGGAATTTAACATCAGGAATAATAATGTTTATTTTCATATCTACCTAAATAAACAGAAATGTAAAATCCTCCAAGGGAGAAGTTTCCATTTCTAATAGGCAATAAACTAATAAAAACATGCTATGATTCTTTAAAAATGCATAAATATAAATACTCTTAAATAAAACATGTTTGTATAATATATATAATTATATCACATTACATTTAGACTATAACAGTTATTTAATGTGTATGTATACTTATATGTAATACATACACTTTTTATATATAATATATACATAATTATAAAAATCTAAAATATATACACATATCTATAACTCACAGAGAAAAATCCTATGTTTTTAAGGCCCTCCTTCAGAAACTGAACTGAGGATGGGTCATGTGAGACAGATACTTGATCTAGTGCTGATTAATTGTGGCTAAGTTTCTGAATAAAACTGCTTCATGCACTCAAAGTAGGAATGTCTTGTTTATTTATTCACCCCAAATAGTGAAGTGACTGCAATGCCTCAGAATCCAGGATTTTCTGGAGCCTCTCTGGGCACCGTCTCTCCTGCCAGTTTATTCTCCAGGATGTTCCAAACTACCAGAGGGAAATTGTTATCCAGCTGCTGACCATCCTGCAGTGGCCAAGGAGGGGTCACAGCCCCTGCTGCAAACAGTGGGAGAAAAATAATGGGAAACTTTTCCAATTGTTCAAGTTACCTGTTTGACTGATACTTCCTGATAATGAGGTAGACTTATGCATCAGGGTATGCTTGAACTCCTTGTTTTTCCATTTGGGTGCTTCTCCACATTTCCAGTACCATGGAGGGACCATAAAAACACTAAATTAAGAGAATGGTTCTTTTGCATGGGAAATTTTTAATTCAAGAAATTGTCTACTCTGATTTCTGAATCAGGAGAGAAGAGGAACAGAGGGAAGGGAAAGGAATTACTGACTGACTGTAATTATTGCATTTTCAGTCAATGCTCAAGCCTTAATACTGAAAGAACTCCCTCTTAGAAGTATTCACCAAAAAAAAAGTAAATATGGTGTCTTTGGAAAGTGTCTTTAAAGTAATATTTCCTGAAGATAAAAATCTGTGCATATCAGGGCACTGAAGACATTTTGAGGTGAACTGGGAAATGAAAACAAAAATATTTAATTCAGTGGTCAAGTGGGTACTGAGTATAAAATATATCCAAGCAGAAATCTCTGAACATTTTGAAAGAAGACAGACCAGGTACCAGTTTGCTACAATTTATCCTAGATCTGCAAATTTCAAGCAGTAAATAAAGGGTTGTTCTTCTATCATCCAAGGATTTTCTCAGCCAGGTATTGTTGTCATCTGGAGCAAGACTGATTGCCCATGATTTCTACAAGATTTTTATCACTCTCTGCATGGGTCTGTTTGGGCTTTGGAATAAATTTTGCACTTCTCTCCACAGCTGAAAGTTCTGCTGAAAGAGAACAGCTGGAATTATGGTCCTTACAAACATATTTGAGGAAGTCTGACGAAAACATGCAGACCTCTCATGTGCCACTGAAAACAACAGAATTAGTTGCTCCCTCAGAGCAGAAATAACTTCAAAGTCAAATAAAATTAAATCCTAAAGCCACATGTCCAATAGGTGTCTGACCAATGTCTTCATGAGAATTCCCATCTTTTCAGGGCTGTTGCATGTAGTATCCTTTGAAGAAGAAACATGGAACAAAACTTGGATATTTAAGATTGATCTATTACCTTAGGAAGCAGAAATGGGGTGTGGATACTTCTCCTGTGTCATCTTTCTCTACTCAAACAGAACCTTGATAATTTTCTTTGGCACACTGTGGAGCTTCTGGAGTGGGTTGCATTAATCAGAGTTTTGAATTATTTGGCAATATCCATAAAATATTATAAATAATAGCTGAACAACCGGGCCTTGATTTATTGCCTGAAATCCAGACAAAGTGACTTGTTCTCTGCTAAAATCCGGGCTGTTATTGCCTTATAAAATGGGGCTCCTATCTCTCCTCTGTAATTTACTGACTGCCTAAAAATGAATAATAGAACAGCAGCAGGCTGTGACTGCCGTCTCTGGGCCCAGCTCTGCAGCCTCATGCTGCCATGGGGGCCATGATTAAGTGCCACAGGAGAAGACTCCAGGACTGATAAAATGAGATTTATTTCTATATGACTGGTTTAAAATACATATGTGTGACAGTGCCAAGGCTATTATTTTCCCTTCTAAAGGAATGTCATTGTTTGTGGAGGGCTTAAATCCAGGGCACTGTGTTTATGAGATGCCCCCTCCCCTTTGCCACAGGAGGCAGCTGCAAGGAGACAGAGAGAGAGCAAAGGTCTCTGCCCATCCTGGCCACTCAACTTTTACTTCTTGTCTGATCAGCTCAGAGAAATGTTCCCCTTCCTTTCAGAGCCCCTGATGAAACTGCTGCAGAGTGAAAGAGGTGGCAGTGGTTCCTTACCAAAATGAAAGGGTGGATGCTGTGGCTCTCTGCTGGGTCTGTCAGTCAGCTTTGGCCATTTCTTCTCTTGGCTGGTTAAAAATGGAGCATGTTTCCTAAGGTCAGGGGGAAATACTTTGGAGACCAATATTAGAATTCCAAATCACCCTGGTGTGAACAAATATAAGAAAGAAATTATGTGATTCAACAAGACAAGAACAAAACAACACACTTGAGTTTGGATTTAGCTCTGACCTTGCCTAAATCACCAAAGGGTGAAGCCTTTGGTCTCATTTGATCATCAGGATCCCTCGGAACAGATGAGCACTGACTGCTCCAGGAACTGAATCGACCTTCCCCCTTGAGTTACCTGTTGTAGGAAGGAGCAGCACTGGCCTTTAACATGGGTAGGCATTTCCAGGATGACCACTGAGACAGGAAGCTTGTTAAAGCAGATGTTGGATTCTGTCTGCTCTCAAGATAATGGCGACAGAGCGAATAATTTCCATTATTTTGGAATTTGGATATAAGTAAAGAAGTGAAACTCCGGGCAGCAAAGGATTGGGGGATTAGAGTGGATCAAGGGCTTAACAGGAATCTGTGTCAGGCTGTCACAAGGAAGGGAGGACATCAGAGTTGGTCCTTCCGTTCTCCTTAGCACTGGAAAGCTGTCAGGTGAACATCTGCATGCATTCCTGGCCAGTGAAATCCAATAAAAATGTAAATCAACAGGAGAAGGTCCAGAAGGCAGCACTAGGAGTGATCAGAGGTCTACAACACACGGCCTTCAAGGGAACATTGAAAGAGATAGAATTGGTTTTGCTAAAAATCAGGAGAATCAAAAGAAAATATGTGATAGCAAAAGTTTAGCTCGGCCTAAATGAAATCCCACCAGTTTTGGGGATAGTTTAGTACCAGGCAATGCTGTCTATAAGGTAGTTGAACCTTGATCAGTGGTGATTGTGATAAACTGGACATCTACATGACAGGTAGTTCTGAGATCATTTTGAGAGGTGGAACAGTTCAGTGATTCCTTTGGAGGATTATCCTCTCTGGGGAGTGAAGCAGAGTTTTCTTTATGCTGTGTTGCCAAAGTTTTTTATTAATCCACTCAATTGAGGATGTGTTTATTACTAAAAGTAAGTTTATTACTTTTAAACTCTTTCCCTTAAGCCTGTTCTCCTGTTTCCTTGCACACAGGAGGGTCTGCAGTAGTGTTTAAACTACTCATGTTTGTTTTTCAGATCACCTTCTAACCAAAAAAATCTCAGAAGCCACAGTCCACAGGCTGAACAACATGGCTGGACTACAGGACACCTGGAACAGCCTTTTAGACCTGTCTGACTGCAAGGTCAGATTCAGCAGAACCACACAAGAGGCTCTTTCCATCACTGATATCACACACATTCTCAACTTCACCACGTGCTAAAGGACTCCACTCAACAGGAGACTAAAACCTCAGTAATTGGGTGGTGAATCAGGTTTCACATTCAATCTGTATATATAAAAAAGGTGAATGCAAAATATCCTTCTCATGCCTGAGGAATGGCTATTTCTGGACATTTATTGCATTTTTAATCCCTCTAAGTATTTCATCTTTATAGATTGTATTATTTATATATTACGATCCTCGTCATCCCCTCAAGCTGTGCCAGGACACCACTTCTCCCTGTACAAAATAAATTGCTTATAAAATTTTTCTTCAGGGGAACTCAGACACAAATAGCAACGTTCACTCCTTCTAAGTCACAGATAACAGGCTGATAAATTGTTGTTCTTAGCACCTGTATTGAATTTCTTGCCCTGAAGGATCCACATGCCTGTGCATACTAAGGTGGCTTGTTATAAAACGGGGACTGCTTTAGGAGAGAGCTGTCTCACCTAACTTTGGACAACTAATTTTGATGTGCCGAGCCTGAATTAGTTACCTAGGTTTCCCAAATACTCAGAGGAGAAAGACAAGTACTTCCAGCAGGTGTTTTAGCACAGCTGATAGAAGTTATCCTCTGGAGACGCCTGACAGAGAGGCAACCAACTTAGACATCTTACTTCATTTCCTAAAGAGTGCTGGGAATGCACCCAAAGCTTAAAGAAAGACTGTTCCTTAGTTTTGTCAGATGGCTGGGCATGTGGGAGTTAGTAGTTATATTAAGGTTTCACAGCTAGAAGCTCCCAGACTATTGATTTTAATGGAACAATGTGAATTTATCACCTAAGGAATCCAGCTCCATCAGCTTTCCTCTTCCGTGTCTGACTCTTGCTAGATCTTGTGCATCAGTTCATGCATCTACTCCATGAAGAAATAATTTTCTTTCAAAGTCAGACCTCCACAAATCTTGAAATACCAAAAATAAGGCTAGGAAAGCATCCTTAATTCTGCCCTTTCAGTCTTCCTGCCCAATTTACTTCCACAATTAACAAATTTGGCCAGACATATTTGACAGAGCAGCAAAAAATGACAGAGATTCAAAAATCACAGGAGAAGGCAACAAGAGAGAAGAGAGACTTTATCAGTGCCCCTGTTCAGAGAAAGATGCAATATGTTTTCATTCTTAATTAGAGAATCCATGCAGGGATGTGGCTTTGTAAAAATCCCAAACATCAAGAAAAGACTTAATCATCCCTTATGCTTTATTAGATAACCACAAATTTAGGACCCAAATGAAGCAGAAAAAAAAGCTTCAACAGCTTCCCTGCTCCAGGGAAGCCTGTTTGTGCATGTTTTCCATATTTGTCCATGTTTAGGAATAACACTGATCCATCTTGGAGTGAGCCTGGCAGAGAAGTACAGATTCAGATTTCAGCAGGCTTTGAGACATGAAAATTACCTCTCTTTGAAAAATATTTTCCAGGAATGTAGGTATTGGGGCATGTTAAATCATGGACAGATTAAAGCTGAATATCAGTGTGGAAAGAGTGAGGACCAGATAGGGAGACCATATGATGAGAAACTAAAAAAATATTTTCTGCTGTGGTCATTGCAGCATTATCTTGATTGTGAGTGTGCAAAACATGCAAAAAATTTAGGATACTAATTACCAAGCTGGGTGGTTGGATGCTCTTATCTGGTGTGGCCTCTGAGATCCCACATTTATGCTTCTTCACCAAGTCATTTTAGCCACTCAGTGTTAGCTATTAATTTTACCCATCTTCTGTAAAACTCCACCTCAGCAGGAGTCCAGCACAGCCTTTACTTCTTGTGCTTCTTTGCTCACACAGCATTAAGTACAAAGTCCTGAGCAAATTCCTAAACCATGAGATTCACCAAGTATTGAAATGGATGCCTTTGGCATCTGAGCTTGAATAATTCCTAGGATGGCTTCTTTGGGCTGCTGACTTCTGAAAAGTTTAAAGAGTGTTGAAACTGTTAAAAGATTATTCTCCTTTAGTTGTTTTCTTCCAGGCGCCTAGAAAATAAAAATTGCTGGCTTTCAATCAAGGTCACTGGTGTTTCCAGTTTAAACATCTACTCTCTTCCCTGCACCCCAAATGACATCCATTCCTTTATACTGGAGAAACTATAATAATACTTAGATAGAAAAAATTCATGAGCTGCTGAGGTGGTCAGTGGCTCTTTTGCAGAGTCAGTAGGTGCCGTTTGGAAGGCAAATGAGAGCCCTGAGATATCTCAAAGACCAGTGACAATGGTCCTGCTAGGTGGAAAATTGAATGTGAGTCAGCAGTGTCCTGGCAGCCAGGAGGTCCAACCCTGTCCTGGGGCCATCAGGCACAACATCACCAGCTGGACAAGGGAAGGGATTGTTCTGCTCTGCTCTGCACTGGGGTGGTCTCACCTCGGATATTGTGTGAGCACCCCAATGTAAGAAATATGTGAAGCTGTTCTAGAGCAACCAAAGGAGGCCACGAGGATGGTGAAGGGTCTGGAGGTGAAGCCACATGAGGAGTGGTTGAGGACACTTGGTCTGCTCACCCTGGAGGAGACTGGGGGGAGACCCCACTGCAGTTACAATTTCCTTGTGAGGGGAAGAAGAGGGGCAGGCACTGACCTTTGCTCTACGGTGACCAATGACACGACTCCAGGGAATGGCCTGATGTCATGTCCAGGAGGTTTAGGTTGGATATTAGGAAAATGTTCTTCACCCAGAGGGTTTTTGGGCACAGGAGCAGGCTCCCCAGGGCAGTGGTCACTACAGCAAGCCTGACAGAGCTCAAGAAGATTTTGAAAATGCATTCAAGCACATGGCTTGAATTTTGGAGTTGTCCTGTGCAGGGCCAGGAGATGGACTCAGTGATCCTGGTGGGTCCCTTCCAACTCAGCCTGTTCTGTGACTCTGTGATTCCCTGACTCTGTGATTCCATGATTCTATGATTCCCTGACTCTTTGATTCCATGACTCTGTGATTCCCTGATTCTGTGATTCCCCGACTCTGTGATTCCATGATTCCATGATTCTGTGATTCCATGACTGTGATTCCTTGACTCTGTGATTCCCTGACTGACTCTGTGATTCCCTGACTCTATGATTCCGTGATTCCCTGACTCTGATTCCATGATTCCATGACTCTGTGATTCCATGATTCCATGATTCCATGATTCCATGATTCCATGATTCCATGATTCCATGACTCCATGAAATAAGGCCTCCCTGGAGCTTTCTCTTCTCCAGGCTACAAGAGCCACTCTCCAAACCTTTCTTCACAGGACACCCATTCCAGCTGGATGCAGCAGGCAATCCCAACCCCTCGGATTGTCCATCCCCCAAACTCAGATCCCTCCAGTTGGATGAGAAGGAATCTGTGTTTGACTGTGGCAGAGCCTTACAGTAGCTGAGGCAGATTAAATCAGCTGCTCTGCCCTTCTCCACTCACTCCATTGGAGAAGGCAACGAGATTAGTCAGGCACAATTTGTCCTTGGTGAAGCCGTTTTGGCTGTCTCTCATCACCTCCCTGTTGCCTGGAAAAAGTGATTATATAATTTCTGCATATTTTCTCAACGTTCACTTAGAGAGGGGTGTGAAGTGTGTATCTGTCATTACTTCATTATGGTATTTACATGGAAAAAAAATGTATGTGGTGGTTCTTTTGGTTTGATTTGGCTTGGGCTTTCCTATTTTATGCAAGAAAAAGCTATTTATTTTGAGACAGTGTGTGCCTTTTTGGAAAACAACTGTTTCACCAGCAAAACTTTATTGATTTTTTTTTGTCTTTAATTAGCTTCCAGCTGAAATGTGAACATTTAGTTGCTAGAAAGCAAACAACAGAGCTCTTAATTTTCAGCTTTTTAGTGGAAAACATTTCACAATTGCTCCTAGTGCTGTCATGCTGCCTCTGCTCATAAAATTGCTTCTTTCTCTTAATTCCAAGGATTGCATTTGCAAATAAAACTGTGTGAGAACTGCTCAACTGGATCAGGCAGCAGTCCCTCTTGCCCAACATTCAGTCTCTGAGAGCAGAATGTTGTAGATGTTGATGGAAACAGCATCAGAAACAAGGCAAGTACAGATTAATGTTACCCTCTGTAAAAATCAGAGATTTACACCTGCTCAAGAAATTGATTGAATCTGAGTCACCAGAATTCACAAAATTCACAACTCCTGAGTCACCTTTTCTCTGTGAATTGGTCCTAACCCTTTCTGGGTGTAGGTATACATTTGCCTTACATAACAGCCTCTGATGATGAATTCCAGAATTGAATCATGCATCTCATGTAAAACTATGTAAATTATTCATTTTATGTAAAACCGTGTGAAATTCTTTCAGTTTTTTTGAGGTCTGCTGCCTGATCACTTAGGAACTTATGCCAAAGTGAGGGAGAAACTTGACAGAAAAGCAGGGGAGCTATGTCCCAGTACATGCAGAAATGCCTGATGGTTTTTGCCATTGTGAGATCTGCACTGGGATTTCCTATGAGAGTGTGTACAGTGATGTGCACAAAATGTGTCTCAAATTAGGACTTTCTATCATGATTTCTCACCCACTCTTTTGTCTTGGTGCCATCCCTCTGCAATCTCAGAATATCCCAGGAAACCTGGAAATGATCTGTTGAGCTCTGTAACCTCCCTTTTGTGAACAAATGCTCCAACAGACAAAGGTTTCCAACCTTCAGCTGCTCTTTGCCCATCAAATTTCATTTTCCTGTGGTTCATAGCAGAAGCCTTTGGACAACTCTCTCAGGCACAGGGGGGGATTTTTGGGACTGTCCTGTGCAGGGGCAGGATTTGTACTCAATGATCCATGTGGGTCCCCTCCAACACAGGATATTCCATGATTCTATGATTTTACACAGCCCCCATTGCATGGAGTTGGATTAAATAATTTTTAAATGTCTCTTCCTACCCAAACCATTCTGCAATTTTATGTTATTCTTGCAATGCCATAGTCTTGTTCTGGCATATCAATGGGATTTCTCATCAGCATGGTTCACACAGTTTGCCTGGGCAAACAAAATAACCTCAATCTGCTAAAATATGCACCTTTAACTCATCAGAGTGAGGGTGCTGCAGGTTTTCCATGAACAGAGAGGTGCTGCTCATGGCAAGATCTTACTGGATGAACCAGCACCCTGGTGAATTGGGAAGGGTTGTAAATATTGGAGAGATCCTGAAGATTATTTGACACCTCTGAGGCCTCCCTAACTTTCCATAATGTGAATGTTGTTTGCAAAATCTCAATTTTCTGGGCAATTTTAGGCATGCCTTACTGTTTAACTTTATAGTTCAATATTAATTATATTCTTATGCAACTGTGGGAATGCAAATATGAGATTCCTGACACTCTGAGGATTAGCCAGCCTGTCTGCTGTATAAATAGAAGCATCTGGGGAACTGTTTTGTTTATGGTTTTTAGTAAACAGTTTGTAAAAAACCAAAGTGCCAAAGGTTTCTCCTGGACTATGAATCCTGAAGGGATCCCTTGGTGTCTGCAAAGCGTTCAGTTAATGGAGCAATTTCTCTCTGAGCAGGGACATTAACAATTCTTTCCCTTTCATTAGCCCATTTTCACAAAATGTTTAAGAATATAATGTTTGTGACTCCTGCCTCTCTGTTAAATTTGTCTGAAATTGGCCCATATTGCAAATATGGCTGAAGTGGGTATAAACAGTATTACTTACAGATTACACTGGCCTGAAGATGAAGGAGGGCAGGTTCTGATTAAATATTAGGAAGAAAATCTCCCCTGTGAGGGTGGGGAGGCCCTGGCACAGATTTTCCAGAGAAGCTGTGGCTGCCCCTGGATCCTTGGAAGTGGCCAAGGCCAGGTTGGATGGGATTAGAGCAGCCTGGGATGGTGGAAGGTGTCCCTGCCCATAGCTGAGGGGTTGAAAAAAATTATCTTTAAGGTCCCTTCCAATCCAAAACATTCTGTGATTCTTATTTTGAGACTCAGCTCCTGGTCTGTGTCAGGGCACTATGAATTAAGAATCTGAGTTGGTCTATTTGCCCTGAATTTGATAAAATTTAGTGGGGATGAGCACAGTGCAAATCTTTGCCCACATCGTGCAGTGTGCTGCTATATCAGCAACAGCACTAGAAACTACTCCTCTTCCCCCTGAAATCCATACCCCAAAACTGGGTAGTTTTAAGCAGAAAGGATGGCTTGGCAACTTTACACACATAAGACAAAAAGATGAAAAGGAGGAGAAAAACCAGCCATGAGTAAAATTGACAAGAAAATTTTTCAGCAGAAAGTGCAATTTAATCTAAACACTTCAAAGAAATGTGCCCTATTTCTGTGGCATTTTTAACATGAAAATGATACAATGAACCATCATCACTTCATCTTATAGTTCTGACAAAGTCAAAATGTTTTCCTTTCAATAAAGAAAACACTCCTTTAAATTTCCCTCTAAATGAATATCTTAACATTACCATTGTATGGAGTTCTTACTATTGTGCAGAAAGTATTGAATAAAATATACTTCACACTGATGAAATATAACTAATAATACTAGACAGCATTTTTTTTCTCGTGTGGAAAAATCTACAGGTTTTTTATTTCATTTTTTAAGAAATCAAACTTTCCCATGTTGTAATTCTGGCAAAAAAAAAAAAAAAAACCAAACAAAAAAAAAACCCACAAAAAAAAAAACCTGGTATTTGATGTGCTGGTGCTGTTAAACAGGTATGAACCAACATGCTGCTGGAGGATGCCTCTTCTACCAGGAGACAAGTGACAGGATGAGAGGAAATACCCTCAAGTTGCACCAGGGGAGGTTTGGACTGGATTTCAGAACAAACTTCAGGGATTGGAGCAGGCTGTCCAGAGAAGTGGTGCAGTCACCATCACTGGAAGTGTTAAAAAAAAAACTGTGTGGATACAGCAACTGGTGCTGTGCTGACTTGCACTTGGTCTTAAAGGTCTTTTCCAAGGTTCCTGATTCTGTGATTCCACACCAAAGGTGCTTTTCCTCCTGTGGGAGGAGCAGAAGGCTCAGCCAGCAGCATTCCAAGGTTAATGCAGCATGTGCTGGGCTCCTCTACTTCCCACAGAAAGTGAGAGAGCAAAACATTTCACCTCAGGCTTTTAAAAGTGCTCCCAGACTGTTCCCAGTCCTCTCCTTTCCTTCTGCCCCCACAGCAAATGCAATCCAAAAATGAGCCCTACTAAAACATTCCTGGCAGTTAAAGGAGGAAAACTGGGCAGCAAGGACAGGTTGTGCTGGCTGGGTTTGAACAGCAAAGCCATGTCTTTAAAAATAAAATAATGCAGCCTTATCTGAACATGATTGGGGCCAGGGGATTTGTATGGATACCCCCAGTTATAAATAAATACACTGAGTGTTCAACACACATCAGATTTTGTAGTCATATAACTGATTGCTCTCAGATAAGAGGGATGTTCTGATAACCATGACTCTCATTGTATTTTCAATTTGGTCCTCATTATTTTTAGAGAAATTTTGAAGGAGACAATTGCAATAAATGTGATGAAAAGACCATTGAGTTATAGCAGTGAAACCAGCCTCAGATTTAACTCCTGCTGCAAGTCATAACAGCCAAGGGCAAGCTGGGTGACAACTTGGGCATAATTGCTGGAAATTATGATTTTTTTAGAGGATTGACAGCACTGGCATGCAGAGTCCTGCTTTCATGGTGTGCAGACCCTGCCTTGCAGCCTCAGAGCTGCCTGGCCTGCTGCCAAAAAAGGGCTCTAATGGAAGATACTTCTTTACATATTTCTACTTATGAAGGAGAAAAATGAAGAGTTGACTGCCATGGTTTAATCCCAGCCACAATTACCAGGCAGCCACTTGCTCACTTTCTCTCTCAGAGCTGGATGGGGAGAATCAGAAAAAGGTAAAGGATTGAGATAAGAACCATTTAATAATGGAATTTATTATTATTATTATT
>VWZP01005339.1:0-16837 GCA_013396995.1 Dicaeum eximium | reverse complement strand
AAAAAAGGACACAAAAAAAAAAAAAAAAAAAAACAGGCCAGGGGAAAAAAAAGGCCCAGGAAAAAAAAAAAGGCCCAGGATAAAAAAAAAAAAAAAGGCAGCCTCTCCTGCTCCACCCCCCACACCGAAGGATTTTGCCTCCAAGGTTTATTTATTTACCTTGGGATTCTCTCCCTGCCTCATAAAGTGCCAGGAAATTCAGGTGTCTGCACCTGGCCCAGCCCGAGGTGACCCCGGGGCTCCATTCCCTGCACAAAGGGAATTTCTGCCCTCCCCACAAACTCCTGATTTTTCCCTCCTGGGGGACACCACAGGGAATTTCTGCCCTCCCCACAAACACTGAGAGTTTTCCCTCCTGGGGGACACGGGGGGAGATCAGCCCCAGGCTGGGCCTGCCTGATCTGGGCTTTACTGCCTGCTCAGGCTGGGCCTGGAGAGCGGCACTGAAAGCTGGAAAAGCCTGGTTTAATACTGGTACTAACTGGTTTAATATCAGTATTAACTGGGGTGTAACCCAGGCTTAATGCTGGTACTGACTGGGGGTGTAACCCTGGTTTAACACCAGTACTAACTGGGGGTGCAACCCTGGTTTAACACCAGTACTAACTGGGGGTGTAACCCTGGTTTAACACCAGTACTAACTGGGGGTGTAACCCTGGTTTAACACCAGTACTAACTAATTTAATACCAGTGTTAAATGGGGGGTGATCCTTGGTTTGATACCAGTATTAACTGGTTTAACACCAGTATCAACTGGGGATGGGGGGGTGTAACCTTGGTTTAACACCAGTATTAACTGGGGGTGTAAACCCTGGTTTAATACCAGTATTAACTGGTTTAATACCAGTATTAACTAGGGCTGTAACCCTGGTTTAACACCAGTACTAACTGGTTTAATACCAGTATTACCTAGGGCTGTAACCCTGGTTTAACACCAGTATTAACTGGGAGTGTGACCCTGGTTTAACACCAATATTAACTGGGAGTGTGAACCCCAGTTTAACACCAGTACTAACAGGTTTAACACAGTATTAACTGGGAGTGTGACCCTGGTTTAACACCAGTGATAGCTAGTTTAATACAAGTATTAACTAGGGCTGTAACCCTGGTTTAACACCAGTACTAACTGGTTTAATACCAGTATTAACTAGGGCTGTAACCCTGGTTTAACACCAGTATTAACTGGTTTAATACCAGTATTAACTAGGGCTGTAACCCCAGTTTAACACCAGTATTAACTAGGGCTGTAACCCTGGTTTAACACCAGTACTAACTGGTTTAATACCAGTATTAACTAGGGCTGTAACCCTGGTTTAACACCAGTACTAACTGAGGCCGAGACCCCTCCATCCAAGGCTTCACTTCCTTCCCAGAAATTCCATGGAAGGAGCTCCTGGAGAGCTCAGGGTGCCCCACAGTGCCTGTTTCAGGGTCAGGACTGGTGTTTGAGAGAGGAATATCCAGGAAATCCCACAGAAAACCCCACAGGAAGTCCCACAGGGCCCTCGGGGCAGGCACTCACGCGTTGCAGTACGGCTTCTTCTCGTAGCCCTTGTAGTTCTTCATGTTCAGGGTCATCTTGCAGGTCTCGCAGTGGAAACATGATTTGTGCCAGAACTGCAACGCAAAAATCACAACCATCAGCACCAGGGAGCCCCAAAACTCCGCTGGAATCCCGCAGTGGCACCCTGTGACCCCAGGAAAACACAATTTTTCCTTCTAACAACTACCAAAAAATCGCATTTCCAAGCTCCTTTTTAGATATTAAGAAACGTTTTGGCTCCACAGAGCTCAGGGGGGAGTACAATTTAGGGTGCTTCTGGAAGAAGTGAAAATAAAATGTTGGAAGGTTGGTTAAATGAGCACAGGGAACATCCTGGTTAATTCAGGATCAAATTCCACCTCTCCCAACGCATTTATCCCAGCCAGGGAGGGATTTTTCCTTCCAAACCTCCAGGAATTCATGGATAGGAAAAGTTCCTTCAGCAAGAGGCACAAGTGACACCTCAGTAGAGGGAACAGATGAGTTTGAAGGTTCAAAGCTGCTGCTTTGGGGTTTTTTTTTTTGTTGCTCTTTGCCCCATGCCAGCCAGAAGAGCAGGTCAGGTGAGGCTGCACGAGCCAAGCAGGAAAAGGTTCTCATGGGAAGCAGACACAGCCCCAAAAATCCAGCCTGTGACCCCCACACCCTGAGCTGTGACACCCAACAAACCCTAAAGGAGCGTTTTAAGGATCTTTTTTAGGGCTGCTCCTAAAGAAATTATTCTGAGCTGGCCCCAGGCTGGGAGGAGCCTGAGGAGAACAGCTCAGAGCTGGGATTAAAGTTTGGGTTTGATGATCTGGGAGGTCTTTTCCAACCAAAATGATGCTGATTTTGGGATTCTGAGGCCGCTCAGCCCCAAACAGACCAAGTTCAATGTCCTGCAAGTCCCCCCCCAGAGCCCAGATTCCACTTTTCCACGGGGATTTGAGGGGCCTGGTGTGAATTCCCAGGGCCCAGAGCAGAATGGGCATTTCCTGGAGCTTCCTCCTGGGCAGGGGCTGAGCTGGAGCAGGGAAAGAGGGAAAGCACAGCCTGGAGCAAAACCTTCACCCTCACAGCCAGGTCTGTCAGTCCTGCCCTAGGGTGACCCCTCCAGCTCCCAAAAAATCAGGGAAAACTCCGCCAAAAGCCCAATTAGCAGCTCCAAACACTAATTAGAGGACAGACAAGTGTGACACCCAGGCCTTTAACACTCAGCCATCAAACCCAGAGCACCCAGCTGTCTCTTGTTGGGATTTCCACTTGAAAATGTTCAAGAGTTCCTGCAGGGAGCCAAGCCCTGCTGTCACCTCCCCCGGTGCCACACCCCGTGCACAAACACTGCCAGGCTCTGGGGACATGACTCAGCCCTGGAAAGGACAATTTTCCTCCTTTTGATTGCTCTGAGCAATGAATTTGTTCCTCCTCTCTGCTCACACCAATTCCTCCAGCCAGAGGGGCTTTGCTCCTCCATCCCTTTTTCCCAGGGTGGTTTTCCACCTTCCCAGCTTTTGGGCTCCTGAAGGATGGATCAACAGCTGAATCTTGAGGTTTTGGGGCTTCTTGGAAGTCCCAGCCTGTTATGAGGGGGTTTAGGGCCCTTTCCAAGCCCTTCCCAGCAGGAGCTGGCAGTGATGCCAGCACTGATCTGCTGGGGTGAACTGACAGCCAGCACAATTCCAGAGCCTTCTCCTCAAGGCATTTCCCAGCTCCCAGGAGGATCTGGCACAGCCAGCTGCAGATCCCTGTGATCCAGCAGGGGAAGAATCCCAATCCCAAATCCAGGAACCGGAGCAGATCCCTGTGATCCAGCAGGGAAAGAACCCCAATCCCAGACCCAGGAACAGCAGCAGATCCCTGTGATCCAGCAGGGAAAGAACCCCAATCCCAGAACCAGGAACAGGAGCAGATCCCTGTGATCCAGCAGGGAAAAGAACCCCAATCCCAGAACCAGGAACAGGAGCAGATCCCTGTGATCCAGCAGGGAAAGAACCCCAATCCCAGAACCAGGAACAGGAGCAGATCCCTGTGATCCAGCAGGGAAAAGAACCCCAATCCCAGAACCAGGAACAGCAGCAGATTTCTGTGATCCAGCAGCAGCAGATCCCTGTGATCCAGCAGGGAAAGAACCCCAATCCCAGACCCAGGAACAGCAGCAGATCCCTGTGACCCACAGCAGGCTGATGCTCCCAGGCAGGCTCTGCTCCCATCCAAGAGCATTCCCAGCACATTCCCGCCCCAGTTCCCACCAGGAATTGCTCAGCAGTGGCATCCCCAGCCCGAGGCTGTTCTCTGCAGCCTGAGCAGGGAGCTGGGATTCCCGTGGAGCATTTTTCCCTGTCCTCCAGCCTTGCTGCCACCGCTCTTTGTCTCACAAATGGAGATGGAATTAATGCTGGATCCCAGAATCTAAGGCAGCACTAAAAGGAGGCTGGAGCACCGCTGGACACAGGGGACCAGGAGCTATTTAGGCTTCCAGGAACGTTCTGCTCGCTGTGGAGAAAGAGGACAGGTTCCAATTGGGTTTTTAGAGGAGCATGAACGCCCTGTGCTTCCCAATCCTGAGCCTGGAGGCAATGCCAGGTGCCCCCAAATCCCAGCAGGCTGGACAGGATTTCTAAGTGTGAACACACGTTTTGGAAACTCTTCTGACCTACACAACCTCACTGGAAAGTCATGGATTTAAAGGAAAACAGCTGTAAAACTTTCCAGTTTATCCAGGTGAGTGGGTCAGAGATAATCCATGCTGGGGTAATAAAAGATACCTTGGATTTATAACCATGGAATGGTTTGGTATGGAAGGGACCTTTAAACATACAGTGCCACAGGCAGGGACATTTTCCTCTGTCCTAGGTTGCTCCAATCCCCATCCAACCTGGCCTTGGACACTTCCAGGGATCCAGGGCAGCCACAGCTGGGCTGGCAAAGCCTTTGCTCCACACCTGCAGCCCCCAGGATTTGAGGACAACACCAGGAGGGACCACCCAGGACTGGAGGAGACAAACCCTGGCTGAGGTTTGGGCCCTGCACAGCTCAGGGTGAGTCAAGCCCAGCCCTGGCAGGTTCTGCAGCTGCTCTGGTGTCACTTCCCCAGCGGAAACCAGAGCCAGCAGCAGAACTGTCCCCGTGGGGGCAGGGACAGAACGTCCCCAAAGCCACTCGGGGCACCTCAGGGCCGTGGGGAGGTGGCCATGCTCCAGGGAAAGCAGCGAGTTTTCCATAAATCCTGAAGGGAAGTGGAGCTTCTGGGGGCAAAGCAGCCACATCCCAAACACCCCAGAGCCGTGGCTGTCCCCTCCTTCTGCCAACACGGCCCAGCTGCCCTTCGGACTCTGCCCAGGAAAAGCAGGGACAGAGGCGCTCCAGGGGCCTGGAAAAGCAGGGACAGAGGGCCTGGAAAAGCAGGGACAGAGGCACTCTTAGGGCTGGGAAAAGCAGGGACAGAGGCGCTCCAGGGGCCTGGAGAACCAGGGATAGAGGGCCTGGAAAAGCAGGGACAGAGGCACTCTTAGGGCTGGGAAAAACAGGGACAGAGGTGCTCCAGGGGCCTGGAAAAGCAGGGACAGAGGGCCTGGAAAAGCAGGGACAGAGGCTCTCCAAGGGGCAAGAAAAACAGGGACAGAGGCGCTCCAGGGGCCTGGAGAACCAGGGATAGAGGGCCTGGAAAAGCAGGGACAGAGGCTCTCCAAAAGCAGGAACAGGGGCACTCCAAGGGTCAGGAAAACCAGGGACAGAGGCACTCCAAAAGCAGGGACAGAGCTCTCCAAGGCCCAGGAACAGCAGGGACAGAGGCTCTCTGAGGGCTGGGAAAAGCAGGGACAGAGGCTCTCTGAGGGCTGGGAAAAGCAGGGACAGAGGCTCTCCAGGCCTGCCCGCGGCTCTGCGGGATTCGGGGCACTCTCCGGGAAAAGCGGAGCCCGAGGCGCTGCAGGGCGGGGTGAGCCGGGCCCCGCTCGGTGTTTAGGAAGAGGAAGTGGCTGAGGAGCCCGAGGAGGACAAGATGGTGACTGCAGGCTCCTGCCTGCTTCCCACAGCTGGAATACAGCAGCTCCTGGAGCTCACCGAGCCCGGGCAGCCACGGCTCATCCCCTTCCCTGCAATCCTGGGATCCTCTTCCCTCACAGTCAGCCCCAATCCCGACACTCCCCTTCCAAATATCCACAATCCCAGCACCCCTTTTCCCCTCCTATCAGCCCCAATCTCAACATTCCCCTTCCCTTCCAAATATCCACAATCCCAGCACCCTTTTCCCCTCCTATCAGCCCCAATCTCAACATTCCCCTTCCCTTCCAAATATCCACAATTCCAGCACTCTTTTTCCCTTCCAGCTATCCCCAAACCCCCTTCCCTTCCTTTTATCCACATCCCCCAAACCTCTTTCCCTTCCAAATATCCACAATCCCCAATCTCCCTTCCAAATATCCACATCCCCCCAAACCCTTCCATTCCAAATATCCACACTCTCTAAACCCCCTTCCCTTCNCCCTTCCTTTTATCCACATCTCCCAAACCCCTTTCCCTTCCAAATATCCACACTCTCTAAACCCCTTTCCCTTCCTTTTATCCACATCTCCCAAACCCCTTTCCCTTCCAAATATCCACACTCTCTAAACCCCTTTCCCTTCCTTTTATCCACATCTCCCAAACCCCTTTCCCTTCCAAATATCCACACTCTCTAAACCCCTTTCCCTTCCTTTTATCCACATCCCCCAAGCCCCTCGTTTCCCTTCCAGTTATCCCCCAACCCCTTTTCCCTTCCTGTTATCCCCAATCCCAACACCCAGCAGCTCCTGCAGGAGCACAGAGCCACTTACAACCCCAAATCCCAGGACTCGGGGGTGAGATTTCAGCTCCGAGCCATTCCCAGCCTCAGGAAGAAGCATCATCCCTTAAAAATGCGAGCAACAGGGTCTGCCGGAGCTCAGGAATGCCGCTGGAGAGCGAAGCGTTCTTCCCAGTTACTTTTTTTAGTCCCTAAACTGGTTGTCCCAGAAGCCTGGGAGAGGAGGGGGAGGAGAGCAGCTCCAGAGTAAAGTAAATCCCATGGGAAGAGCACCAGGAATGGAGACCCAGCATCACCTTCCCCACCTCCAAGTTCCACCAGAGCTTTGGTTTTTGAGGGAAAAAATACCCCAAAAAAAAAAAAAAAAAAAAATTCCAGGTTAAGGGAGGCAGCCCCGGAGTGTAGGGATGAGATTTTGGAACAGAGAAGTATCAACTGGGATGGAAGATTTGGGAAAAAAAAAAAAAAAAAAAAAAAGAAAGAAGGGGAAAAAAAAAAGGGGAAAAAGCTCGATAATGGAAACCAGATGAGGTTCCCGGCTTCAGGGAAGCATTAACTGTTGCTTTCCTTGGGCCTCCATACGGATGTGCTGCCTTTGAATGGGAGATATTCAAATAAATAGAAATATTTGCTATGGAAGGAAGAGCTGAGGATGCTGCTGGGCAAGGAGCTCCATCCCTNGCTGGAATCCTGGCGGAGACCCCCAGGATAATGGGATCCTGTGGAAAAACCCCCGGGATTGGGGGTGAGAGGGGAAACCACCCCATCCAGAGGCAATCCTATGGAGGAAAAAAACCCAAATTCTTGTCCCACTCCCCACGTGCGACCCTGCGGGGCTCACCTTATCCAAGCAGTTCACCTTCTCCGTGGGATACACGATTTTCCCGCAGCGCGCACAGTTGGGATTCATGGCTGAAAAACTCGCGTGGAGGGGAGAGGGAAGGGGGAAAAAAAAAAAAAAAAATCACCCACACCCTCCTCCACCACCTTCTTCTTGCACTGAGCCGCCGCCCGCGGTGTCGCGACTTTAAATAGTCGGGAAGAGGAGGAGGCGGTGGGAAAGGAAAGTGGGAGGGATGGCGGGGGCGGGGCGCCCCCCTACGCGTGCGCGCACACGTAACGCGCGTGCCAGGGAGGGGTGCACCCCTGGGAACGCGGCGCCGAGCTGAAACAACCCTAAAAAGGGCTCAAAACAGCGTAAAAACCACCAAAAAATTTACATAGAGGGCGCGGCGGGATTCGAACCGCCGACCTTTGGGTCCGCGGCGTCAGTCGAGGGAAGGCCCGGCGGAAGCAGGCGGCGAACGGGGGTATAGCTCAGTGGTAGAGCATTTGACTGCAGATCAAGAGGTCCCTGGTTCAAATCCGGGTGCCCCCTCGAGAAATACTTTTAATCATTTTGCCCATTTTTTTTCGTTTTTTCGTCGGTATTTCCGGNGTTGAGGCGGGAGGGTCGCATTTGCGCGCGCACGCAGCTCTCACTTCACGTGAGGAACTGCGCAGGCGTGGAGTGAGCCCTAAACTGACACCCAGCAGAAAGTGACAACCAGTTGCGGTATAGCTCAGTGGCAGAGCATTTGACTGCAGATCAAGAGGTCCCCGGTTCAAATCCGGGTGCCCCCTTATTTTATTTTTTATTTTTCTCCCTTTATCCAAAGTTTTCTCGCCCGAATTACCTCTGGTTGCTCTTTACGCCCCCGCCGCCCCCTCCCGGTGCTCCCGGTGCTCCCGGTACCGGTGAGGGGCTCGCGTTTCCCGCCGCCGCTAGGGGGCACCGCGCGCGGCGAGGCGGGGCGGGCGCGTCACGCGACATCCGCCGCCTCTTCCGGCGCCAAGATGTCGAAGCGAGGTGAGGCGGGCGCCGCTCTCCGCCGCCATCCGGCTCCATCCGCCGCCATCCCGTGTCCCCGTGGTCGCCCCGGCGCAGCGGGGACCCGGGGAGAGGCGCCTGAGCCCGGGCGGGAGCGGATGTCACGGGCGATGTCGCCATCTCCCTCCCCCGTGAGGCGCGGGGCGGGCTCCGCGCTGCCCGCGGCCGCTTCGTGAGGCGGTGCCGGGGCCTTAACGCTCTTCTCGACCCGCAGGACGCGGAGGTTCGTCCGGGGCCAAGTTCCGCATCTCCCTGGGTCTCCCGGTGGGGGCCGTGATCAACTGCGCCGATAACACCGGTGAGTGAGGGGCTGGAACGGGAGGGACGCGGCGGGGACCGGGGGAGCCTCCGGGACTGGGCCCCTCGGTAACGCACAGGGCGAGGCGTTTCATGGATCCCCAAACCTCCGCTTCCTTCTGGAATCTCCCGCTGGGTCTGTGGTAGCGGCAGCGCTGTTGAGTGGCCCTGAGGTGGGACGTGAGACGGTGCTCCCGGGAATCCCGGGATAACGGCGGGGCTGCTCCGGGCAATCCCGGGATAACGGCGGGGCTGCTCCGGGCAATCCCGGGATAACGGAGGGGCTGCTCCGGGCAATCCCGGGATAACGGAGGGGCTGCTCCGGGCAATCCCGGGATAACGGTGGCACCGTTCCCGCAGGGGCCAAGAACCTGTACATCATCTCCGTGAAGGGCATCAAGGGCCGCCTGAACCGGCTGCCGGCCGCCGGCGTGGGTGACATGGTGATGGCCACGGTGAAGAAGGGCAAGCCCGAGCTGAGGAAGAAGGGTGAGTGACACCGTTCATGTCGCGACATATCGCGGGAATCGCGCACAAAGTCCCCGCCCACCCCCCTTCTCTAAAGCACTCGTTGGGCCCGTGCCGTGGCTCAGGGAGTTGTCGTGGAAGGGCAGAGCAAAGGCGCCGCTTTTGGGTGAAGTGGCAGCTCCTGGTGCTGTTGATTTCAATCAGTGGTGGGACAGAGGTTTGGGAATCGTGGGATGGGACCTGAAATCCCATCCGTGGGCAGGGACAGCTGCCACTGTCACTGTCACTCCCAGCCCCAAAGTCCAGCCTGGCCTTGGACACTTCCAGGGATCCCAGGGCAGCCACAGCTGCTCTGGGTAACCTGTGCCAGGGAGGAATTCCTTCCCTAAATCCCCTCCTGATCCAGCTGTTGGTCAGTAAAAGAGGAGTGATGTCACGTGGATCTGTAAAATTAAAAATTATGGAATCATGGAGTGATTTGGGTGGGAAGGAAACCTTGGGTCTCATCCCAGTCTGCCCCTTGCCGTGGGTTTGCTCCTGCTCCAGAGGAGTTTTTGCTGAATATTGTTTGTGAATTAATAACTTATTTCAAAATTAAGGTGCAAAAGTGGGAAAACCCTGGATTTTCCAAGTGTAGATGCAGCTGCAGGTACTTCATGGTCAGTTTTAAGGGGACTGTTGACTGTAAAGTGTAACTTTGGAGTAAAACACCACAAATACGAGGTGCAAAACAAAACCCACCCAAGGATTTGTGCCTTGGCTTTGATTGCTGTGGGATCTGTGTGGAACCCTGAGGGCTGTGACCCTTTTTCCTCCCAGTGCACCCAGCAGTGGTGATCCGGCAGCGGAAATCCTACAGGAGAAAAGATGGGGTGTTCCTGTACTTCGAGGACAACGCAGGAGTGATTGTAAATAACAAAGGGGAAATGAAAGGTGAGCCTGGGAATTGTGTCCTGCTGGGAACACCAGGGGTTGGCAGTGAAAAGAACCCAAGATTCCCCTCAGAGAGTGGGATTTTGGGTGGGAAATGCTGCCTTGAACCATCTGTGAGCTCTAAATCACACAATTCCAGTTGGAAGGGAGCTCAAAGGGTCCCAGGGTGCTTCAAGCCCAGTCCAGCCTGGCCTTGGACACTTCCATGGGCAGCCAGAGCTTCTCTGGGAGTTCATGCCAGGCTCTCAGGGAGGAGCTCACCCTGTTGTGCTGTCCCTGTTTTCCAGGCTCAGCCATCACAGGCCCCGTGGCCAAGGAATGTGCAGATCTGTGGCCCAGGATCGCCTCCAACGCCGGGAGCATCGCCTGATCCCGGCCCTGAGCCTGCCCCTGGCCAGGGACACGAAATAAAACTCCTTGTACCAACCCCGTGGTGGTTTTCTTGCCAAACAGGAGCAGGATTGTGCTGGGAAGTGGTTTTTTTTATGGAGAATGGGATTGGGAGATTTAACAGTTCTGTTTTTCAGGCAGGTTCCTGAAGAATCCCCAGAATGGCTCCAATTTTAGTGATCCTGAATTGATGGCTGCTGGCAGCTGGGAGGGATCTGTGGCAGCTCTGCCTTTGTGCTGGAGCTCCCAGAACTGGAGAATTCCTGGAATTTTCTTCCTGAATGGGCAATTTACTTGTTCAGAGTGAAACTGCCTGAGGCTGAGCTGCTCTGGGAGCTGCAGGGTTCCTGCTGCACAGAGGGACCTGAGGGATGTCCCTTGGCTGGGGACATGGGGAGGCCACTGCTGTCACTGAGGAGTGGCTGGAGCTGAAACCTCGGTGCCAACTGCGCCTGGAGAGCCTGGGCTGAGCTCGGGATCAGCTCAGAACCTTCAGGAGAGAGTGGGAAGGGATGTCCAGGGAAAAGCTTGGGCTGTTTCTGCTTTTCCTGGTGCTCCTGGAGCAAAGAAAGGAATGGTTTGGGTGGGAGCTGTGGTTTCCTGGCCCACAGGATGGGGGGAGCCTCATCCCTGGGCCCACAGGTGACAACGGGGTGGCTTTGGGGCTCTGCTTTTGGGGCCAAATCACAGGGCAGGGGAAGGGGGCTGCTCCCAGCACTGCAATTCCTGCCTCCCTGCTGCACTTCTGGAGATTCCTGACGACTTTGTGCCATTCATTCCCGATGTTTCTGAGCCATTCCTGGTGCCTTTTGTGCCATTCCTGATGTTTCTGTGCCATTCCTGATGTTTCTGTGCCATTCCCAATGTTTCTGTGCCATTCCTGGTGCCTTTTGTGTCATTCCTGATGATTTTGTGCCATTCTCAATGCCTTTTATGCCACTCCCGATGTTTCTGTGCTATTCCTGATGATTTTGTGCCATTCCCAATGTTGTTTCTGTGCCATTCCCAATGTTTCTGTGCCACTGCCGATGTTTCTGTGCCATTCCTGGTGCCTTTTGTGCCATTCCTGGTTCAGGAAGGATTTTTCCACAGTTTCAGAGCTGGATTAAATATTCTGGGGGGGGATTTTTGGTGTTGCAGCAATTCCTGAGCCAGGCTGGGCTCAGCCACACTCTGAGACCAAACAGAGGCACAGCCTGAGGTGACATTTCCAAGTCAGTGCTGGAAATGTCCCTTTCCTTTGGCCACATTTGGGGCTTTTAGGGGGAATCAGGTGGGAATTCAGTACCTGCCTTCCCAGGAGGGTGGTGAGAGCCCTGGCCTGGGGCTGAGGGCAGTGAGGGAGGGCTGGGTGTGCCACCAGCCCTGGAATGTGCCAGAGCCACCTCAGTGGCCACAAGCAGCCTCACCTGGCCACAAGCAGCCTCACCTGGCTCACCTGCCCAGGTGGGGGTATAGCTCAGGGGCAGAGCATTTGACTGCAGATCAAGAGGTTCCCCGGTTCAAATCCGGGTGCCCCCTCTTTTATCAGTCTTTTTATCCCCAAAAATGTGTTTGGGAGCCTGGAATTCCCAGGTTTTCCCCCCCTGAGCTGATTCCCAGCAGG
Organism: Dicaeum eximium; assembly: GCA_013396995.1. Lineage (NCBI taxonomy): Eukaryota > Metazoa > Chordata > Aves > Passeriformes > Dicaeidae > Dicaeum > Dicaeum eximium. Next base: position 4,968 of record VWZP01005339.1, on the reverse strand, counting down.
GCAGAGCAGCATCAGGGGGGGTGAGGAAGGGGATGAGGATTTGGGGAGGATCTGGGTTTTGTCCTGGGATTAATTAGCAGAGTTTTGCTGGGATGGTAATGAGCAGGGAGATTCCTGCTGGGAATGCTCAGGGGGACAGCATTTGACTGCAGATCAAGAGGTTCAACTCCATGCACCCCTTCTTTTCTCCTCCTTTTCCTCTTCCTCCAACCTTCCTTCTGCCCAAATCCTTCAGGGGAAGGTTGGGAAGCTGCTGTGGGATGTGGGAGGTTGTGCTGGGCAGGGAATGTGGGGTGGGAGCTTTGGGGGGAGCACCAAGGCCTGGAAAAGCGCAGGGGTCGTGCTCTGGGTGAGGAACCACGCACGGGAACTCCCCACGGGAAATCTGGGCCTGCCCGAGCCTCCCCTGGGATGAATCCCCTGTGGGGAGGAACTCTGGGAATAACGGGGAAAATTTAACTGGGATCCAGGCTGGAATCTGGGATGGGGAAAACCGGGACTGGATCTGGGCAGGAATCTGGGATGGGGAAAACCGGGACTGGATCAGGGCCAGGATATGGAATGGAGCAGAACCCCAAAACCCATAAAGGATCAGGGTGGGATATGGAATGGAGGAAAACCTGGATGGGATCATGGTTGGGATATGGAATGGAGGAAAACCTGGATGGGATCATGGCTGGGATACAGAATGGAGGAAAACCCGGACAGGATAACAGCCAGGATATGGAATGGAGGAAGACCTGGACTGGATCAGAGCGGGATATGGCATGGAAGAAAACCCGGACTGGATTATCGCCGGAATATGGATTTGGGGGAAAACCTGGACTGGACTGTAGCCAATATATGGAGTTGGGGAAAACCTGGACTGGATCAGGGTGAGATTTGGAATGGAGGAAAACCCAGACTGGATAATAGGCAGCACATGGAATGGGAGGAAACCTGAACTGGATCCAGCCAGGTCATGGAATGGGGGATATCTGTGTGTGCTTTTCTGCATTTTAAATTCAGGGCAGGCATCAGATCGACCGGAATTTCTCCTTTTTACCATGACTGATCGTGTTTAACTCCATGCACAGCCCTTGGCAGGTACATTAAAGTGCAAAGGGGGGTGTCAAGGAAAGAAATCCAACTTCTGGACAATGAAACTTTTTTCTTTCCCAAGAAATGTTTTTAAATTTCCCTGGTGTAGGCATTGTCCAAGGGGGTATAGCTCAGTGGTAGAGCATTTGACTGCAGATCAAGAGGTCCCTGGTTCAACTCCAGGTGCCCCCTCTTTTTTTTCCTCCTTCCACCTTCCTTCTGCCAAAAACTTGCCACAGAAAACCACAGAGAGCACTGAGCTGGTTCTGTGCACTCAGGGCTGGTTCTGAACTCCAGAATCCAAGGGATGAGCTCTGACGGAGGGGTTGTGTTCTGTGTGGGAACCACTCACTGTCTGTGTGTGCTTTTCTGTGTTTTAAACTCACTGCAGGCATCAGATGGACCAGAATTTCTCCTTTTTACCATCATTAATCACGTTTAACTCCATGTACAGCCCTTGGCAGGTACATTAAAGTGCAAAGGGGGGTGTCAAGGAAAGAAATGCAATTCCTGGACAAGGAAACTTTTTTCTTTCCCAAGAAATGTTTTTAAATTTCCCTGGTGGAGGAGCTGTCCCAGGGGGTATAGCTCAGTGGTAGAGCATTTGACTGCAGATCAAGAGGTCCCTGGTTCAACTCCAGGTGCCCCCTCTTTTCCTCTTCCTTCCACCTTCCTTTTGCCAAAATCCTTCCCAGAAAGAAGTTGGGGAGCTCTGGTTGGATTTTGGGAGTTTGTTCTGAACCCTCAGGGCTGGCTGGGAGCTTCAACTTCAAAGGGTTTGGGCTCTGACTACGGGGAGAGTTCGGGGCTTGTGTTCTGTGTGAGAACCACTCGCTGCCCTTTGTGCTTTCCTGTGCAGTCACTTTTCTCCTAATTTTCATTTTCTCCCAATTTCCTCCTCATTTCCATACCTAATTTATGGGATTTTACACCCTTAGGTGCACAGGGAGCCGTCAATGAATGGAATCCAACCCATGGACAGAAAAACTCACCACTTTCCAAATAAATATTTTTGAATGTCCCTGCCCTGCTCCAGGGGGGTATAGCTCAGTGGTAGAGCATTTGACTGCAGATCAAGAGGTCCCTGGTTCAACTCCAGGTGCCCCCTCTTTTCCTCTTCTTTCCACCTTCTTTTTGCCAAAAATTTGCCACAGAAAACCACGGAGAGCTCTGAGCTTGTGCTGTGCACTCAGTGCTGGTTCTGAGCTCCAGAATCCAAAGAACAGAAGCTGTGCTGGAAAAGTTTTGTGCTCTGACCACTCACTGCTTGTGTGTGCTCTTCTCTGTCCTTAATTCTCTGCAACCATCACCAGAATTTCTCATTTTTACCATTATTTATCACACTGAACTCCCTGTACCTGCACCAGGCACTCCCTGGGCTGCACAGGGAGGTGTCAAGGAAAGAAATGCAATTCCTGGACAACGAAACTTTTTTCATTCCCAAGAAATGTTTTAAAATTTCCCTGTCCCAGGGGGTATAGCTCAGTGGTAGAGCATTTGACTGCAGATCAAGAGGTCCCTGGTTCAACTCCAGGTGCCCCCTTTCTCCCCTTTTTTCCCATGGACAAATGAGGAAGCTTCCTCCTTTTTTATTTTTTATACCCCTGGTGTTTGTGCCTGCACAGCAGCAGGGCTGGGAGCCCCAGGATTAAAAACTGAGCACTCCACTAGAAAAATCCTGCAGAAATCCAACTTCTGGGGCAGTGATCAAGGCCAGGCTGGGACATTTTCCTGCAGTGGGAATAAAACCTGAGCTGTGTTTAAGGGATTTTATTGTCCAGCAGTGGCACAGGGGGTATAGCTCAGTGGTAGAGCATTTGACTGCAGATCAAGAGGTCCCTGGTTCAACTCCAGGTGCCCCCTCTCTTTTTTTTTTTCCCTCCTTCCACTTTCCTTTTGCTCAAATCTCTCACAGAAAAAACATGGAGAGCTCGTGCAGGATGTGTGAGCTGGCTCTGTGCACTCAGGGCTGGTTCTGAGCTCCAGAATCCAAAGAACAGAAGCTGTGCTGGAAAAGTTTTGTGCTCTGACCACTCACTGCTTGTGTGTGCTCTTCTCTGTCCTTAATTCTCTGCAACCATCACCAGAATTTCTCATTTTTACCATTATTTATCACACTGAACTCCCTGTACCTGCGCCAGGCACTCCCTGGGCTGCACAGGGGGGGGTCAAGGAAAGAAATGCAACTCCTGGACAAGGAAACTTTTTTCTTTCCCAAGAAATGTTTTTAAATTTCCCTGGTGGAAGAGCTGTCCCAGGGGGGTATAGCTCAGTGGTAGAGCATTTGACTGCAGATCAAGAGGTCCCTGGTTCAACTCCAGGTGCCCCCTCTTTTGCTGCTTTTTCACCCTTTTTTCTTCCACAAATTCCTCACCCACAGACCACAGAGAGCCTTTCTTACCCCTCTGAGGTCTTGGAAGCCACTTGGTGATCTTTAGCCAAGCCTGAACTCCCACTTTGCCACGTTCCCCTCTGCTCTCCTGAGCTCTGCAGGAAACACAAACTCAACAGCTGCCGCTCGAGTTTTTCCTGTTGGAGTAATTACCCTCAATTTAAACAGTGAATTAGGTGTACAACGCGTTTCTAGAAGTCCCAAGCCGTGCTGAGCTGTTCCCTCCAGGCTCTGAGCTCCAAGCCAGGCCGGTTGGGTGGCTGCGATGACACAACTACATCGTCTGGGTAGCCCCGGGGCTCGAACTCGTGACCCAGGGCCCCGCAGGCGGCAGCGCTGCCCCTGAGCCACGCCCCNGGAGATCATGGCTATTATCCCGGGGGTTCACCGGCTCCATCCCGGGAGATCAGGGCTCATAAGCCAGGAGATCAACGGCTCTATCCCAGGAAATCACTGCTGTNTGGGGAGCGCGAGGTCACGGGTTCGAACCCGGCCTGGTTCCACGGGGAGCGTGGGGTCTATCCCGGGAGATCACAAACTCCAAACTGGGAGATCAGGGCTGTTATCGCAGGAGATCAGGGCTCTTATCCCAGGGGATCACCGGATCTGTCCCGGGAGATCATGGCTATTATCCCAGGAGATCATGGCTATTATCCCGGGGGTTCACCGGCTCCATCCCGGGAGATCAGGGCTCATAAGCCAGGAGATCAACGGCTCTATCCCAGGAAATCACTGCTGTTATCCCGGGAGATCAGGGCTCTTATCCTGGGACATCACGGCTCTTATCTCGGGAGATCACTGCTCTTATCCCGGGGAATCACCGGGCGCATCCCGAGCAGTTCACCACCCCTGTCCCAGGAAATCGCCAGCTCTGTCCCGCCCCGGCACAGCAGATCCTCAATTCTGCCCCACCACAGCCCGGAGCTGCCCGGTTCTGCCCCAGCCCGGAGGTGCCGGGACCGCCGGGCTCTGTCCCGGGGCTCGCCGCGCGTCACCAGCCCCGGGCCGGGCGCTTCGGCAGCCAAGGGCCGAGCCCGAGGCGCGTCCTTGAGCGAGCACAGCCCGGAACACTCGGGCTGCTCTTGAATTACTCACTTCGTCATCTCCAGGCGTGCTGCAACCAGCCTCATTTGAGCAGGCTCAGCTCTTGTCTTAATTCCCCCTTGGAATGTGCAAGGCCAGGCTTGGCCGGACGCGGAATGTGCCCATGGCAAGGGGTGGGAATGGAGAGCTTTGGGGTCTCATCCCACCCAATCCGCTCTGGATTCCCATGAGCGGAATGCAAACACCCCCCAGGCCCGGTACCGAGGGGTTTCCCCGCCGGTTTTCTCTGCCTCGTCCTCCCGCATTGCCCCTGCTGCGCGCCGCCATCTTCCCCGCCGCCTCAGCGGCGCGCGGGAAGTGACGGGGAACGAACGGAAACCCAAACACGCCATGACGCATTTCCTGTCCCGGTAGCGGCGGCGGACGCGCTCAGCCGGCGGCAGCGATGGGGG
>VWZP01005338.1:500471-538858 GCA_013396995.1 Dicaeum eximium | reverse complement strand
CAACAAAAAAAAAACACCAGAAAACCACCCCAAAATGTGGTGTTGAAAGCTGTAACAATTGATGTGCTGGCTTTCCCCTCTGGGCCCTTTGAAAGAGCTGCTGGTGGCTGGGGGTTGCCATTGCCGCTTTTCAGAAGCCGTGACAGTCACGTTAAGACCTCCTAAAAGAATTTGTATAATAGGTAGAGTGCAAAAAAATGAGATAATGGTAATTCTCAAAGGAATACACGCTCTAAATGAAAAAGCCACAGTGCTGCTGATGTGAGCATTATATTAATGCTTGTATGACACAATCCTCAAAGCTCTTTCTTAAGCCATCACTTATCCCTGCCTTACACATCACACTTGCTTAAGTAACTTGCTTTTCTTTGGAGCTTCAAGGTCTGAGTCCAAAACTTTGTTTAATCCCTGTAACTTTTCCTTGGTCTTGTCAGAGCCACTGAGATCCTTCTCTTTCAGTATTGGGTTTGATGGCTTTTCTGGATTTTAAGTGTGGCACAGCTTCAGCCTAAGCCTGTGGTAGGACTTGCTATTGTCTCTAGTTGTGAATTTAAGATTTCATTCAAACTGATAGAAGGTTATGGGTTTGGTTTTTTTTTTTTTTTTTTGAAGGTGTCTCTTAAATTTGGAATTTCTTTCTGTCTTGTTTAATTTTTTTCCTTTTAATTTTACTCTTGGCCCGACAAAGGTCAAGGTTTTGTTCTTTTTTTCTCTCTCAGAACAAGGAAATAAGTGTTTTAAGGAGGTCACATAAAGTTTACTGGGATGTCAGAAGTTATCACAAGAATTTCAGTAAAATGTATTCAGAACATCACTTGTCTTGATGTATGATTAGTCTGCATTTTCTTTCTCCTTTTCCTTTGCATGCTTCACCTCTGGAAAGCTTCAGCTTTTTGAACTGAAACACTTCAAAATCTTTGATTTCAACTGAATGGAATTTGTCTAGAAAGGGAGAGGGATGGAGTGTAGGAATGTCAGAACTTGCAGGTGAGTTTTGTCCTCCTTTTGAGCTGCTTGCACACTGTGTTTAAACAACAGAGAACTATACCCTACCCTCTTACTATTACATGGAGGCTGGTCAAAATCACCAGAGTCAGATTGCCCATTGCAGGCATAAAGAATAAAAATTATTGTCTTCATGCTGGCCTTCCTCACCCAGGAAATGTTTCTGCATTCTTCAAAAGTAGAAATGCTCTATGAGGGAAGAGGAGTGATGGAAAGTGGCTCAAAGAAGTATCAGACTAAATAAAATAAATAGATTGTCCTGAAAGGGGAGAGCCTTTTTACTTGTGTTGGTCAAGCATAATGCTTGCTTTCAAAATTCATCTTGTCTGTATAATAAGATTAAAAAGGGCATGAAATCCCACCACACACCTTTGTAGTAATGAATTATTAATTTGTCATGTTCTCCTGTTTACCTGTCCAAAACAGAGCTGATACTGAACCTCCTGTGCACCTTGGTGTACATGAGTGACATTTTCTTATCTTGGATTTCATAGGGCGAGCAGAGTGGGTTATTCTACTGAGTTAGAGGCTAAATAAGTGATTTCCTCAATCCTCTCCTCTTCTGTGCAGGGCTGTGGAGGAACACTGTGCTTGAGAGAATGTCAAAGCCTGCCCTTGCAAGGCTGACAAGTGCTGTCTCTGTTGTGGCATATTGCTGCTTTTCTGCAGTCAGCTGTTTCCTAGTGGTTTTTTAAAATGAATTTCATGTTTCCATCCACTCTTTCCATCCATTTCCAGTCTGTGCCAGCCAGGTCTGCTGGATCTACTGCCTGTGGTGAAAGCTGAGAGGTGACTTGTGCCTTGTGCAGGTTTTTGCAGAGCAGTAATGCAGTAATGCAGCTCACACTGGTGCTGGTGGTGACAGGGGAGGAGGAGGAGGAGTTCTGGCCGTGCTGCCAGTGCTGCTCCCTGCTCAGACTCGTAGCTCACATTTATAGCTGTCACCACAAAAGGCAAATGACATTTTTACACGGGGAGCTTTCACAGGAGCGCTCAGAGGGCTGATAAATGTGCTTTGCAATTCTGGGTGAGTTTAGACTGACTGCAGGGACGATCTAATGCAGTGGACCAGCTAAGTGTTTTTATTTCTTGAATACCTTCAGATGTGATTGTGTCTGCAGTGGGGATTTTATCCAACAGGGTAGCTGTGCAAATGATGCAAGTGCCTAATAAGTAGGCGTAAATATTAATATACAATGTGATTTTCTTTTTTTCCCCCTACTGAAGAGCCTTTTGAAATCAGGGCTGTGGCACTGGCACAGATGAAGCACAGAGATGCTCAAGGATTTGGTGCTCTGCAGCTCTGCCCACCGTAACCAAACCATGAGATCAGAATTTTGCAGCGTTTTTTTTTCCTTTTTACATCTCTTAGCCAGCACCAGTCCAGCTACAAAAATCCACTTGTTCTGTGAGCCTACATTGAGTATCATGTTTTGCACACAGTGACAGTTCATCCAGATATCTGCAAATCTACTTTGCAGCAACACAATCTGCTTACCAAATTAAATAAGTGAAATCAGGGGGATTTCAGTAATCCCTTGAGAGCAGCTTTGTAACATAAATGAATTTGATTGCCACTGATAGCCATTTGCCAGAAGAGCTTGAGGGTTTTGGAGATGCCACCTGAACAATCCTTGGGAGGGTGGCTGGGTGCAGAGCTGTGTGGCTTTGCTGGTTTTCCCATGCTGAAGGACAGCTCTTGCAGGGATATTTGTGGTTGCAGTTAGCCAAGGTGTGAGAGCCTAACAATCAAACAGGCTTCAGAGAAATGTTTTAACAATACCCTGGTGAGCACTCTAGCCTGTGGGAATAGTAGAAAAATTTGAGGGTTTTTTAAATATTAAATTCTTTCAGTGACTCATAGTATTTAAAAGGAAATGGAGAATTAAGTATAAACATTTTTTCTTTTTTAAAAACCTCCTTGTTGGAGTTTTTGTGTCTAAGTTGATAAAGGGCTGTTCAACGAAGAGCTGGGGTTTCAGAGGCAGATTTAATTAAGGCATAATGTAGAAACCTGATTTGCAGAGCTTGCTCTAGAGCAGCTGACTTGGATTTGCTCAGCAAACCTCCCTCTTTCTTTGAAGACATGTGAATATATGTTTCATCAAGCATGTATGATGTGATAGCAGGACCTTGTCTGCTTCACGAATCAAACATGTAAAAATTGTAATAGCTCTGTCTATTCTTTTTACCATCAGCTAGTTCATATGGAGAAAAAAAGTCTTTTTTTCTTAGCACATGTAGTGTGTTTTGGGAGGGGTGCCAGGCATGTTCTCATTTCTGTTTTGTTATTGTGCAAAGGTGTTCTAAATGAGAATAATCAGCCACACAGAGGATATGACAGTAGCCATGTATTTTCTGCCTAAGAATTTTAAAAGGGATTTCCCTCAGAGAAATGATTTTAAGTTACTGAAGTCGAGCATCTGGCCTTGAAAATGAGTTCTGATGCTCACATACAGGTCTTTAACCACTACCATTTCAACCAAGTCTACAAACTTGTTTTAATGCATGAGGTACCTTCCAAATTTGGACTATTCTGGGGCTTCACTCTGCATTTTCACACATTTGTCAAGGAACAATAATATATTTGATGGATGCTGGGTGTTAACACATGCTGAGGGAAACTTTCCTCCAGCCAGAGCACTTTGAATCCAGTTGTCATCGTTCTGTTCCTTCTGGATTGATGTTAATTTTCTGTGATGCTGCTGGGGCTAGAAATGGACTCAACAACTTTCAGTTCAAATGCTCTTCCATGCAGTAAGTGAAGGAAACAACCTTTCTTAATTCAAGAAGTGTTTCTGCCATATCATTCCAGATGCTTATGAACAATCCTAGGAATTCTACACTTGTTAACTTTTATTTTCCATCTTATTTGGGTAATCATTTTAAGTGTTGAGAAAGAGCAGAAGAAGATTGGCAGCCCCCAAGGGTAGGAGGGCATGTGCAGTTCAATAGCAGATGAGTTTTTATTTTTTCCTGTTTTCCTGTATTGTATAACCTGTCCGTGAGAACTTTGAGGCCCTTTGGGCTTTGTGTGTTTTGCTGCTGGCTCACAGCTTGCTCATGTCCTCTGGCTTACTCTGTCCTGATAAAACATGACTTGTAATTTAGAAGGAAATTATGTAAATTAAGATGTTAAGTTCTGACCAGGGCATTGCAAACTTCAGTTTTAAAGGTCAGCTTAAAAGAAAACATAATCTTTTTGAAGTTGTATTTTTTGGGTGATTTTAATTGGCAGAGTGGGCAAGGGGGCACCCTGATGATGATGATGATATTTAACAGAAAGCAGCACAAGCTGTGCTGAGTGAAACTGGGCAATGAAGTCTTTGATTACTACTAGCTTCTCCTCTGAAATTTTAATCTCAGAATAAACCAGTTTATCATGGTGCAAAAGGAATCAGTTTAGTACCTATTTTAGAAGTTATATTTCTGTACCTACTCTTGGACACAGAATTGCAGTCTGGTCAGCGAGGAGGGTGTGATAGCCCCAGTCCTGCAGCAAAATGTGTTCTCTGAGTGATCTCAATTAACAGTTTATCTGCTGCAAGTTTCATATTGCTGCTGAAGATCAGCCTGGTGCTGCCTTTGACACCCACCTAGAGGGAAAAATGCTTTGGGGATGTGGGGTTTTCTCTTTCTGTTGTGGTGGCACTAATCTGTATTGATGCACCTTTGCTTTTAATAATTCTGGATGTTAATTATTTGGAGGTCAGAAAATTCTCTGCTAGGACATTGAGGGGTTTTTTTTCAGGTAGCTGGGCTCTCACTTTTGAAAGCTGCGTGGAACTGTGATTTTTGGATTAAATTGCCTTGAAAGATTGTTTCCAACACGGCTCTTTGCTGCCTGCCATCTGCTCCGAGGGATGTTTCTTTTTTCAGCTGTGAAATGCAGCCAATTTGGCCCTTGCTCCTCAGGGTGTTGGGAGGAAGGAATTCTCCCCAGCTGCTGCCGAGGGGAATCCCTGCAACTCCAGAATGTCCCAGAAAGGGGTGAAAGCAGAATGAAGCCTGACAAGGGACAGTGCCAGGAGAGCTGTGCTCGGTGAACTCTGCTCAGCTCAGGATATCTGTCAGCTCTGGGCTGAGCTTACATGGCTGGGCAGGTTGGTCCTGAGTGTGTCACAGCCAGACCTGGAGATTTTTGTGTGTCCCTTCCCTCCCTGGTGCTGGCCAAGCAAGGGGTGGGACACAGAGAAACCGGGAGCTGAGGTTTGGCTTAGATTGGAATGCTTGGATCTGGCTGTGGCCCTAATATTAAATGTGAGTTATTTCAGGTCAATGAAGATAAGGACAGCAAGACCTCCTAGATGAAGGATTTTTCTTCTCACTCACAAGCTTGGTGTGCTGCATACAAAAATCTACAACTCCCCAAAATCCCAGATTTTATTTTTGGGCAGCTCCCCATAGTCGTTGATGCAGAAATAAGAACAGGAAGGTTTTTTTTTGGTTGGGTGTTGTTGTTTTGGGTTTTTTGTTTTTTGTTGGTTTTTTTGTGTCTGCAAGAAAAATATTAGAATCTTTAAAATATACCTGTTGTTTGCTATGCTTCTGTTAGCTTTCCATGCCTAATTTTGGGTTCAGTGAACAAAGTCAGCACTTTTCCCATTGTGCAATGCTGTCATGGAGGACATCCATGCTTCTTTCTCCTCATGTGAATTCCCCCAGATGCTATCTGTAGTTCTGCTGACAGTAGATAATGTTACCATGTTATAGATAAAAAATTATGTATACCTTGAATATATTTGTATGTATTTGTATTTTGTATATTATTAAAAATATATATTATATATTATGTTATATATATAATTATATATTGTTATGTTGCTATATATATTATATATTGTTATATATATTATAAAATATATATTATAAAAATGTTTTTATTTTTATATTTTATATTCAAATATATGAAGCATAAAAATATACAATTTTTTATTTTTATATACAAATATAAAAATGTTTATATGTGTAAGCCAGCAACCAAGGCCAGCCACTCACTCATTCCCTCAAGGTAAGATGGGGGACAAAATCAGAAGAGCAACAGTGAGAAAACTCAGGGGTTGTGATAAAGCCCATTTAATAAGCCAAACAAAGTGGAACAAGGAAATAATTTCTCACTTCCCATTGCAGGCAGAACGTTACTGGGGAAGAGTCCATCACTCCAAACATCCCTGCTTTTCCTTCCCCCAGCTTTTTATGCTGAGCATGACACCAGATGGCCTAAAATATTTTGATGGTCCTGACTGAAAGTAGTGCTGATGTATCTGAAAAAAGTTGCAAACAATATGAACAATAATCTGGCAAATTCATATATATATATGTATGTATATGTATGTGTCTGTATATATATATATATAAATATAATAAAAGCTAAGTTCTTGTACTGAAATACCATGAAAACAAAGCAAAAAGAATGGCACTGCCAGGAAATAAGAAAAATGCTATTTGATACAAAACAGAATATGCAACTGTTTTTAATCCTATAGGTTTGTATAGCATAAAGTTAAAATTACTTTATATATCACCAAAAAAACCAAAACAAAACAAAACAAAAAAAAAAAGAGAGAAAGGGGAGAACTTTAAATTAGCAAAGTTTCCTAAAGTAAATTTATATTACTGTAGGAAACATGGAATTATTTTTTCCTATGTATTCTATCACAGAATTGATGTAGCAGTCAGTCTGCCTTGCTCATTGTGCATTTTAGATTATTGCCTTTTTTCTCTTTTTTTTTAAATTTTAAAAAAATCTCTTTTACTGTGTAAGATGTTCTCAATGCTGATGCTGTGTGGGCACATTACCTGCTGTGGCAGGCCTGGCTGGACTCTTTGGCTGCTGCACTCCCAAAAGATGGATACAAACATTGCTGGGGGATTATGACAGCAAAGGCAGCACCAGCCCATGCAGAGAAGTGCAGGAATGGCATCCAGGAATTCCTGAGCTTTCGGCTCAGACCAGCTCTCCCCAAGTAAATTGCTTCACACTGCTGCTCTTATCCTCATTACTTAGAGAAAATAATACTTTCCCAGGATAGTGTGGGATGGCTGTGGATAACAGAGAACCTCTGTAAGCCTTTAAAGGGCAGAAACTGTTATTTAGCAGGTTTTTTACTACCATGCACATCTTTAAGTCTTATTTTTGGTGGGGAAAAAGAAATCCATATGAGTTAAGAAATGACACTCGTTGTCTCTTGGAGGAATTAGACTGGAATTGTTTCAGAATTAGACTGTCACTGATAACCTGGAGTGTGGTTTATAGATGGGTGCTCCTGATTTCCTTCCCCTCTGCCCCCAAAATGATTTTGTACCACTATCAGCCTGAGCATGGTGAATTTGAACAAATATATACATTGTTCTTTTGCAAAGAACTTTCATGTACAGTTTCTAATTAAATGGTTTTAATCATTCTGATTCAATCAACCTGCATAAACATCAAATATCTAAGAGGAATCTCTGTTCCTGTAGTCCTTCTCTGCCTCCACAGAATGGTTCTCAGCGATATAAATGATGTTTGTTCTCCTGTTACTCCATCTCCAGATAATGAGCAGTTTTATTATAGCTGAAGCATTATCCCAGCATGTATTTGCAAGAAGTATATGACAATGAAATAGTAATTTTTCATGATTTTTCTTAATATCTTTAGACCATCTATGCCTCTGATAAATATTTATACTCAGCTTTGTATAGAAATATATTCCTATTTTCTAAATTACCCTCAACTGCAGTTGCTGTATATGACCTCTTTTTTTTTCTCTTTTTATCAATTATAAAGCTGTTTTTAAGGTCATCTCAGTATTTTGCATGAATGCTTTTTTTTTTCCCTATGTGTGTTAGGAATGGACAAAGGAAGCTTTATTTATCCAGGGTACTTTTCAGTTTTACTTCAGATCTATTGCACATAGGACTGCTGCAAAGCATTTTGTTTTCTTTTAATCTGTATCTTAGTGATGAAATTATAATGACACTTTTAGAAGCATTAGTTACAGATCTTGTTTTCATGCACACTGTATCATAAAAAGGAGTATCATGAGATATTCGAAAGGATTCTGGTTTTTACAAGATTTGTCCCATTTTAATTTGAATGTCCCCCTAGCACACAAGGTTCATTACAACTAAATATTTGGGTTACACTTGGATTTATGATGTAGTTCCCAAAAGGAAAAAAAAACAACCTCTTGTTTATCATATTGTTTTTTTCAAAGAGAAAGTTTGCACCAAAATACTTCCTGTAAATAACAATGTTTTCATCATCATCAGGGGTAAGAAAATGAGAATGAGAGGGCTGAGTGCCAGAGGGATGTGTGTGGGTCTCCTCTTCCTCCTTACTTTTTAACCCATGTCCTCTTTCACAGCAAATATTAAAGATTAAACCACTTCTAGTGTGGGCATTGTTTCCTTCTACTGCTTTGTTACATTTATATTGGTGATTGTTAGACAGACATTTCACATGAAATGCACCCTCCCATTTTAATTTTGGTCTCATCTAAAAATAGAGAATCTGTAGCAGAAGAGTGTAATGGAAGATAATGAGATTATATGTAGAAAGGAAATAACAAGCAGCAAGAGAAAGAGCAGATAAAAAATCCATGCAGGACTTAGCACTAATTTTGAGGAAAGGAAGGCATTGCCCTTTAAAATCTTGACAGTTAAAATCCAGCTGTTTGTTGCTGCATCCGAATCCTTTTTGCTCCCCAGGCTTCTGGAATGATGGAATTTGGGTTTAATGGGTTTTTAGTGGGTTTATTCTGAGAATTGTGGATCTCCCTGCCAGAAATCTCATTAACACAGATCAGATGTGAGGAGCATTGCCTTAGTGACCACAACAGGCTCACGTGGCTGCCCCTTGCTTCACACAAGGAAAGAGGCTTTGGAAATCTGGGCAATGCAGAAAATGTACCTGAGATGGATCTTCCTAATTTTAAGTTTTCTTTCTAATTTAAGAAAGTTAAGTCGTGTGTGGTCACTGCAGATCTTCTCAGGCAATTTAAACTGCAAGGTGTACATATCTCATGTCTATTTGTGATGGTTTTTCCATATTTTTAATTAATATACTGTTAATGTTTGGGTAATTCTCAAGCATTTGCTATTATCTTTTCTCCCCAAGTGCATGTTAAATGTGGCCTTGCACAAATCTTGGTACATTAAATGTAATTGGCAGAATTATTGATATTTGCAGGTATGCACTGTTTCAAAGGGTTGCATTATAATGAGCAGTTTTTCACTTAATCATCCTTTTTCCTCTGCCGGTGTAACTCACTCCACCAATTGCAAAATGAGAATTTGAACCTGTGTTTTTATTGCCAGTGATGTCAGAATTCATATGAAAGAATTAATGTGAAGCCTTTAATATACTGAGTGGAAAAATGCAGAAAGAGTGCAGAAAGCCACCTGTTTACATGGTGGTCTTGGGATTGGGAAAAATCTGTTCTGTTTCACAACTCCTTGTTGTATTATATAGAACCCAGGAGAGTTTGAGGCCATTAGCAAGTGTAGGAATGAATGCAGAAATGTTTCAACAGATGTCAGAACTGTGCATTATTTTTGTATTTCTGCTGCTTTCAAATATTTCTCATTTAAACACACCTTTGCCCTGCCAGGAGGAAAAAAAAAAAAAAGGGGGTTTTTTTTTGGATGTACAGTGTTCACCTACATGTGACAAGGCAGCCTTGTCCTTCCAGAGTGCACTCCAAAGCCTGGAGTTAAAATTCCCAACGGGTGGAACAGAGCTTATTGCATTTCCAACTTATTTCAAGGCTCTCTACCTGCTGTAAAGAAAATCTTTTTGTTGCTATTTTCAAACAGAGTATAACACTTGCTAAGGTGTTAATTATAGAAGAAAAATCAGTAGTTACTAAAGAGGAAAAAGGTCCAGTTGTGTGGCAACTGTGAGTGAAGAAAGGAAATCATGTTACAAGATGGTAGAATAACTTGGCATATGTATGGGTAATATTGTGACCCTTGCATGTGGCATGGAAAGCATTTAACAAATCAATAATTTCCAAAGGATATACTTTCAGTTTGCCTCAGTCTACACTGAAGTAATGAAAGTGTTGTAATAGTTGTAATTTTGTTTCATTTCAAACTACGGCTGTTAGCAGAATTACCTTAAATCAGAATTTTGGAGATGTTGAACTGATGTTTTGTAAGTCATGAACCTGTTGTTTTGTTTTTTTTTAACAAGGAGAAAGATTCTATATCAGAAGAGTGTAATAGAAGTTAATGAGATGATACATAGAAAGGAAATACCAAGCAGCAAGAGAAGCTTTATATTTTTTAAAGCACCTAATTATAAGTTGATGTTTTTATGAAGCTGTATTTTGTCTATAAATTAATGTTACAAAAAGTTATTGCCTATGCCTTAAAGAAAGATTTTTGGGTTCTTTTAAGAATGCGTTCATTTTTCCTTTTGTGCTTAGAGTTGAAAATAATTTTCATTATACAGCGTATTTTTATATGTCTTTACTTTCTGTTACTGGACTGGCTGGCTTTTTCCTGTGCTGATTAACAGGACACTTCAAGGTTTACATTCATCCAGAATTTTTTTTACAGAATATGAACTTTTAGACTTCAGAATCAAAAGTGTGTATTTTTGATGCTCACTACAAACATGTTAAAGTAGCCTTTGCCTAAAGCAGTGCTCTGTGCTTTTGGCCTCTGGCTCCAGAGCAAATCCTTAAGATCTGAAATGAATTGCAATAATCAATATTTCTTTCCTCCCTCAATAATTCTTACAGTACTTTGAAAACCAAAAAACTGACTCCCAAAGGCGATTGAAATTTATAATTTCGTTTTGCTCGACATGAAGTTACATAATCCTCCAGCACATTACAAGGTTCTCCTGTGGCATTAGGGTATTAGTACTAATGGAAAGACATAGTTATTACCAACAATTCCAAATTTCACGGGGTGTATCTTAATAGCAGAAAGGGATTTTCTCATGATTAAAAAGAAAAATGGGTGGCAAAATAAGGAAGGAGTCCTTGTTACATGGGATGATCCCCTGGAGGCTTAATTACTGAAAAAACAAATAGGAGGTAAACGTTCAAGATGTTTGCAGGTTAAACATTCCACGAGTATCTTTTAAATAAGAGTATCTGCAACTTTGGAGCAGCTAATTGTTCAAGAATCAGAGCCATTTGTGCTGCCTCGTTTTCCCCTGGGATCGACACTCACAACAGGATAATTCTTACCCTGATATAAGTGTCACAGTAGGGATTCCGTGTAATTTGCTGATATGATATCAAAAATAGCATTAAGGTAATTACATTTTGCACTTGTAATGTTTCACAGGCAATAATATAACTGAAAATTACCCTTTTTTTTTTTTTTTTTTTGCTGATAGTAACCTGGCTGTTCCCCACCACAACCACAGTTTTCCTCTCTTTTTCCTTCTGAGGCTGAGCAGCGAAGTCACTCAAAAGTTTTGGGGCTTTTTTAGCATCTTCAACACAGAACTGTATCCAAGAATCAGAGCTGAAGAACAAAGTGAAGTGAATATTCCACTGTTTGACTTGGGAGATGTTCTGTAGACTGAGATGATCCAGATGATCTCTCTTCAGTCCTGTCCCACTGCAGTTTAAATTGAACTCTTTGCTCCTCTCATTTTCTGCAGGAAAAGTGAAATGAGTAGATTTTGTTGTTGCTGTCACTGCTTGGATGGATTTCAGTTGATAAAACTGAACCTTTGTGTTGAAAAGTTTAATTCCCTGTAACACTAACCTTAGCCTGTGAATTGTGAAACCTGTGCAAGGGAGATCAGTATTTGCAGCTCTTCAGTGGAAAAGTGACCACAGCAAGAAAACCAGACCTTAGCTTGTTGGGAATTGCCATGGAGATCTGGATTTAAATTGAGCTCCTCCTGAATTTACATCAGGAGTGACAGAATGACCCAAGTGCTACTCACTTGGGTCACCAGGAACAAAGGAAATATATTTAATTATTAATTAATGGATTTAATTATTAATTTAATTATTGGATTTAGACTCAGCTCAACCAGAGATTTTGCAAAGCTTTGTAATGAGTTTGTGGTGCTTCTTTAAAGTTTTGTATCAGCTTCTGGGAAATGCCCAAGCCCTGGGAAGCACATCTTTATTCACATGTGATAACTTATTTAGGTGGTACCCATCATCTTATTTGGGCATTTCAGATTAGGTTTGCAGCCATCCACACCTCCACTGAGCTCTTGCAGGGGAAAAAAAAAAAATTTATTTGTCTACCTGGCTTTGAGGGGCTCCCTGACCACGCTGCCAAAGATTGGTTGTGAAAATGGGTAGAGGAGCCAAGCTGGACTGGTAATTTATCTTTGCAGCTGTTGTAATTTCAATATACAGAAACATTAAAACCATTTAAAACCATTAAAACATACACAACCATTTAAAGAGAGGTTGCTCTTCAATAAAAAAGGCACTCTGAGCAGCTCAAAATTAAAGCCTAGAAATGAAGGTGAATTCAGATGATGCATTTGAGGGCTCTCCTGCAATGGGCTAAATCACACAGAGCAAAAAAAAAAAAAAAGAAAGGCACATTGGATTATAATTTTATTTTGCCATTGAACAGTGCTAGGGACCCTTTTTGTAGATAGACAAATGCTTGTCATTACTTTATGCTCAAAGGCAGCATTGAAAGTGACCTGGAACAGGCAGGAACTGACTTTTTTCTTCTAATATGATATGAAAGTTTTATCGTATTAGGAATTTTCTGTCGTGGTGGATTAGTATCAGGTCCTATTAACGTTTGTTTTTACTAACTTACAATGAAATGTGCTAACGTGACTACACTTCACTACCACATGAGAAAAAATGCAGAATGATTTGATATTAATGTGATACCATAGAAAGATTTCAATACCTCTGTCCCATGGTGAGTAGGAAGAAGTTAAAAATAAAATAAAATATAATGGCTTGGGACAACGAGTTTGTGGGGTTTTTTTCCCAGGGATGAAACTCTTTCCCTCACCCTCCCTGCCCCCAACATCATGTCTATATTTGTTTAATGGTTTCTGGAGTTTTGAAGTGATTAATTTTGAAGCAGTTTGGGCTTCATTTCATAATTATGGTTGCTCTCCCATTTCTAACTAAAAGTCATTTGGAGCAGCAAATACTGAATACCAATACAAAACAACCTAGGATGTTCCAGGCTGATTATCCCTTTACTTTCAACAAAGCAAGTGTTGACTCCTCAAAATGTTGATCTAGGAAAAGAAAATAGAAAAGGTGGGGGGAAAATAAGGGGGCGGAGGGAAAAAAAAAAGGGAAAATAAAAGCCATCATATTGTGTCCATGCTCCATTATGCACTGAATACTGTGGCCAGAAATAATTAACAGGCACAAAGGGTGGCTGTTAGTCATTTGGCTGTATGATTGTACCTGCAAGGTTTCTTTCATCTGGAGCCAAAATCTGATAAAAACAGATAATGTTTGAAATGTTCAGTCTTATCTAAATTATGACCAGAAAAAGCCTGGGTTTAATCTTGCCTCCAAACTTTTACAGGACAAAGCAGATGAGTTTGGCTCCTAGACTGAAATTCAAGTCATCTCTAATTCTGAAAATCTGTAATGTGGTTTTCTGTGTTTCCTTTTTTGATTTGCAGCTAACATTCCTGAAAGCTTCGGTCCGAAACAAAAGGGATCAAAACATTTCAAAATCCTTAAAGAGGTGGTAGATTAAAGCAGAGCTATTTTTAAAAGGGAAGGATTGCTTCATCAGATGGCATCCATGAAGAAGACTGGGTTCCCTGCTGGAAGGTGATTTACACCAGGTCAGGGACTTGAGGACTCTTCTTGCTGCACTTACAGCCCTTGGCAGGTAAGGGGAGGAGAACTGACCCCACCACGCTCCCATTTCCAGTGAGAGCAGAGCAGCTGTGTTTTTCACTTGTGTTTTTCAGTTGTATTTTTCAATTTCTAAGTAACAGCAGTGCCCTTGTGACTGGTCTGGAGCCCCTTGTCCTTTTGCTGTTTGCCTGGCCCTGCGTGGGTTGTGCAGCTCTGGCTTCCAGGAGCAGCAGGGCAGGGCTGGAGATGTGGTGCCAGCCCTTTTGTTTTAACAAACACCTACAAATGAGACAGGCCTCTGTGCTCCAAAGCATGGTGGGCTCCCTCTCTCCATCACTGGACTGGGGACTTGAGCACTGCTGTCCAGCTGGGGAACAAGCCTCCCACTGATCCAGGTTGTTTATGATTATGATTATGATTTGTTTATGATTAACTCATGGTGCTGTTGATCTGACCAGCACTCAGAGATACAAAGGAAGGTGCAGTCTACCCAGGGAATTTGGAACCTGAAATGCTCTGCATCATTCAGAACACTGATTTTTGAACCTAGTGCAAGCAAAGCTAATCCTAATCCATGGCTCAGCACAGCAGGAACAGCCAGCTGCTCATGGATACTGAGGAGAAAGTGTGGAGAGCCAGGCTGAGCTTGGTCCTGCTGAGACCTGCAGAAGAATGTTGTACTAGAGAGGAGAAACTCCAAAGTTTTTATGTCAGTATATACTAAAAACATGTTTGTTAATCATGTATAGTCATTTAAAAGCTCTTCCAGGTTAGAGAACCTGGGCTCCTCATCCTAGTGCTGTCCCCGTGAGGTTCAGAAGCTTCTCATCAGAATGGCCTCAATTAAAAGAGCAGCACCACTATCTGTAGATTACTGCTTTCCATCATTTATATTGTGTTATCTCTCTCTTCAGACTGGTTTTTAATTTTTATGTTTGCAATTATAAGTGATTTAAAGGAAAATTCATTGCACGACCTGTCCAGAGTCATTAAATTCACCTAGGTTGAATAACCTGATGCTCACCTGGAAATAACCTCATCAGTGACGTTATCTTACTGAATTTTCAGCTAACTTAGAAGTATAGTGCTTATCTCTTCTTCCCTCTCAAGTGTAGTGGTGGGGGAGGGGGGGGGAACATTTTTAATTCATAAGAGATAATTAGCCAAGTCTGAAAGGTGTGCACTAATTACAGAATGCTGTATATCTCGTCTAGCTGATTGCAGCACAGGCTTCTGAATAGCAGGTACAGTATTTTCCAAACACTGTTCAGTAATTTGAAATGTTATTAGGGGATTAACTTTCCATATGAAAAGCTAAACTAATACTTATTATAGAGATTATAGCAGCAAGCAGCCCACGAAGCTGTCGAGGCCATTATTTTGCAGGCTGCTGTCACTGCCAAGGGCTGAGGAGAGTTCTGGATAACCATCCCAGCCAGGGGAATATGCAGAGCAGCCTCCTCTGCTGCTCCTCATCCTTCCCACCTCTGCCAACACACTGCTCTGAAATGAAGAGGCAGAGGAGGAAAGGTGTGGGCATTGTTTTGTGCTGCATTTTTTTTCTGCCACGGATGCAAATCAATCAAATTCTGCTGATCTCCTTGAGTTATTTAGAAGCCAATCTTTGGGAAAGATGTTTGCTGTTTTGAGAAAACTGAGCAGTACACCTTTAAGTCTCTATTTCAGCTTGCTGGACACAGGGTAAAGTTAGTTTCTGCATTAAAAATCCCATTAAATAGCTTGTTTTGATTCACTGTTTATGCTGGTAGGTAGCAGCTGTTGCTGATTCTTCTTCCCTCCTCCCCAGTCTTTGTGCTCTTATAGGATCACAGATTCTCTCTTTGTGTGACCTCTGGTATTTGTCCAGCACATGGGAAATCTAACTGGGATTAGATTTAGGAATCTAACTGGATTCCTCCAAGCTAAAAGCCTGAGGCTGTGGCTTGTAGCCCAGGTGAAAACCTCCCATTCCCTATGAACAAGGCAGCAGCAAATGCAGCCCTAGTTTTAAATGGAGGCCATGCACCTGTGACCATGGAGAATGTGGAGCAGGAGAAGGAAGCTCTTAGATTTCTCTGCTGAATAAGTCAGCACTTAAGTGTAGGGCTCACACTGGGGCTGTAAAATGCACACTGACCAGTGGATGGAAAATACCTGAGTAAACTTCGTGCTTCTAGGGGAAATGTAACCTGGTTTTGGAAAAGAAAGGGATAAATGATGAAGTTTTCTCATCTTTTTAAATCTGTGCCCTAGTTTAGTGTTAAATTCCAACATCACCTTCACCATCAGCAGCAATCCACCTGCCATCCCCAAAAAAAGAAATCAACCCTGCCATTGTTTTAAAAAGGAATTATTTTAATGTAAAAAATGTACTAATTGCATCATATTATTTACACTGAGTTGTATTCTTTGTTTTGGAAAGTACTTGGTCAATTCTTCATTAATAATTTAAAACAGATTTCATTTCATGACTTTTTTCTCTGCCTTTTTGTTTTCATTTTGCATTCTTTGATAAATCAACCAGCAGAGTTCCTCCTAAGATGACTTGCATCTTCTCTTTAACAAATGTCCAAATTATTTATTGAGAAGCAAATTATCTATTCTCACATCTGCATACCTTATTTAATCACTGCTTCCTTTGCTTTGCTTTTCAGTGCTCTTTCTGTTTGTAAAATTACAGCTTCAGCCCCTCTGTTTGTGCTGATATATGATTGAATAGCTTGTTGAATGCACTTTGTCCACATTTCTGGAATACATTTGCTGTTCTAAATTTTTTAATGCATTTAGCTTCCAATATGAAACTTGGGGAAATGCTTCTGAACATCTCCACATCAGGTTCCCACTGCATCCCTTTGTCTATCCTAGCAGTAATATCCTCGGAGATTTCCTCCTACAGGCATCTCTGAAACCCTTAATTGAACCACCAGTGTGCTTGTTTAAAGTGTTTCCCTCTCTTGGCTTTCTAAAATGATTTTTAAGCTTTCCCTACACACTTTTTCAGTTTCCCCAGCCTTTCCCTTAACTAATGGCATGATGATGGTCTCCTGCCTTCGGGGATCTCTCCTGAACTACATGAACTTGTCAAGTGTCAGTGAAGGCTTCTCTCAATTTCTGTTCCCACTCTCATTTCTCCCTTGGATAGCTGAAGTCTGGTCTGTGAGCTTCCTTTTGGTGAGGGTGTGAGCATCCTTTTGAAAGAGAAGAAAGGGGCTCCCTTGCATGGGGTGCTGATAGGAAAACTGCATTGCATGAGGAAAAATTTGGCATTGGTGCCATGAATAGTGGATCAAGCAGTGAGTTCTTTTGACTTTTTATATCAGGATATGCCCATTGCATCCTCAGCTGTCTAACCAAGGGTAGAAAACTCAGACTGAAGTGCCAGTGGAGCTTTCATTCAGGTTGTACCTCTGGTTTACATGTCAAGTCAAAGATTTGGGAAGCCTCGTAGAAAAGATTAAGGAAGATCTGTAGAACACCCAGCATGATGGGAATTTTAAATTGTTTCTCCTAGCAGTTTATTTTGATTTAGAAGAAGCAAGCAAAACCCAATTCTCTCATAGGTTTTTTACCTGAGATCAGCCACCACAAAACACTTGACCTTTGCAGTTTGGATCATTAGTGATCACCAGTGTCAGCCAAAGCACCTGCCTGGGAGGGCTCTCAGTGCATAACTTGATACAAGAAACTGGTAAAGGTTGGAAACAGCTGTAAAAGCTGCTTGTAGGAGTACTCAGGGAGAAGGCACCAGATACAGTTATATTTCAGAACAGTTAAATTAAGGCAAATGAATTCTTTAAATATTCCAAGTAGTCATTGCATTTTAGTTTGATGCTTTTCACTGCCATTCTGGAAAGTGAATTCTTAAACCTTTGGGTTTGACCCACTTAAAAAAAATAAATTTAAAACCCAAACCAGGAAAAGACCTCACACTGAGAGATTTTGACTGTCTGATTCACTTTTGTTTGTGTTTCATTTGGTTTAGCCTTTTTTCTTTTAATACTTGATCAAATCTTTCACTTCCAATATTCTATGGATGGGTTCAAAAGCAGTTTTGTTTGTCTTACATATTGTTCCATATATCTGTCTTGAGCTATGCTGGCTTCTCTTGTCACTTTGACACTGATTTACTGGAATGAACTTATATTTTAAACTGTTACTGCTCTTTAAATGCCTTCCATTCCACATTAACTTTTCTCAACAATAGTTAGTTCTAATTAGCTTTCTTCCAGCCTGTTTGCAAATCCAGCACAATATCTTTGGAAAACAAACTTACTGAAACAAACTTATATCAGACATTTGAAGAACTTTGCTTTGTTCATCTACATTCTGTGTGTGCTTGTACCCAGATATATAAATGTCTAATAGTAATTTAACTCCTAAAGGAAAAAATAATTCTATTAAAAGGTCTGCTGAAGAAATTGATTTTTTCAATGACCTATAGCAAGCAGAGATTCAAAGGCTTTATGAGTAGGTTGTAGATTTCTGCCAGGGTATGTGTGAAAGAAATTCGCATATATGTTAACATTTTTGTTCTTTTTTAAACCAAACAGCTGAATAATTTGCTTCTTCATCTGTCTTTCATGTGCTGCTGCACAGGCATCCATTGCATGTCCTCCACAGCAGCAAAAAACTGTGCAGAGATGCTTCATTCCATGTCCATTTTTTTCTAGGAGGACTGTTTGCAGACAAATTTATATTAAATTTATTTTAAACAGTGTCCCTGGATGTAAATGAGCATAATGAGCACAGGTACATTGAAAGAGAGAGAGAAAATATAATTTTTAGCACCATACAATTAATATAAGCTGAGGGTTGTTGGTGTATTTGTGGTGTGCCATTCTGATCCATGTGATTATTTTCTCTCTCCCTTGTACGTTATTTCTTCATGGTTTGGTGCTCTAGAGGTATGAATTTTAATCAAATAAAGATAAAACTGTGGTTGTTTTATTACTTGTATTGCTGTAATTCTTAGGAATCCAAGTCATGAGGCATAATTTGCCTGCCCTAACCACTGCAGCAGTGCTGAACCAGAAGAGATTGCTGGAGAAATTACAGCACCAGGAAAAGGAAAGCACAGGGCTGGAGGAGAAGGGAGGAATGCACAGCCCCAGTTCAACATCCTGGATGGGACTGGTGGGAGTCTGAGGAGGTTTTTTCCTCCCCACTCTCTGCAAAGTCCATTGCTGTATTAGGTCTTCATTTCTTCCTCTCTGTGTAGTCTTGCTAATAGAGGAAACATAATTAATGTGCTGGTTGGCAATTACCTCCTTCAAAGCTGTGGCTGAGGAGAGCACTGGGAGATAACCAGAAATTTAGAAAACCCTCTGAAATATGAGGAGCAGCATGGGAGCATATGGACATTTTTTGGTTTGTTGGAATCCAGGGCACAGAGAATGTCTCTCTGCCTGTTTCCTGACCCTCAGCAGAACTCTGCTTTTAACCTTCATCCCTGGAAAAAGTTGCCAAGGCTTTGGGATGAGTTGGAGCACACAGGTTTGAATTAGATAGTAGTAGTAGTAGTTTATCACAGGGTGAAGAATTTAGGGTTTTAGGATTTTAATATGAGAGTGAATAGGAGACAAGATGGAGGATTTTGGGTGTTGTCCCTTCTTCCTTCTTGTCCCTCTTCAGCTCCATTTTCTGTAGCACTGGTGGCACAAAGTTATTGATCAGAGAAAGCAACAGTGTGGAAGTTACGTGAATAGATCAGTAGAAGTTATTGGTAGAAAAGTAAAAACAAAGTAGGTGTTAGAAAGTAATTGGGTTACACAGCTTTTAAAGGCCTTGGTTTGGATGTTTGGGGTCCCTTTTGTGCCTTGGCTTTGGGTGTTTGGGGTCCCTTTTGTGCCTTGGTTTGGGTGTTTGGGGCCCATTTTGTGCCTTGGTTTGGGTGTTTGGGGCCCATTTTGTGCCTTGGTTTGGGTGTTTGGGGCCCATTTTGTGCCTCGCTTCTCACACGCTGAGTCTGGTGTGCAGACAGTGCTGAACTCAAGATAAGAATAAACAAAAACCTGAAGACCAAGAGAAAGAGAGTCCTGCCTGTTCTTCATCCTTGGAAAAAAACTCAGCAAGGAACCCCCTCCAAAGGGCCCAGGGTTGGGTTCCCACTCTTGCTGGGACCACCAAAAACCCAGCAAGCTTCTCTTTGGCCTTTAAAAAATAACTTAGATGAAAAACAGTAACAAAACTTTCAGCAGTGGGTGGGAGATCAGCCATACTGGGGACTCAGGATTTTTGAAAGTGAAGATGAGTCTCATGGAATTGGATGGGCTGGAGGAATATGAATTATTGCTCTGCTTTGCAGTGATGCTGGGAGCTGTGCATTCAGGGAAAAAACACTGTAGTAATAAAGTTTTAAGTAAAGAGGGACTGCCTGGCTAAAAGGCTTAGCTGTGTGCATGGACAGGAGAGGTCTTGTGTGAAAAGGACCTGCAAGGCCTCAAAGATTGCATTCCAGAAACTGGGTTTGGATGGATGTTTAAGAGAAGTGCAAGTGCAGCTTGATGAAAGCACTTAGAGCTTGCCTGAGCAAACATTTATGGTAAATTTGACGTTGGTTTTGGTTTTCATGTTACTCAGATTTTTAAGGGGAGCAAAACACCAGGGAGGGATGGGGCAGAAGGTACAGGAGAGCTGAGGCTTTGCTTGCCTCCACAAGCCTGTCACAGTTGGCAATGATTTGTCCCTTTGACTTAAAATTTGGTCACACTGGGTGTAATCATTTCCCACTACACATAATTTTAATTTTGTTGTAAAACACATGTTTGTAGAGAGTGTAACCCTGTCTACAAAGCACATCTGAAATTTCAGCATGCAAGTGAGTGTAAAACATTTGATTTGATGTTGTTCAAACCGATGCTTGTTAACAGCATGGCACACAGGTAGAGAAAGTATAAAAATACGGTGTAATTCAGTGGAATGAAAGAGTATCTTTCCAGTTCTATTTTGAGAATGTAGCAAAAATAGCCCGATGTCAAATGCTATTTGAATATCACTTCTTAATGTGTCTGATACGTTTATTCTTCATGTGAGCCCACTGCTATCTTGCTTATGTTGCAAAAATTCAAGAATAACTAGGTGTACCAAAATAGTTTGTTGGTTTCTTTCTCAACTCCTTACGGTTTTTGCATTGACTAATTGATGGCACTCTTCCCTTCATGCTGTAGCAGAAAATTTGAACTTAACAGCTCCATTTACTGTTTACAAAGTCTTGTCTCTCTGCAGGGGAATGAATCCCATGAGGTTTCACTTCTTGCCAAATTGAGGGAAGGTGGCTGCAAGGAATTGTAGCACTGATGTGTCTGCTCTGACACCAATGCTGGACAAGAAGTAGCAGTAAGACAGCAACAGGAAAAGCTTCTCTGTAGACCCTGGCAGACTCAGCTGTGGTAAAAGTGAGAGGTTGGATTTTATTCCTCACCATCAGCGTGTGGTAACAACAAAGCAAGCAGCTAAATGGGAGAAACAGGTATTGAACATACAGCATATATTGAAATTAAACAGCATTTCCAGCTAAATCAGCTGGTCTGTACATCCTGGTTTTGCTGTGTTGTCTCTAAGCTTTAGGCTCAGCTCGGGTTGCAGGCTTGAGTTCCGTGCTGACAATGACCACACTGTCTCACTGACTCATTTTGACAGTTTATGTCCGGTTACTTTCAGTGATTTGCAAAGCTGACATTTCCCTTTAGTGAACCTGAAACTCCTTTCTGCTGTATTGCCCAGATATTTTTAACATACCAGGCAGTAACGAAAAGCAGAGAAAGGAGGGCTCAGTTCCCACTGAATCTGGGGAGGGGGTCTTATAGCAAAAAGGAGGGGTGAAAGGACCTGGAGTGAAAACAAGAACTGGGCCCCAGATTAGCACAGTTGTGGTCAGAGGCTTATTTCTATTAATTTGTCATGTTATAAATGCCACACCACTGTTCTGTTCCATAGCAGATATTCTTCTGATCTTACAATATTTTCTTTCCTTATGGTAAAGTGTATCTGATTGAGCCAATTTATACTGACAGCTTTCCTAACTTAACTTCTCTGTGAATTCCCAGTTCATTTAATATATTTTCCTCATGCTTCCCACATTTGAGTTACCTTTGTTCTGTGTCTGAAGGATAGGAAGCTGATAGTTATTTTATATTTATATTTCAAGGCTGCTTAATGTTTAATGAGGCTGAATATGTTGTAAAAAGCTTCAGAACACTCAGGCTGGTTAATATTTCATGTCGATCTACAGAGACAACTATATTGATCTTTTAAGCATCTGCTAAACAAGACAAGGAATAAATTAGATTTTGGTCAGTTTGATTTGGCTGGTGAGTTAAATAGCTTTCAGAGCATTATCACCTTTTAAAATGTTTTGTTTCCAGTTGAATAAAGTAGATTTTAGAGGCAGTATTTCATGTCGTTTCTCATTGCTCTTCATCTTGCCTGTTTCATTTCAGCTGTGTTTGTGTATGTTGTGAAGGGATGCAGGAGTATAAAGAGGGGATGTTTGCACTGTCTGCTCTGTGCACTCATATTTAGACCTTCTGAAGCCACAGCTGAAGGGCCCTATTTGTCCCTGCATTTTGGACACAGGTTCCCATTATAAAACTGTTTATTTACATCACAGTTACATGCCTAGAAAATTCTCTGCAAAGCTGGACCATGAATACAGTCTGATTCAGGGGAAAATATACTTTATCCCCAGGTTCCTTATCCCAGAGGACCTATTTAAACATCTTGTATGCAAGTTTACTTTTTACCAGCTCTGGGGTAATAAGTGCAGAAAATGGATTTCCTTGCAAAAGGAGGAAAAATAAATTATCACATCCATTCAGATGTCTACAGAATTGTCCTGTAAACCAACTGCAAGTGGATAACAAGGCTCTAGAAAGGTCCTTTCCATACTGAAATAATGTCATAGCAGTTTTGTGATGATTGAAAGTTTCCAAACTCAGCCAGAACAGGCAGCACGTGTAGAGCTGATCTAACACAGAGGTTTTTATTGAGAAGCTGAGCAGGCAGCCTTGGCACAGAGCCATGGGGTTCAAATGTTACCTCAAGAATAGGTCATGAGATACCCTAGAGAAAGACCCATGCAGGAAACATTTGGCAATTTGACTAAACTCAAGTCTAAACTTCTGCATTTACTGTCTCCATGAAAACAGTACTCTCTAGCCTGCAAGTATACAAATATTTTACTGGTATAGAGCTAACTTTTTAATTATTTTGTAGTAAACTAAATATTCCAACTCAGTATGACCCTCAAATAAGTATGTTTCAGGTTAGATATAGTTATAAGTATATATGGGAATAATGGAATAATATTTTTTTTAGTCCCTTGCATTTGTGGAGTTTTTTTGATTGTTTGTTTAACTATACTTTGCTGTATCTGCTTTGGAGCAGATGTAACAGCTGTGAAAACCTCATTTCTTTGGCAGAAAACAATTAAATGTTATCAGTGATCTGGGGAGGTTTGGGGGTTCCCAGAAATGTTACATCTGTACTGTTAGCTGAATTTAAAACTCCAAAGGAGTTTTAAAACTTTTAAAGGAATTGATGCAAAATCTGCTAAACTAAAAGCAGGAATGAAGAGAAGCTTTTGGTTTTGTTATATTCTAGGATACCTCTCCAGCCACTTCTTCTGCTTCATTCCTGCTGCCTGTGGAATTTCCTTGTGAATTCACCCTTTAAAAAAGATGCTCCCTGTGATTTTAAATTGTCTCACCTACAGGGTACCATGTACAGATTTCAGGAAGTTTTAGCCATCTGGAATCTGTTGCACTTGCCATTTGATGGGTTCTCAACTAGCATTCCTTCCTTTTGTGTGCCAGCAACCAAGGCCCTGTGTAATGCAGTGAAAGCCATATTTAAATTTAAAGCTGGAGGGGGACACTGGGAGTAATTTGGGGGGGATGTCTCTGACCTCTCCTCATCCTGTGTTCTCCTCTCCTATATTCTGTGGGTCTGTGTTATCCTGCAGTTGAGCTAATGATTAAAGCTCACCCCCACTTTTATTTCTTCCTGAAATATTAAATTCACTGACTTTTATCTAAACAGAATGTATGCTCTGAGAAGCCCTGAGAACATCAGGCTCCTGGGAGGTCAGTAAGTACACGAATTACTTCAAGGTACATTTTCAAAACTAGACTAATTTTTCATCTTTAGCGCTCCCATTGGTCCTTTTTAAAGGCTGTCAGGCTATTCCCATGTAAAGATGATATTTCCTACACACCTTGATGCATATCTAAATTCTTGTTGATATGATGGAACATTGTCATTTGTCATGTATGTGTCACCCTTAATGAGCACTCAGATTTGGGATCTGAGTGCCATGGCTTGTTCTATACAGCTGTTCTAGAATTTCAGGTGTGTGGTGGTTTCAGACCACAGATGTGGCCAACTTTACAAATGGGGTCAACTAAGAAACATTTAAAAATAGGAAAACTTCAAAAGTTAGCCAGCCAGACCGTATTTGGACCCTTTATGATTATGGAATAAATTCTTCCACAGGGAAAACAACTAATATGCAGCATCTGAAACTGAGCTCTGCTGCCCTCAGAGCCAACACTTGTGCTGAGGATGGCAATCCCTTACTTATCAATAAGAACAGAAATTCATACCCAGGATAATTGTGTTCTTGTCACTGCCACAGTGAAGAAATGCTCCCATCTGTTGGAGATGTTTTCCTTTATCCTGTGGAGAGGCAGAATGCAGGTGTGAAATGGCCTCTTGTGTCACATGCACAGGTGTGCCCCCTGTTCACTGTTTCACAGTAGGGGAAAGCTGGGAACTGGTTCTTCTGAGTTGCTTTGAAATTCACCATGACTGGGATAATCTGCACAGCACCTGAGTCTCAGGGACATCAGCCTTACTGGTGCCTGAAACCTCAGTGGGAAATAATCCTGAATTCCCCCTTTGAAATGAGGGACTATGGTCAGTATGCTGCTTGCTGGGCACACTGAAGGGAACACAGCCCACACTGAACTGGAGAGATGAAAAGAGAAGTGGCAGATGCTTCCAGGTGCTTGACTATGGGCCAAGTCAGGTTCTGCAAAATTTTTAGCTATGAAATCTTTTTTTTTTAGATCCTTCTGTCACTCTGTAAAACTCACTTCATTTGCTAAGAGTAATGCCACCATGACTCAATGAAATGCCTCAGGCTCCCTGAACAGACCAGTAAGACTTTACACACTGCCTTCCATGAACTAGACTTACACCCTAACTATCTCACAGGAGTATGAGTCAGTCTAATTCCCAAGTGTTAGTGCTCAGTAGTAGTAAGGACATCAGGATATGATGGTTGTAAGGTTTCTCCTGACCTCCTGTTCTGCTTGCCTTTGGGTGGCCAAGGCTTTAGACTAGGCCTTAGAGTAGTTCTTATACTCCTTAGAACTAGGAGTTCACGATAACTTTCCACTGGGATCGAAATCAGCTTCTGCACAGCAAATAATAAAACATTATGCAGCTATTGTAAGGTACTTGTGTAAGTGTAACAAGAGCAGGATGGGCTGTGAGCTCCTCTCTTTAGGGAGTTATGTACAGGACCTTTTATTGGAAAAGGAGACAGATTCAACCTGACTGGATCATTAAATGGAATTATAAGGCAATGAACATCGGCCACTTAGCTCATTTCATAAATTCCAGTAATTAAAACTGCATGGGCAATAATAATGGCTATTCCAGATATCTAAGTAAGAAAAATGCACCTTTGATGCATTGTGGCACAGGCAGAGTGAAAACACTGAGTTAATGGAGGATCTATGTAATAAGTTACCATACAGAACCTGCAGTTGGAAATATATAAACATGCTTCCCAACAGAATTGCACTGTGTCACAATTGATTAAGAAAATTGGCAATAACTGACAAGATAGGCACAAAATGGGTTTTCATGTTGCTGGGATGAAGTATGGCTCCCAGCAATTAATGGTTTTAGTCATATTAAGCAGATAAATAATGCTATCTGACATTTCAGTATTTCACATTACACTAAAATTTTGTAACATTTGCTCATAATATGAGTTGAAATATGTTACCTAGGAAAAAAAATGTTATCTCTGGAACAGTCAAACCCCATTAGAAACCTTAGGCTTGAAAAATCACAATGTTAACAGTTATATCCCCTAGCAAAGGTTTGCTTTCCTTAAATAGTGTTAAATTTAAAGCCAGAAGCTCTAGTCTCTTTTGGAGTTACTCTTCCATAGTGCATTGAGTTTGAAAGGGAAATTTAGTGCATGGAATGTACTGTGCTATTACTGAATGTTGGTAAGAGAAACACCATGAAGAATTGCAGGAGCAGGGGGGCCTTTAAAATGAAATCACATCAGGGATATTTATGTTCTCTAAAGCTGTTTCTACATTCTGCTTTAGTAAAAAAGCTCCTAATCTTAATATGACCCCATTGCCCACTATTGATAAATAATTTGATTATTTTAAACCTCATTCTAACTGGCATGTTTGCCTATTTCCTAGCTGAATATATGTCACCTGAGTATTATTCTTTTGGGAAAAAAAGAAAACCTTTTTATGGATCTAAATTTTCAGTTCCTGCCTGCATGAAAAACTCTGATTTCAGCATTCTTACTCATGTAAGGATAGTTTTACCCTGGAAAATACCAACGTGTTGCAAGCAATAACAGGAATCAAGAACAGATATGAGAGCACGATTTTTCTCTTGCGTGCCACTAATTCTGTTCCAAATTCATTTGGTAATGTGGAAGAAAATGTAATTGCTTGTCAAAGCACAGATGTGGTTTTTTTGTTGGGACAGTGCACGGAGCATTGGGAAGTGTCATGTTTAGCTGAGGGCAACAATGCTTAGTGTCTCAGCACCCAACTCCCACTGAATTTCAACAAGAGTGAGCAAACAACCTTCCCCTGGGCTCCAGTGAAAATCCTTGGCTTAGTATCCAGTCTGAGCTGCAGTTTCACTTGCAGGAAACAAGCAGGTTTTTTTGAGGTCTTTTAAGGTATTGTTTCCTGAAACAGCAGAAGATAATCTGAGTACATAAAGAGTACTGAAAATCTGTTAGCAAAATATGTTAGTTTGATAAAGATTGTCAGGATTATTGAGTACAATAAACCTTTCCAAATCCAGGCCATAAACAAAATATATAGTCATTTACATGTGCCAAGATACAATTTTATTGCTTCCCAGATAACACTGCATTTAGGTTTTTATTTAACTTGAGGGTACTGTAAAAGCAAAACCAGTTCACTTTTATGACATTTGCCCTACTGTTTGCTAGTGGGAGAGGTAGGGATTTTTCAGAGACATTGCTGGCAATGTCATAAGAAGTGCACCCCAAAAGCTTGGTAGTGGTGCCAGCAAGCACATGTAATCTCTGTCAGACTCAGCAATCTAGATTTAATTATCTCCAGCTGCAAGATATAAAATATGATTCTTCTATGACCTTATAAAAATGACACTGTTTACACAGGTCACAGTTCTGCACTGTCTCCTGGTGATTTTCACAAATGTGTTGAACTGCTGAAGTGTCTCACATCCTGGGAGTCTCAAAGCTTCCCTCTGGATGGTTCTGGATGATTGTGGGACCAG
The DNA here is from genome assembly GCA_013396995.1 of Dicaeum eximium. Classification (NCBI taxonomy): domain Eukaryota; kingdom Metazoa; phylum Chordata; class Aves; order Passeriformes; family Dicaeidae; genus Dicaeum; species Dicaeum eximium. Next base: position 511,544 of record VWZP01005338.1, on the reverse strand, counting down.
GGTGTGATGTTTTACACCAAACCTTCCAGGAACCTCCCAGAGAATGCTGCTGTGGAGTCCTGATCTCCCAGGATTAGTGTCCAGAACAAATTCTAGTTACAGCTACTATGTATACTGCACTTCTTTTTGGCTTTTTTTTTAATTTAATGGGATGACAAAGAACAGTTGGGGCTGTATGTCCAGATGCTTTTGGAAATGACCACCCCAGCTTCCAATGTTTTGGGAACTGCTGGCTTTAGAGGCTTGAATGGTGTTTTCACATTATTTCTCTGCTAATCTGTGTTAGTGTTATTGCACCTCCATAGTATCAAAAAGAAGTATTGGTTTTATTGTGCTTATTTTAAAACCAGAACAGTTAAAAACAACCAAACTTAGATAAGTTGGTTATATAAAAATATACATGTAACAACTCATATTATACAGTAAAAAAGAAAGCACCTGTGTGGAAAGCTTCCCCCCTTATTTTGGAAGGAGAGCTGTCTTCAGAGTTGCTTCAGTAACATGTACTTACACATGTATACAGACACAAACCCAGAACTTCAGCCACAAGAATCTGTCCTCTTATGTGGCAGTGGAGACAAAGCCCAGAGGGGTGATATGTCTCATTCTTTCTCCATCACAGAGCTGCTGCCATTCACACTGCGTGAACAAGAGTAGGGCTGGGGTAAAGTGTGAAAAGCAGGAGATAAATTATGCTCCATGTGGCACAATTCCTCCCAGGAAGCAGCACGGCCAAGCACCCCCAAACAGTTGTCAAAAGGAGCAGCTGCCAGGCTGGACTCTGCATCCCTGGCTGGGAATGCCAGGGTCAGGGACAAGGGCCACCTGAAGCAGGAGCCAGGCTGGGCACTCCTGCAGTACCACTGACCCAACTGGGACACACAAACTGTGTGCAGATAAAGCTGGTAGCAAACTCTTCCCTGGTAGGGTAGGAGGCTCAAAGGGTTACCTCTAAACTCTTACATGCTATTAGAACTAAGACAACTAAATAACTTAAGTCTGTTTAAACATTAGGGCTCTAAACCTAGGTGCATTTCACTATGGTAAATGTGGGTATTTGAAAAAAAAAACTTGGCTATTAAATATCTTTGCAATGTTTTTACAAGTGCCTTTCCATGTCAGGCTCTAACCTATTCAGAAAAGTTACCTTCTTATTTTTTCAAAAATAAAACTGTAGTAACTATATATTGTATTTAAGCATGTGAAAGGAGTAAAAAATACATTTCTAAGTGGTTTCTGAGGTAATAAACTGGCATGTTAAAAATAATATTAATGCAAGTCATTCAGTTGTGTGTGTCCCTTGCCCATCTTCTCTCTAAGAGGGGATGGACATGGTGATTTCAGTAAGTGGAGAAAAGATGTGTGGCACACTGGTTGGTACATTGTATCATAGTTCATCATGGCTTCTCATGAGGTCACTCCCATAATTAGTAGCTTGACTTCCAACGAACATATTCCAGTTGTCCAGAACTTCCTCTTTGGTTAGTTTGTCATCCTGGTAAGAGGAAAACAAAACCTCTGTAAGAGTATTTTCAAAACTAAGTCAAAGACACAGCAGCACAGACTTGCAAGAGCCCTGGCAAACAGACAGTTCTCCATAGCAGTGGGCTGCAGGCTCAGCAATCATTTGTAGCTGTCACACTGAGTGAAATTTGGACTCCAGTGGAAGACAGAAGTCCCACAGGTTTCAGCTGGGTCAAACTGCTAATTCAAAGTTCTTTGTAATGCCAAGCAGTAGGATCAGTAGGTTAACAGTGGGTCACCTGGTACACAGTTTTGCCCTGTTTGGTTCATCTTCCTGGCAGTAAAAATTAAAATCCTCTGGTGCACTTTGTGGAAGGTGGTTGCTTATGTTAGCAATATACACTTTCTGTGTTAAAGAGTATTTTGGCTTTCAGGTTCCAACTTTGCTTGCATTACACTTCTAAAGACCACCATGTGGAATTTACTGTCCCTCACCAGAGCTGGTGTTTAAGTGAAAGATATGTGTTTGAATATAGAACTGAGAGTGGTTTTGCTACCCCTATATTTGAGTACAAGGAGTATCTAAATAGAGCTTTATTTTCCTCTTTTAGACTATATTAACATACAAAAGTCATGACCACTCTTAAAGGAAAGAGTATTTTTGATGTGTTGAAATGTCCAGGCTTAAGATTATAGTTTCTCATCTCACCTAATGAAAGCCAGAGGACCTTCTAGAGCTGATAAACTGTATTTTACTACTTTGTCAGCTTAACACTACCAACTGAAAGTGGCATGGAAACATGAATCCACTAGCAAGTCTAGCCCCTAAAGAAAAACTATATTCTTGCAAGCTGGTGTTTTAAAAAACCCACACCACCTTATATATTTTAACTTCTTTAAAAACAATACTGGAACACTACATACCATGTCCACATCAGATTTGTAGATTAAGTGCCTGGCTTCAGCTAGTGCATAATCATAGTCCTGGGGGAGGATCCAGTGGAGGATCTCATCTTTGTCCATCTTTCCATCCTTGTTGAGATCATGAAAATCTGAAAACACCTCACGCTCTGTAGTCACCCAGCCAGGCTCTGGTCCACCCTCTTCATCTGCTAACATATCAGCTGGAGAGGAAATAAGGGTCTTACTTGAGTCCCATTTACTTTGGAAATTAAGCACAAACTAAAGATGTTTTCACAGTGCTCCTCAGATAAGATAGAACTCTTTGCACAGTGTCTCTGTACAGAAAAAGAAATGTGGGGTGTAAATAGAGTAGCTGTATCTTCTCTCCGGCCTATTTCTTCACTGCTGGTGATTCTGCCCATTCTCACACTACCCTGTATCACACCTGTGCACTGCTGGTGGGGCTAACAGGAGAGATGAACGTGTTCAAAGGCCATCATCTGAATTTCAGAATGACCAAAATCCTCTAAGGATCTTTGGTTGAATAGCAGTCTTAAGCTTTAGTGCTAGGCTCAGTCACGTGGGAAGAAAGGAACTCAGCCATTTTATCTTGTCCCTGCCAGCAAATGTCTTTGTGGATAAGATCAGACTCCAGCCAGCAGAGTGATTACAGGAAAAAAGGCACAGGGGGAATTTAGGCAAACAAAAATTGCTAAATGGAACTTGCATGCATTTGTACTGCTTTTAGGGAAGTCTGTGTAAGAGACATTCAGCTTAGCAGATCAGTTCTCTTTTAACCATGCAGTGCTGCAGCACATTCCAGCAGAAGACACTTTCCCAGGAAGACAGAGCTGGAGAAGTCACGGATCATGGTGCATTCTGTGAGGAGGCACAGGCACAGGGCACTTGTCACAGACTGGTACCTGGGGAGAGAGCACTGTGTGTGACAGGGTGCAGAGATTACACACACGAGCTGCTCTGCACACCACTCCTGGGCTAAATTTTGGAAGCATTGCTAGGACCACGCCACAGTGGCAGCTGCTTTCTGCATAAACACAGGAGAGTAGCAGTGATTATTAAAACCAACTGACTTTTAAATGTTCTCTACATCACAGGGCTTTGCAAATCATGAGTGGTGTGTCTATATCATTCTTCTGGTCACTGTGGCCAATCCTTTCCTGCTCATCAGGATTACTTACTCCTCAAGCCTTCTACTCTTCTATTTAGAATTAAAGCCTAAATTATGCTTTGTGATACTATTCCTCTCCAGTGCCTTTTGGATCTGCTTTTCAAGGATGTGCTAAGGAAAAGTGTAGCCACCATGGATGGTGTGAGGGTCAGAGGCTGGCTGGTATCTGTGGGAAACAGAAATGCTGAATTCAAAGGCAAGAATAACCCCCTGGGCCAGCAGTGTGAGTGTGTACACTGGGCTGAGGTTCTGCATTGTCACTGTCCCCAGTGTCCCTGAAATACTCTGTTACCTGCCCATGCACAGTGGGAATTTAGTTCTCTCTGCTCAGTATTTTTAGAGGTATTTTGCTCCACTGATTGTGTAAATCTAAACCAAATTTTGTAAAAAACAAAATGGGAGGAAAGAAGGAAAAGGAGGGTGGGATTACTCTATAAGCTTCAGCAAATCTCCCCAACAAATATTCCATCAGAGTCTGAAAGTTTTGGATTTCTTCTTGTTGTTCCTTATAAACTAGCAAAGAAGTGGTTTAGTTTTCTATTAGTTTCTTAATCCCAACTCCATCAAAATTTAAAAAAATTACATCTGAAAAAGGAAAGTAGGAATATTTTAAGCACAGTTTTCTCAACTCATGAAGAAAACTTCAGACAACACATTCACTTTCTTTTTTCATTTTTTAAAGTGCAAATTATATTGTTTATTTGAAGCAACTGACATGTCCTGTCAATTTGATTTTTATCATCCTTGCCAATGTGGGGTGATCGTGACTAGAACATTCTATGTTCCTATCTATAGAAGACAAGAAAAACCAGCATTCACATGGTAACAAATGTTGACAATTACCTTATAATTATATGTAGGTAATGTCACTGAATGAACTGAAATTACTGTGGAAATTATGCTGCTCTGTTATTTCAGTCATAGATGAATAGCATTCACTTTCTGGGCTAAATATAATTTACAAGGAACAGAACCCCCTGCCATTAATTAGCGTATGTGTATATTGTTCCTGATTCTATGTGAAGTGATCTTTATAGCACCACTAGAAACAGAAAACTTCATCCAACTTTGCACTAATGCCTTCTTAGTGCTACTTTCTAGATTTAAAACTCATCAAAACATAATGGTATCATCAGTACAGAAGTATGGGCTTTACTTACTAATTAAACTAGGAAAAAAAAATAGTGGGAACAAGGTGAATTTTCTCTTTTTGCAATGGTTGCTTCCCAGGTGTTTTGGGTACCTGAGAACCATCCAAACTTGGGAAAAGACTAATTCATTTTCTGATCCTCCTGCATTTCTAAACAGTGCCTTCAAACAACAGTTAACATGGTGTAATATACAAAGAATATCCCTGCCATGAAAAATATTATTCCAGATTCTCTTCTTTTGTTCTTGTATAACTCTTAGCTGAGTTAAATAAGAACATGAGGAGAATTTTGTGCTGTGAAGGATGAGGAACTTTTCCTGGTCACGTTGCTATCTACCTAAAATGAAATTAAACTTTTTGGGTTGGATGGTTGGTATAAAACAGTTGAACTGGAACACAGAACTGTTCGCTCTGGGTTGTTAATGCTGCTGCAAATTTGAGAGAAGATGGAAAAATGGACTAGAGATTATATAAGAAACAAGTAACAACACTTACCAATGTACTCATCTTGATCCACAAAACCATCCTCATTTTTGTCTATGTCTTCCAAGGTTTCCTGGAAAACAATTTTGCATGAAAGTAACCAAGGAAAAACTGAGAACTCTGACTACCTGCCTTTGATCATTTAATGTCCTGAGGCCTTGACCTGCCCCTGTACACAAATGAATGTAGTCTCACTAAATCCAGTGTGTTGTTTACCCAGTGAATATACAAACATCCTTTCATGTTGAAAAAATCCCCTGTATGAATGAACTGCTTACATTACAAGCAGATACCAGCTTGCATGAAACACTCAGCTGCTGTATGTCAGCACACCCTCCTTTTACTGTTTTAAGTCTGTGCCCCAAGACTGTTTCTGTATTCCATTTAGGAGCTGTCTAGGTGCACTTAGAAAGTCTTTCTAATTGAGACTTCTAAACCAAGTGAGTATCATGAAAGGCACCCCTTTCTGTTCCCAATTTAGCTATCATGTGTGGAAAGGTTAGAGAAGCCTTCAAAGTTCATCCATAAAAGCAGAAACAATGGCATTGATTTTGCCTTGCTTACTAAGGCAGCGATGTTTTTCATGTGCTCAAACTCCTCTGGGTGAAGGAAAGCAGTGAATTCTTCACGAGTGGCAGCCAGGTCTCCATCCAGATCTGCAGTTTTGAATCGTCTTTCATCTCTGGGCAGCATTTTCTTAAAGCTGTGCTGATCAGTTGCATCTTGGAATTCTTCTGGATTTTCTGCAAATGAATCAAGATGATCTCAGAAGTGTTTTTTAAAGTTTTCCTTTGAAACATACTGGCAAAACAAAGCTGTTTGAGTCTAGAAATAAAAAGGTTTATTGCCAGAATAGCTGTTGTTCTAAATGGAAATTCTCATCCCCATGAAGTTTTAAATTCAGGGGTCAAGTACTTGGTTTGATTTTTAAAGGTTGACAGTAGTAGAGGTTAAATTTCTGTGCAAGCCCGCTGTTGCAATCCAGAATAAGAGATTTTGCAGTATTGTATATTATCCCTCACAGATTTTTTTATCTGCCTTTAAAAGCACCACTGAGGCAGTATTTGGGGTAGACTTCATTCACAGAAGTTTTCTTCTTCTTTAGGAATCAATATGATCCACATAACTTTTCAGTTTCAAGAAAAGCAAACCAAGGAAATGTGGTTTCAGAAGGTGGCAGACTGACTGAAATTATCTCAGTGCTACGCCTCTGCTACAGGGAACCTAACCATTATTTCCAGTTTAAAACAATGGCATTTTTTCAGGGTGTTCAGTGACATAAAGGGAATGGTATTTGATATAATTTTTTAAATCTGATCATTAAACTGACTTTAAAAATGAAAAATACTCACAACAATTTCACAGTTCATGTGTTGGGAGACAAACACAGGTGAAAAAGACTGGGGCAGGAATTGCAGATGGGAATTTTAAGTATTCATTAAGGCAAGCCTGCAGTGCTGCTCTCCAAATCTTGGGGCTTCGAGGGAGCAAAGACAAAGGGCTGAGAAAGGTTCCAGGGATAATTCTGCTGGGACTGCATGTAAAACATTTCCTTTCACAAATGTAACAAACTCCATTTTAATCTAACGTAGACTTTGGAATTATTACTGCTACAGGAAGCTTGCTCTAGAAAGTGCCTCTGTGGTAGGTAAATATTGTCTTCTCATTTCCAGTAAGTATAAATGGTCAATTAATACTGATTTGTTGCTCTGTCAGTATTGCCCTTTAGCTTAAGTGATCTCTTCTCCTCCTCTTCCTTCATTAATTTATAAAAGCAAACGGAATGTGGAAGGGGGTGGGGGGAATTCAGGTATATTTTTAAATAAATGTTTCTTTTGCCTGATTTGTTGAGGATTTTCATTTGCAGTTGATCACAGTCTGAAGCATGTTATTCTGCAAGAATGATTTTAATCAATAACTTCGCTATATCTTAGACACAGACTAAATTTTTAACATCTAGACTTAGGACTTTAGAGACTAAATTCACAAATACAGTTAATTAGACAATATATTATTTTTTAATTAAAGTACCCTTTTCAATGTTAAAAATTAATATAATTCTAACTGGAGGAGACTTTAATTCAGCTGTGTCAGTATATTTAATGATACCTCTACAAAACCTTCTGTGTGCTGGTGACCCATATGCAAAGGGCTGCAATAAATAACTAGAAGTGCTTTTGACCTCTGAGCACCTATCAAATTTAATGTGAGCTTCAAGAGTCTTAAATGTGACACCAAACTCCTGTTGACTGCAAGGCAAGAAATCCTATTTTATAATATCAATAATCCTTGGTCATACAGTCTGAAGATGTTCTCTTACCTAGATAATAACCATATCTGGCTTGTTTGTACTCTTCCCAGGCAATTTTATTATCCTTGTTTAGATCATAGTCATTCCAAACTTTAGCTGCATTTTCATAGATGTAGCGTTTCTGCACCCGTTTAATCCAGTTTTTTAATTCCTCTGTTGTGATATAGGAGTCTTTGTCGTCATCTATTCTATCCACAATCTTCCTGTAAAAAGAGATCAGCATCTTTAAGAGCTGGCAGAAAACCAAACTGCATGTCAGGCCAATTTTAGTCATCTTTATCTGGCCCTGATTTTCCACAAAAACAGAGTGTCCCAAACTCCTAAAGCTGTCCTACTGCTTAAGGCTTTCCTGCATTTTACACATCATCTTACGGAATTTGTCTCTATTTGTTATTCAGCATTGCTACGAATAATTCAAAAGGAACTTGCACAATAAAATTAGTGAGCAGAGAATACCTGGCTGTCTTAGGCTGTGCCTCCAGTCTTAGGGGCATCTGTTCCTCGCTGCCTACAGGGAGTGGCCATGCTGGCTCACAGCACAAGACACCAATTCCACTTCAGGATATAGCCTGTACTCAAACTTGCTGGAGGCAACCAGGCCAAAAATCCAGGACTCTGTGGACACCTGCAGTTTCTCCCTTGGCTTTCCAGCAGCCTGACACCAGGGTGAAGTGAGTTATATGACTGTGTAATGCTGGGGATGTTCACCAGGTACAGCCTCCCCTTCCACACCTGTCCCTCCACTTGTTTCTTTTCCTTCAGTCCCAATGGAAACCAGTATTGCTGCTGCTGCCAGGAATGCCTGTTACTCACTAAAGCAGTATCAAGTCTGCTGCAGGTCTCCAACCACTGCTGGCAGCTGGGCTACAAACCTCTGTCCAGTGTAAAGCTGCCAGCACTGCTTCAAGCACAGTTGAAATCAGCAGGAGTGAAACATTCTNAAAAAAAAAAAAAAAGGACAATGCTCTCTCTACCATTTCTGTTCTCTGCAACTAATCTCTCCACAATTAATCTCTCTGCAATTGATAAACTCCACCATTTTGGGGCTGAGCTTGTAAAACTGGCTTCTGTGCCGGCTCCTGGAATTGAGCACATCCAGCACATCCATCTTGGCTCTCTGGCACATCCAGACTGGCTTTGGGCACATCAGCACCCATCACCCAGCCCATGAGGTGCAGGGGCTGCCTGTCTGCAGGTGCCTGCTCCAGTGGCTCATGCCATGCCTGTGGAATACTGATGTGCCACTGGAAACCAGGGCTAAGAGCAGGAGCTGGCTTCTCTAAATCCTGACTTGACATTCAACAGGTGAGCTCCCTAAACCTCCAGGCAGCCACAGGGGAAAAGATCTGCACTTTTAAACATTCTTTTCAGTTCCACATCTTGCTTCCCCACAAAGAAACCACATTTGGCCAACTGGAAGTGCTCAAGTAGGGAAGCAATGTCTCTTCCCAAGCCTTTGTTACAGAAGTGGTTGCTGAAATAATAGCAGCAGCTTCTGCTGAACTTCCAGCAATCTTGTGTGAGTCTGACAGTATCAGACTGAATTTATGAACACGCTGTTTCTGAGTTATGGGGCAAAAAAGGGGCTGCTGATTTTCCTTTCTGAATTAGTGAAGTGTGGATTAACTGACTAGAAAACCTTTTCTCTTTTGTATCAATCAGTTGCCAGTGGTCCCTTTCCCTGTATGATGGACTCTATTTGTCACCAGATTTTCCCCACAATGAATTTAATTTCATTTGTTTAACTGGCATCTCTTTCTACTATTAAGGTATTAAATGATTATGCTAGTAGCTCTTGGTAATGTATAACATGAAAGAAGTCAGGACTGTGTACCAGAAAATGTTTCATGCCTCCTCCTTTTCACCTGTTTTTACAGGTCCATTGCATCCATGTGCACTATTCCACCCCACTTCTCAGCTGAAGATGGGGACAATAAAACAGTCTTGCCTACAGCCTCCCAAAGGCACGGATAAAAAGCTGTTGTATGGACTGTGGACCTCACTTTTTAGTGTTATTATTGGGATGACCAGTGTGCTGCCACATCTCCTAAGCCAGGTAAAATGGCTTATAAAAACAGCAGCATGCACTCTGGTTAGAGCAGCAGACTGTGTTTTCTCCCAGAAATAATTTAAAAATACCTTTTAATTAAATCTGCCTTCTTCCTAAAAGCCAATCACTTGCTGAGAAATTACTCTGTAACCCCCTACAGAAGTTGCCCATAACAAAAATGGGGGGAAGGGGCTCAGTATATCTAATTAGTAAAAGCCACAAGATGTTTTTTAAATCCTCTCTTTACCTCCCAGCGTGCTGCTATCCAAAACTACAAGGTTGGGAAATGCTGGAAGTTACGAAACTTTTCCCAAAGGCCTCCCAGGTACCACATTGCTGATGCTGAAATGCTCACCCCACAACTGGGTGTCCTCAGAGGGCCACTTCAGTCACCTCCATTTAAAGGGTTATTGACTGTGGCTGTACTTTAACATGCCTGTGTCACCCCTCCAAAGGGCAATCACTTCTTCCCTTTCTGAGTTAGCATTTGTAGAAATTGTTTATAAACAGCTGTACTGTTAAATCATATCCTTTACTGAATTATCTGTACTAGTAAGTACAGACCAATATTGGGAGGGCATGTCCAATTTGGTGATACAACTCATGAGAATCTAGGTCATAGTCATGTATGCTGAGAACATGGTTTCTTTTGCTCCTTCTTGAAATGATGAGGATGGAGTCCATAATTTCTGGTAATAACTTTACCTGTTTACCCACTGGGACATGTAAATAGTAGTGACAGCTTTCAGAAGGATCAAGAAGTTACTCAGTGTTACACTGCTGCTGCTTATGGTAGGACTAGACAGAAAATTAGCAAGTGCCACTCCCTATGGAAGGGAAAGCAGAGGGAATCTCAGTGAGAACACGCAGATATTTTAAACAATTTTCTTCGTGGTAACTACATTAAAGGATCTTTCTTTAACTCCTATTAAATTTAGTTCTGCTTAGTGATCTGGCTTTCCTGCAGGTGTAAAGGAGGGAGAAGCAGTAAAGTAAGGCATGATCCCTGTTCTTTGCATAAAGAGCAGCATGGGACTAACAGCAAGTGAAACACTGTGAGCAAAGAAGTCACAAGTGGGAAAGCTGTGGTGAGACGCTTGAAGTGGACTTGTAAACGTAGCTGTAGAGAAGGAATGGTTTAAACTCGATTAACAGTGATATGGTGTGGGCAAGTGTCCGAGAGGCAGGGAGCTGGGGGGGCAGAGCCCTCCGGCAGCAGGGCCAACACCCGCTACAGCAGCTCCCTCTGCGAGGCTTACTGCTGTGGGGCCAGAAAAGGCAGCGGGGGAAACACCAAAGCCATGAATTGTTGGCTGCTCCTTTGCAAAACCAGAGAAGTCGAAACCCAGAGGTTCGACCCGCAGGCCGCTCTGGGGTTCAGGGCACGGCTCTGGGACTCCGGGCACCGCTCTGGGGTTCAGGGCACCGCTCTGGGGTTCAGGGCACGGCTCTGGGGTTCCGGGCACCGCTCTGGGGTTCAGGGCACCGCTCTGGGGTTCAGGGCACCGCTCTGGGGTTCAGGG
>VWZP01005338.1:390171-499896 GCA_013396995.1 Dicaeum eximium | reverse complement strand
GCTGCTCGTTCATCCAGAGCGCCAGGTGGATGGTGGTTTCTGCTGTCATCCTGAATCGCTTGGGAAGTGTAATTTTAACACAAAGAAACAAACAAACAAACCCCTCCACACTGTCACGAGTGTTGATACTCAAAAAATGTGGGGGGAAAAGGCTGCCGGCACTCTCACAAAGGCTATTTATCGTGATGGGGTCACTCACCCTCACTGTAAGGGAACCGAACTTGGGATCATGAAAATGTAGGAGAGGGGAAGCCCAAACCATGTAGCAAAGAAAATGTTTTGGTTTGTTTTGCTTAAAGTGAAATTTACTTTGTTCACAGTTGTGGAAGTCTCTAGGCAGAGGTAATTGATTCCTTTTCCCAGTATGATTCTTATTCGTATGTTACGCACGTCATTCACAGCTCAAGAAATAGAGAGAAGGTTGTCATTGTGCGCGGCACACTCCAGGCTAATGACCCTGCTGCTAAGGGGTCCTGTGGTGAGCTGTGCTCCAGCACCACGATGCTCTGTCCATTGTCACTTTTTGGTCCTGAGGGTGTTACTATTCCAAATGCATCAAGTGGTTTGTCAGCCCACAGGGCGTATAAACCACGTCTGATGTGGCTTTTGGGTGTACCGCTAACAGGGATGTGCAAGATGCTGCACAGACCACAGCTTCCCCTTGTGCTGTTGTTACACTGGTAGATCTGCTTTTGACCTAAACCTCATGCGTAGCTGAGCTGTGCCTGGTGGAGGATAATGACTGCAGAAATGTGGGGTTGGAGATTTCCGCGTGTGCTGTCTTCTGCCTTTGTGACTCGTGCAAAGAGTAAATGCGAGCCGTGCGGGGCTAGTGCTGGTTTGCCCCAGAACCACTGGCAACAGCAGCAGATTTCAAACATTTACACAGCCAGATATGTTGGTTTGTTACTTAAGGAGACAGAGAGGAGCACTAATGCACGCCCTGCAGCTCAGTCACGGGAGCTGCCCGGTGGGCTTGGACAGTCTGTCCTCTGGGGGTGTTTGTGCATCCACAGCTGTGATACGCATGTGGCAGCTTGAAAATGGCTCAGCTGATCAGACCAGCTGTGTTTGAGTCTCCAAATCTAGTGACATGTAATGTTTGGGTTTGTTTATTTGTTGTTAAGCATATACCTTCAAGACCAAGTTTTTGTTAACGTATTCAGGAATCTCGTATTTGTGCAGTAATTCACATATGGCTCTTTTTTGTGTCTTGGTCTTGTAATATGAATGTCTCTGCTTCCTACATCTATAATATTGTTTTTAATGTTACTCCAGAGGTGCTGAATTTTTAGTTTGCATATCCACAAGTGCCAAAGTGTGTTGCTAGTTAAGAGATGAGTAATTTGCATGGGTAACAGGTAGGCTTTACTGCCCGTTCACCCCATCAGTGTTGTAATCAAACATCAGCTTGATGCCTGATGTTAGCAGCAGAGGGGTATGAAGTTATTTGAGGGATTTGGGAAATGAATGTCTATGTTTTGTTGTCAGAACAATTTGGAGGCACTTCTGTGAGGAGAGCTACAGTAAGAGCAATGCAGAATGGGCTAAGTGCATACATGGCTGTTCACTGGAAAGCCTCCAGACACTGGGAGGATTTGCCTCAGGGATATGGGTTCTGCCCGTCGGAACATCTTAATTTTGGGTTCCGGTGAGAACGAGCCCTGAAATGCAGTGGTCTTATGGAAGATGGGAAATCATGAGTGTCCTGATCCCTCCAGACTTGGTTCGGGACCATTGGTAATAACGACAAAGATTTGATTGATCCAATATGACTTTTTGTGGAAAAGGAATGATATTGCCATTACTTGTCCTTAGAGGGCTGAAGTCTGAGATTGTAATGCTGAGAATGGGCTGCACATTCAGTCAGAACAGTTGTTGATCTGGTCAGTCTTAGCATTGCCAGATCTGTGCATCCCTCAGAGTAACATTTACAGATTTTGCTGTTGGGCTGTTGTGACCTTGAACTCTCAATCCTCTGTGAAGACATGCCTTCGACTCCTTTTACTCAATTCACAAAATGGTAGTTTCCTCTTAGGTCTTTTGTCCACAATGCCTGTTTCTTAAAATATTTGTATTTTCTGGCTTAGAGATATCACTTTGAATATCTCTGAGAGAAACTTACTGCTCTTGAATTTTAGAGTTTGTGCGGCTATTTGCACCATCCACCGTTCCTTCAATAACGCATCTGAGTTTTATACACGTAAGGTTTCTTTGAAGCATTGCAAAATACCAGATCTGCAACATCAACAATGTTTTTTAGCAATACATTTATGCATGAGCAGGCATGCTGGGTAGTTCATAAGCTTTTAATGGAATGCTGGCAGATATTAGGGTTTTATGGGCTGGAAAACAGTGCAAATCAAAGAGCTTTGCTTACTGTTTATAGCATTTTTCCTCTGAATCTAACAATATTTATCTCACTTTTTTTCCATCTTGCGTTTTGCTCTTCACATATTTACTTTCCCTTTCACTGATATATTTAAAGCCAACCAACTGTCTTGTATGAAATATATTTAGAGTTACAATACTCCTGTCACCGTGAGCGGCCAGTCACCGGGATAAAGCCTGAGATGACTTTTTTCACATCTCTCTTTGTCTTCAGTCTGCCTTTATCCTAATGAGGTTACACATTTCTTGCATCTTTAGCCAGTGTTTCTGGACATCATTAATTGTGACTTCCCTGATGCAAATGATCCCTAAGGGCTGCTGTGCTTTCTGGGTGCCTGCTGGCTCATACCTGCTTTTGTCATGCTCTTCTCAGAGCATACTTCTATCAGTATGTTTTTCTAGTTTTATCTGCTAAAATAGTCAAAATAAAATACTTGGTGGCATTATAGTACCCTGGAGGATACTATACTAGGAGGTAAAAATATATGTCTGAGAGAAGCAGATGATTTCTAAATAAACAAAAGAACTTGTTTTTAAGAGAAGCTACAAATGGAAAATATAACCTTTTTTCTCCTCAGTTGTACTGTAGTTTGTAAATCCAGAATAACTGCAATAGTTCTCTGTACACAGAAAATGTGGTTGGTTTGAATGGATATGAGACTTGTGTATACCACCTCCAATTAAATTATAGAAACATATTTTGTGCTTTACAGAATTATATTTTATGTTCCAGTTAGCCTAATATGGTTTACTCAGGTCACAGTATCAGTGCTATTAGTTAAAGCTTTGTGTTTTCCTGAGGACACAGAACACCTTCTTCAAACTTGTTGAAAAGTTTTCATTGACACCAATAGACTGCAGTTCTTGTATTGGAAATGTAACACTATCAGTATTTCAGAATGAGCTTTTAATGTCTAATTTACTTTGTACGACGGATCATTAGATACTCTGTATTTTTGCTTTCATCCAAATTCTGCTGGGTGTTAATTGCTCTCCTCAGCTTGGGTGTACAAGTGTAGATGGACTGTAACTTTTGTCTCAGGTCCTGTGGGAAACTACTCAGAGCACAGTCAGATCCCAGCCTGCAAACAGCAGCAGAAACTTTGCAGGAGAGGAAATAGGGGAACTTTCAGAGAACCACTTTGATTAGACTCAGTTTTGGCTTGTCCTGACTAGCTGCTTCATCACAACACCGTGTCTCTTGTCTTTTTCTTAGCAGGGGTGTAGTCTACATCACTCTCTCCTCCTTCTCTTCTGTTCATCTTTTTTGTGCCTGGTTGCCAGAAGAAAGTTTCATGACCTAATCTACCCAAAATAATCGTGGCCTGTGCTATCAACGAAGCTGCCAATCTCATTTGCTGTGTCTGATAACATCACTTCTCCTTCTCTTTGCCTTTCTCATCTGCTTATCCCGCAAACTCTTTGGCAGGGATTTCTACTGTTCCTGCTGATTGGTTTCTGCTCACTAAAGTGAAAGTCCTGGTGACTTTCCACTGATTTTCTACTGAGCCTGTGCAGTGTCTTCCTTCACTTGGACATGACTTGGTCCTTAAGGTGTCAAGGAGCATAGTTAACAACAATTTTGGAGCACTCCTGAAGTTTTTCTCATCTCAGGAATCTTTCTGATTAGTGTTTTTTTTTTTCAAACGTGTACATTTTCAAGTGTATAAAAAGATCCTTTGCTTCTGACAGCATGAATCCATGCGCTGTATGTGCAATTTGCCCTGGTAATTACTTATGTATGGTGATAACCATAGCAACATCCCAGGTAGATAATGTCATGCAAATTACTGCAGCTCCAGGGATGGGAGATGTTAATACAAGTATGTACTTGCACCCCTGGTCTTCAACATTTTGCTATGACTTTCCCTTTCCCCCCAGCAAAACGTGTTGGTTTAAAATTTCCTTTCCTCACCACGATCAGGAAGCAAAAGAAAAACCTCTTGCAATGTTTCTCATTGGTATTCACAGAGGGAGGGGGGAGGATGGCCCTTCAATGTTTCTGTCATGAATAATTTTGTGTGCACAGTGGAAATTCCACAGTGTATGTAGGGCATAAAAGTCTAGAGACTTGCAGACACTGCTGGGCCGTGTTGTGCTTAAACCCAAGTTTTGCAAACACGGAGTGTGAGCACGTGGGGGTGGAATTGCAGCCACAGATGTTTGGACTGAGGTGTAAATATCCTCAAATCAGGTACAGAAGATAGGGGAGAGCAGCTTTGTTGCTCAGAGCAGACGCTGCTGTAGCTGAATACTTATCAGGGTCTGTGCATTGTTACTGAAATGAGGAAATAGCAGAGAAGGAGCTGGTCACAGTTATCCCTTGGTTGGTCATAAGCAAGAGCAACAACAACAAAAAAAAAAATCTGTAGGAGAGCTGATCTGCATATACACTAGTCCTTGTGTAACCTTAGAACCCTGGATGTATGAAAGTAAGGTAAGCCTCCAAACTGTAACTAGAGTCTTTTGTTAAAGATACAGAAAAAGCAGACGAGGAAATTGGTTAAGTAAAGATTTTGCTTTTTTTTTGGTGAAGAATGACATTGTTGCTGAATTCATTTTTCTTTGGAGTTAAATAGTGGGAGTTAAGTGTGGTTTTAGCTACTGAAAGCTGCACTGTCCCAGCCTTTAAATGAGGAAATACCTCAATAGAAAAGAGTGGAGATGGGTGGAGAGTGACAGAAAGACTGGTTCAGGCAACCACAGGACAGCTGGATCACAGTTTGTAAGGGACATGATCCCAAAGCAGGCTGTGCTTTTCCGTGTGCCAGCACTGAATATTCTTCATCACAAAAACATGGTCTGTCTCAAACAAAACCATGGGGGAGAGTGCAAACAAAATTATTGAAGTCACTGAGAAATTTTATTTGTGCTAGGGGTAGTAGACATAGAGAGAATTAATTAACTGGAGGTTAAAATACTGCTAATCTGTATTCCTTGGTATCTGTACAGGAGGGTTTGCCACTCTTACAGGTCTGCCTGCAAATCCCAGATTAGAAGATTTAATCTTTTCCCCCCAAATTTCTCTGTGATTTAACAATTCAGTGCTGTGCCCCATGGTAGCACTGACAGCACTGTCCAGCTGTGCCAGCCTCCCAAGCAGTGCAATTTGAAATGTGCCCATGTTCAGGTCATCCAGTTTGTTGTCAAACCTTGCCACAGCACCTGAAGTTATGGACACCCCTGATTTACACTGGAGTATTTCTTTCAGAGAAAACCACCTGTTAGGATGCCTACCTAAGAAAAACAAACTGCACCTGAAAGAAATAGATAAGGTCAGGCTTTTTAATAAGCTGACAGAAACTATTGAACCTAATTATCTGCAGGAGATCTTGCCTGTCTGCCTTCTTTGCATTTAATGGGTATTTCTTTTCTATTTTGGATAGAATGGATATATAATTTCTATTTTCAGCGTGTGATTGTCTGAGAATGGCCTCTCCTTAAAACCCAAATCACATCAAAGAGAACAACAAGTGCCTTGGAATTACAGGGATACCTGAGGCCCTGGCAAGTTAGAGACACACTTGTTAAAATTTGGAATAACTGCACTGCTAGACCTACTGAAACCCTGTTCATAGCCCAGTTTCTGACCAGTACCAGAGTCAGAGAAAATACTTGACTGCAGTTATCCAGTCCTCTGCTTCCCATGGCTAGGATGTCTTCTTCAGGACTGAACTGACCTCCTCCTAAATCTAGGGGATAGTAGGGATCACCACTGGCATAATTTTTGTTTTCTGGTGGCTTTCTTGTGAAAGTACATCTCTCCATGGTTTTGATTTATTGATGTTACTCACAGAGCAAGGTATGATTAACAATGTTTAAAAGCAAAAAGGCTGCAAGCAACCTAGGAATGCCTGAGCAATGGTGTCAAATGGTAATTAATGTTAATTAATATGAAACTCGTAGCAGTTGGAGATCTTAAAAGTTCATCTCAGAATCTGCTGACATTGCAAAGCTTCCCTCAGAGCTGCAGTAGCATTCCAACACAGAGGGGGAAAGTGTGCATGAGCAAAGATCTGTCTAGGTCTGTCTGCTGTATTTTTTAGCTGGGCAATTTGTATTTAACATGTGGGTATGTGTTATCAACAAGCAAAGGAAATAACAACATCAAATTCATATGTCAAAAAGGCAAGTGTTAACAAGTATTATTTGATGTACATGATTTTATTTGCAGTCTTTTCTCCTCACTTCTTCTGCCTCAGCAGTCGCTCACCTTTGCTACTCTATGACACAAAGTTCAAGGATACATTGCATTATCACAGACATCAGTGGGGAGAAACTGGCTTGCCATTAATAAAAATGGTAAAACCAACCCTACAATAAACCCTGCTTTTGGCCACGACCTCTGCCTCCTGCATGCAGCAGTGAGACACAGCCCACAGCTCTCACTGAACGTTTTTAACCCAGGGTTAAAATCTCCCTGTGCAAGGGTCAGGTGCTGAGAGATGCATAAGTGCTGTAGAGCAGCCTGGAATGGAGATATCCAGGGGAATGGAGGAATTTGGCTTTCTTTCCTGGCTCTTTCATAGGGCAAAGGGGTCTGTTCCATGTCCAGCAAAATCGGCTGAAAGCATCTCAGTAACTTTATTTTGCCAACGATGCAAAGCAAAGCCACGCAGCTTTTAGGGCAGGAAGTGCAGCATGCTGGAAGCAATGTGAATTCCTTTTGCTCCTTTTTGCATCACTAATTTTTATTTATCACACAAAATCATAAACTGCACATAAACTTAAATGCAGGCATAATGTACATTACTGTGATAATAGAGAAACTGTGCTCCTTTAACCAGACAGATGAAATAGAAATAGACGTATTGAATGAGTTCTCCTCAGTGGAATGTTCAAATTCCTTGTTTTTTCCAAATCTTTAAATTCTAACTTGGCTGTTAAGGATAAAAAAAAGTATAATTACACTAAAATGTGCTCTCAAAAGACAACACATCAACTAAATGTCTTCAGACAACAGCATATGAATGTCCAAAGGTTGAAAGCCTTTTATACAGGGCCTTGCACTCAATATTTTTTCCAAGTTTTGTTGTAGATTGACTGTTTGGAATTCCCAAACCGTTCAAACAGAATACAAAACAACTACAGTTTTGAATGTGTATAAATAGCACTCTTGTAATTTAGGTTAGCTGCTTAAAAATATTAATTAAGGGAAGTCTAGGTTTCCACTTATTGTTTTGTTTTGTACAAAGTCGCAGCACGCCAGGGCTTAACCAATGACAAGTACAGCCAAATTCAATAGGCAAAGCCAAAACACCTATGGAAAAACATATTAACTAGTGCCAGAATTGTGAGGTGCAGATTTAAATAAACTGAGTTATGAACTGAAACTGGCTACAATATAGTTGCAAATGTCAGTGAAGCAAACAAGCTCATTCTTTGCCTGTGAAGCAGCGTTGGAACACATCCTATATACAGTCTACATTTAAATGTAAATATGGGATTACCTTTTAGGTTGTGAGGCAGAATCATGCAGGCAACAAACATTACATCTTGGGTCTTCTGAGAGTGAAAACTGTTGTGTCAAATATGGCTGGATTAGTAGGGTTGATGGGCTTTATTCAAGGTTCCTAGAATTTATCTGCCAAGCATAAATAATTATTTAACAACTAATAGGGTGAGGCCAGAAATATAATAGCTTTTATGTTGAAATTAACATCAAGTGATCTGTAGACATCTGCTAAGCAAGCCAAATGTGGTCTATGTGCTGTATGTTTTGCCTCACTGCCTCAAAATAACAAGCAGTGCTTATATTTGGAGGAGCAGTTTTCCTTGTTGAAGTGGAAAAAAAAAATGTTCTGATAGAAAATCATTTGCACAGTTAGGACCAAATGTGTGATGAACATTAAATAGCCCTACAAATTTAAATAATGCTCGATGTTGAGATTTCAGCCTTGCAAATGCTCATTTCCTGATGTGTGCTTACTGTTGTTTGGAGGGAAACGAAAGTTCTTTCTTGTTAGAAAAAAAGAAAACAAAGTATCATGCAGTATATTCTGGCTCTTTGCTCTCTGGGGCTCAGTCAGTGCAGAAGCCTGAGCCCCAGTTATTTTATTTTTTCCCATAATGACCAGAAGGGTGAGGGAATCCTTAGAAAATCCACAGCACTAAGAAAGCCTGAAAAAGTTCCAAACAGCAAAGCCCCTTTCCAAGCAGATCCTGGCTGTTGCCTGGCAGGGACCTGCCCTGTGTGTGTAAGTGTTTGGGTGCTGTGGATGCCAGAACAGAAACTGTGCTTCCTTTCCTTGAGAGCACCACTGCTGGCATGGCCTCTTTGCTTCGCTGCCTGCTGCAGTTTGTCTGCTTTCAGGGCCAACCATTCAATCTTTGGCATCTTCTCTAGAGGTCTTGGCCTCGCCTCTGTTTTAAAAGTATTAGGAGGAGGTTGAATTGCTGAGTGGGGAGTGTAATCTTTGTGAGGCCAAGTCTAAAGATGTTGGTAAGCTCAAAGGGCTGCACTGGCAATTTACTGTGCACTATGCAGGAATGAATGAGGGCTCATATTCATTGTGCTTATGTATGCTCAAGTTCTTTATGTCCATATTTAGATCTATTAACACGATAAGATTAAGCCAACTTGAATTTCTTGACTGAACAAAGAGCTAAATGGCAGAGCCTCAACACCAGAGCCCATAAATGTGTAGTGCCACCAGCAGCATGAGTAGCACTGGACCCCAGATCCTGTGGGGTTTGGCAGTGACACAGAAAACAAGCTGGATTCCCTGTCGTACAGGAGCCTTGGCACTGACCTCCCTGTAAGCTGGCTCGGGCTTTTATGGGGGCACTGAAGGCTGGGCTCTGTGCTGGACTCAGTGTCTCTGCCCCAGCCTTTCCTGAATATTGGAGTACAGCCTCAGGCTGCTCTGGTTCACCCTGCCAGGAGCCCCTGGGAATTTGTCTGCCAGCTGGGTTAGCCAGAACACACAGTGCTCCAGCCAAAGTCAACTTCCCCCTGTGAGGGTGACCTCAGAATGCAGCCTGGGCCAGTTTTCAAACCACACCTGACCCTTCCCAGCAGGGGTTTCCGCAGAAGGTAAGAGGCAGAAAATTCTGTCCTGTGCTGGCAACTCCAGAGGATAGAGTTCGAGAAATAGGACAAAACATCTGGAGGAAGAGAGCTGTTGTGTTGGCAAATCATGAAGCAACAGAATGGTTTGGGTTGAAAGGGAGCTCTAGGGGATCATCGAACTCCAAACCTCTGCCATGGGCAGAGACGCCTTCAGAAGCCGAGTTTAGATGGTGACATTTTTCTTCACTGCTTCAAAGCACAGATGATGAGAAGGAAGAAATTCTGTTTCCAAAGGCCTCATCTTAGCTCTCTGTATTGAAATAGTGCACAAAGGAGTTTGGAGTGTCCTGAGGTGGGAATACTTCAGGAATTTTATTCACAGATGAGGTCCAGCACAGGTAGGGCAGGCAAAATCCAGGCTGGATGGAGAGTGGACAGCCAGGTCTGTTGTTTGGATATGGTGGCTCTGACTGCTGCAGGGACAAAGCATGGAATTCATTCTAGGTGGTGTAGTTGGGCTTCACTGCAGGCATTCTTCTGCTGTGAGCGAGGAAGTTTCTCTGTGCCCTTTGGTCTTGGCTTTCTGAGGGAAATGTGAATTTCCGATTCCAAATAACAACATGTAAGAGCTCCTGTGATGAGGGTGTGTAACAGCCCATTCAGCTTTACTTTGATGATTAGGTTACTGCTTTTAGCACAAAACACATAGCAAGGCAGTCATTTCTATGCATGTTCTAGGGTGGTGTATTATTGCATTTTAACACTTGACATGAGGATAATTTACGCACAGCCACTGCTTTGTCTCCCATGAAAAACAAACCCTCTACCAGCAGATGCAAGAAATCTACTAAAGATTTCATGTTATTAATGTTTACAGCATTTGTTGTAGTGCTTCCTGTTAATTACCCCATTTAAGAGTGTGCCCTTCTGCTGTGAGGGGTAGGCATCTATTTGGAATGATGCTTCTGGAAAGAATGCTGACACTAATTCAGCATTGCTGCATCTGAAAGATGCTGCTCTCAAGCCAAGTGCAAACTGGAGCTAAGCCTGCTGTGAAAAGTGACCCTAACTTGGTGTAGAAATGGCTGTGGGGGAGAAGTTTCCTGAAAACCCTGGTTTCAGAGTCTTCTTGTAGTCACAGGTCAGTGAGAAAATAGGTCGTGTGTTGGAGGGAACACTTTTGCTGAGGCTGTGAGGCAGACACTGGTCAAAGGAGGGTGTGTGCACATCTGAAACTCTGTCTCTAGCCCTTGTCATCCTCCAGACAGCAACTTCTTCCTCCTCTCCCAGAGGAGTGCTTCTCCTACAGCCAGGCATCTTACTGGGAGTGCAAAACTTGCTGGGTAAAGAGCAGTGCTTTCTTCTGTCTGCTTTCCTTCTGAAAGCGACTCTAACCATTTATGTCTTCTTTTGGCTCTCCTTCATGCTTCTGTCTGACCATTTCTTCCTGTGTGAGTGGAAAACCCCACTGTGTCTCCAAGTTCACACACCGTGGTCATCAGGGAGTTGTGCATGGCCCTGCAAAGGGGCATCACTCAGGTGGTGCAAAGGTGAGGAAAGGTGGCACCATTCAGTGAAAAGAAAAAAAGTCAAGGAGTCCCCAGCTTGGCATCATGCCCTCTTCCTGCTCCTGTTCCCAGTGTCCCCTTGCTGTCCTGTGGCTGGCAGGCAGGGACTTGGGCCTGATGAGGTGCTGTGAACTTGTTAAAAAGCCACTGTAACTACCTCAGGGGTGTCTGAGACATGGCCAGCACCACTCTTGTATATTTTGATTCTGTGTGCTGCTCTTCAAAGAGTGGAATTAATAGGTTCTATGGAAAAAATTGCAGTTTGGCCTGTCTTTATGCATCTGTGTCTTGCTGTGATCAGGGACTCTTTTTTTGGTTTGGGTCTGTCTTTATCTCCATAGGTCTAGCTGACAGAATGGAGGTGTGACTGTAGCATGTTGGCCTGTCTTAATTTAACCATCAGAGGTAATAGCAGCAGTGAGGAGGCAGCAGCACTGGCCAGCAACCAATTTATAAAGTCCCCAGAGACCTCCTGTGTGTATCCCAAGGTATGTTGACACTGCAGCAACTGCTGCTTGCAGAGACACCTTGAGATAACTCTTAATAATTTCACAATGACTGAATGGTTACTTAGCAGTGACTGAGTTCAAGAGTTGTCACAGAATTTATTCTGTGCCTTGGGTGAGTTTTGCACCTTGTCCTGAGCACCATGATGCTGTGGATGGGATGCACTTGTTTTAGCTAGCAGGAAACAGGGATGGTGTTTTACATGAGTAATATGAATGTCCATCCAGACACCTCCTCAGCACATATGGAACCAATGCTAAGAGACTAAAGATGGAAAATGAGGCAAACACAGAGAAAGGTAGGTTTATCTAGAACAGCTTTATGTCAGGAGAGGGATGAGGACAAAGCAATGTTTCCACTCCAGTGCTGGAAGTGTCAGCCCACGCCAGAAAAATGATGACCAGAACTGCTGAAACCCTCCCATGGTGCCTGGGATAATTCCAGTCTTTCAGCTAATAAGATTTGTCCTCATGACTTTTTCTTGCCTTCTACTTTGAGCACCATTTTTACATGCTCCTACATTTGATAGGGCAATGGGAATGACCTGCACATGGAGATGGCCCTTGCATTAAAAATAGCTGGCTTTGGTCTACAATGTGTTCTAAATGAGATGCACTGCAGTTTTTCAGAGCCATTCAGGTGTGCTCCCCGCAGGTGTAGGCTGGCTGGGCATCACTAGCCAGTGGAGCTTTGCCACAGGAAATGTGATCCAGATTTGGGATGATTTTTGGATCTGGCCTGGATGTTTCCGAATCAGTGTTTTAGTCACATGCAGAAAAGCACTCGGGACTTTGGGTGAAGCTTGCTGAGGCCAACAGGAGCGATGAAATTTGAGATGTGAAAACCAGACCGTTTGTCCCGTGGTTCTGCGTTGGAGCCTCAGTTTCCTCTGTAGAAAATGGATTTGTAGAAAGTTCTCAGGGACTGACAGAAGGCCCACATGGCCTTCTGTATACAGATCCATACAGTATGGATCTGTATGCAAACTTTGGGATAAGGAATGCTGAGTTAGAAATGCCATGGGATAGGACAGACATTGCTAAGGGAGAAATAGAGCTAGAAAAGAGTTTCAAAGGAGGGCCTTGCAAATAAGACTGGATACTTTGGAGAAATAGAACTGTGGAAGATGCATTGTAGTAGGACCCACGAGGGGTAAATTTAGATGATTAGCTGTAAGGCATTTACAGCATGACAAAAGCTGATAGGCCAAGAAATGCTTATAGTATTCAGTAATTAGGAAATAGCTGGCTTCTGATTGTGACAGTGTGATTTACATCTGTATTGTCCCACCCTTCAATGACACTGAAAAGGGAGTAAAAGCTTTTTAAAACACCTCTCAGTTGCCCTATCTCTAAGCCAAAAAAAAAAGGGCATAATCCCACATTCCTGCAGGTGAGTTGGGAGCTCCAGAGTNCATTGTCCCACCCTTCAATGACACTGAAAAGGGAGTAAAAGCTTTTTAAAACACCTCTCAGTTGCCCTATCTCTAAGCCAAAAAAAAAGGAGCATAATCCCACATTCCTGCAGGTGAGTTGGGAGCTCCAGAGTCTCCATCCCTCCATCCCTCCTCCCTGCGAGCCGCCAGCCCGCACTGCAGCAGCCCCATCTGCTGTCGGACGGGCAGGACGCGCTCCATCCTTCCCTGGCTGCTTGCTGCGGGAGGGACTCGGCACTCCCTCCTTCCCTCCCTCCATCCCTCCCTCCCTCTCTTATCGCCCTCTCCCCACCCTCCCGCTCCCTCTCACGCCCAGCTCTTTGCCGTCCTCCCCGTGTTGACTCTAAGGATGTCTTATCTCCGCTTGTAAAGCGCTGAGTAAATTTACACACGCCCCGAGTGCTCGGTGATAATAACAACAACACTAATCTTTTGCTTTCGCTAGTATTTGATTTTAAGAGCTGTCAGTGAAGAAAAAGTTACGAAGGCAAAGATGTTAACTAAGGTTCTTGAGATGGTTTTGTTCCAAACTGAGGAGCGTGATTTCATGTCTTTTGAAATTTTTTTTCTCTTTAGAATTGAGAGCACCACATACAAATGTGCCCAGAATAAAAAAGAAAATAAATGGGACTTTTAAATTGACAGTAGTTGTAAAAAGGACAGGGCAATAAATGATGCATTTAGGTACTTTTTCTTAAATTATACTGCTGTTTTTATGAGTTTGAGATGAGCACAGTGATCAAGAGTAAGGCTTATATACACCACAGATTTACTTTGAGATGAGGGTGCTTTTGGAGGAGAAAGAGATTTTTATGTCTAAAGGCTTTTATAGNATTTATATTATTTATATTTATATATACATTTATATGTATTTAAAGGCAAATTCTGCAACTTTACTTCAGCTCACGCCTGTTTTCAACAGCAGTTTTGTTTTAGTCAATTTGGATATTGCTGAAGCAGGATCTAGACTATAAACTTTACTTCCCCTAGGAAAAAACCCTACAGTTCCAACTATCACCATCTCCCCAAGTATCTTATTTTAGAAGAGTTTGTTAGCCTACAGTGAGATTGAATTTGAGAGTGGGGACAGACTCAAAACTTGCCTCTGGAATGATTCCAAACACTTTGTTTATGAGGATTCTTTCAATTTGTGCATTAGAAATGTGGAATTGAGAGTGCATGCACGTATGTGTTGCTACTCCTTGTAGGATATGGTGTGCACAGGTAGAAGTAGAGTGAAAAGGTGTTGTTATTTAGTTTTTGGTGTTGTTATTTAGTTTGGGGGAGTGTGGGGATAATTGATATCATTTGTTTCCAAAGCAAGTAGAATTAAAGTCCAGGCATTATCTGAGATGGATGAAGCTTCCTCCAAGATACTCTGCAAAATCCCAGCCAAGCAGGCTGCACCTGACATTGGGAAAGCCTTTTTATTTGTGACATAGCATGTGGTTTTGCACCTGGACTTATAAAATTTTTATTAAAAATCTGTTATTAAGCCTCCATGTGTCATTTTGAAGGGCTGATAGGACAGTTAATAGCCAATGTTGAGCACCTGCTCGTTTCCTGCACATTGAGAGTTGGATTAATCAGTGAAGCAAGATTTTAAAATATTATAAAACAAAAAATTCTTAACCACATATTCTGAACACATAACAAAGGTGTTTCTTTTATTCATGAGTATAAGACACTTCCTCTCAAAAGATACTTTAGACCTTAATTTTTAAAAAGGAGGTTGGGGTTTCTTAGATGAGTAAATGTTTTTGCCCATGTCTCTGGCTGATCTGTGTAACCCAGCAGGGAGAGCACAGCACTTTTTGATGTTCTCAGGGTGAATTCACCTTGCTTGGAGGATGAGGGAGGCACAGTAGTGGTTCATGTTAGAACCTGTAGCAGGTTCTCCACAGAGGTTACACTTTACCCCACAAGAACTTAAAATGTCACAAGCACCACAAAGTGCAGTGAGGCCAGAAACTCAGGGCAAGGTGTACAAAATAAAGAGGAGAGGGAACCATGTAGCTGCTGCTTTTCTTGATGTCTTTTGAAATATTAGAAATTCTACACATTAGAAAATTTCTACACATTAGAAATGACCTATGATAGACCCATATAGATATATATGGTGTTTTGCTCAGTACTTAGTAGCTGGAATTTGAATTGTTTTCTTAGTAAAAAGCATCTTAGTGGGTACCTCTGATGCCAGAGTCATTGCAGTGGTGTGTAACAAGTGAGAATGTGCCCTGGCTTTACCTTACAGGCAGGACACTCCTTCCCTTTCTAGGAATATTAGGAATTATTAATTTATCTTGGGATCGAGCAGCACCCAGGCTGAGACATCTGGCAGCAACAGCTGTGTGGCAGCTCAGTATTTTGGTGTCTGTAACATCCCTGTATGAGTGCAAAGTAGATTCAGATGTTTGGAAAATTGCAGAAGGGATGAAAAAATTACATTTTTGTGAGGAATTCAGTAGGCAAGCGGGTCATCCTTTACTATACTTGTGAGTAATGTAGTAAAGGCTGATGAACAGGAGTCTGGACCTCTGAAGGATGAAGCTTCATGACAGCCTTTGTGGAAAATCTTGTTTCTGTCACTAGGCACAGCTCATAACCAAATAGAGGACTCTGAAGTGACTGATTAATCTTTTCTTCAAATGCTTGTTGATAAGTTGGAGACTTTTTATAAACATGGCAGTTAAACAAATGCATGATCAGGTCTGTGCACGGGCTCCTGTCAGTCTGCTCGCTCAAGAATGTGGCAAAGAAAGTGTATTGAGTGGTATTTTCATTGTTTACCCAGGCTTTCAGCTAAGCATGTTGGAAAGGTCTGAGCTAGCCAACAATCTGACTATCCCTAGATTACATGGCTGAGGTAAGATTTGCAAGAGGAAGTTTTTAGTTTATTAAATCTACAGCTAGAGTTGGGGGAAAAGAATAAACAGTATTCTGGGCATATGAACCATCCTTCGGGCACTTGAGAGGGATTGATGGCAGCATTTGCTACGTTGAAAGCTCAGTGGATGTGAACTTATGTCTGTTTGGCTCAATTACTGTGCTCTGAGCAGTGTAATTTAAATATTGTGTGTTTCCAGAAGGTTAACATTGCTGGTACACTTCATGCTCTTCACTGTAAAAAGCTAGCACTTTAAAAACAAGTGACAATCTCCCATTTGCCACTATGCAATCAGTGAAACTGCTCTGTTAAGGTCGAAATTTTCAAGGCTAAAGTCAATTAGAGGGGGGAGGGAGGGGTTTCTTAAATTTGTTTAGTCCACGTGAAACAGATGCAGAAATGGCACTGTAGGGCTGATGATAAGGGGCAGCCAAACTGGGGGCTGAATTTATTTATCTGAACAGTACTTTCAGGGGAAGGGCTGTGCCCTGGGGGCAGAATTGCCCACCTTTGCATGGTTTAGAAACTTGTCAAAGATCTACTGTCACTGAGGCAGATGATGCCTTGGGAAGGCTGCCCTGGAGCAGAGCCTGGGCAGAGTTCCAGAACAAAGCAGGGATTTATTAAAAGGATTTCTTCCATGGGTCCACCTTGGGCAGCACAAGAGCCCAGCCAGGGCTGCACCCAAGAGGAACCAAAATGGGCACAAAATGGACACCGGGCACGGCTCTGGCACTTTGATCAGTTCTGCTCCATTTGCACCTTGGAGTTCATTGTCCAATTCCAGCTTTAGCCCATCCAGTCCCATCCTTCTTGTTTTTCTCTCTTCAGCCCACGTTGTTTGTGCTCCTGGGCCTGAGGTTTGGATCATTTGTCCTTGGTCCCCAGCTGGAGAAGGAATTGTTTTGTGTCCCTGCTCTGTGCACAGAGCTCACCATGCCCTGATACGGAGCCCAGACCCACACACTGAAGCAGCACAGAGCCTGAAACATAGAAAAGCCAAACCCTGAGGCATCATTTCCCCCACTTGCTGAGTGGTGTGACAGAGACATGAATTCTGCAGCTTCCCTGGGAGCTCAGTGCTGCCATTTTCCTGGCAGCAACATCCCCTGTTCAACCCAGAGCGAGCCTTGGCTGTCCTGGCAAGGAGCAGCTCCGTGTACCTGAGGTCAGTGTCTGTGATGTGATCCTGAGGATAATCCCTTCTCCAGGCACCCTTCCACACCGCTGTGCAGCAGGGAAAGGGCTGCACTATTTATCTATACATTTCTGTGTGTTTCTAGAGCAGCACTAGCACGATTCCAGGGAGGGAGAGCAGAGCACAGGCAGGCTGCTGTGCAGCTGGGCATTGCCCAGGGAATTCACCTGAGCTGTGGCAATAATTTGTTCCTATAGCTGTGGTCTAGGATACAATCCCAGTCTTAAATGTCATCCAAATTTAAGGCAAAGCTCATTTTGTGCTTTTTAAATTTTAGATACTATTACCAGTTTCCTTGCAAAGTTTTGGAAGTCCAGCTGCGGATAGCAGACTGCACAGAATGGCTGTAGATAAATAAATAAATAAATAAATAAATNCAGACTTCACAGGATGGCTGTACATAAATATATTTCTATATGTATGTGTGTGTATATATATAAATCATATATAAATAATAAATAGAAGTCAAGAAGATAATCTAAATATATAGATATATATTTATTTTTATAGATATCTATTTACTATTTTTATATATTTATAATTTATATATTTTTATAATAAATAAATAAATATTTAGATTACCTTCTTGACTTCCAATCGCTTCAATGAAGCGGCCCATGATTTTTATGTTTGATTTTTATGTTATAGGACACAGCAAAAGATGCACCTGCCAGTTTTATTTCTGTTTTTATATTGTTGGAAGAGGTTTGGAAGTTTGATCTAAGTATATTCCCAAAAGTTGAGATGCTCCTCTGAATCTTTCCAGTTTGCTGGAGGAACATTGTGATGGGTTTTTGGTTTTTTATTTTTTTTTGCTGGAGGGCAGCCCAGGATCTTAAAGGTCCATTTGAGACTTACAACCTCTGATTCTTGGAATTGAAATGTAGAGCCCAGATTATGAGCACCTATATGGGGGTTTCTAGTGAGCTCAATGAAAACCTTGTATGAAATATGTGCTGTCACATGCTGTGTTGTCTTCTGGGCAGATCAAAAATATCAACATTTCTCATGGAGTAACTCTATTTTTGTCTCAGTAGCAAATGAGCAGGAGCTGGGCATGACATAGAATGGAAAAGAAAATGAAATATGAACAAGAAGAAATCTTTCTTTAGCCGTTTACAGAGTAGCCATTTGTCAGCATCTGGTAAGTACATATCTATTTTAAGGAGTAGAAGAACATTTGAAATGTGCCACTCATATGTGATTTGAGCCCTAAATGTAGCTTGTGGTTATGAATCTGTCTTTAGCATATTGCAGTGTCCTGCCCCAAAGCCTTTGGGTCACATAAACTTATCTCAGATTTAATTTTCTTTCAGTTCTAGTATTAATTTGTTACAGTTTGTTTGCTTTAAAAAAATCTGTGTGATTTTTCTTTGCATTTTGCAAACCTCATCATTTTGGAATCTTAAATGAACTGCTAAAAGAACTATTTATTATAACTCTATTATATGGATATATTTTGACAAAGAAGGTGCATGAGCTTGATGGTGCATCAAAGCAAAAAAACCAAAATGGGCTTTGGCTTTAAGGAAAAAACTTGAACCACTGTCAAGATCAAAGTGCATTTCACGTACTGGAGTCCTGATTCAGCAGAGCATGTAAGAAAGAATTTCAGACACAGTGAGCTTTGGTGATGATTGCATTTACTGCTGGGATTCTTGCTTCTCAAAAACCCCAACCAAACAAAACAGTTGCCAACAATGAAGCCATCCAAAAATATTGTAATCTTTCTTCGTTTTCACATCCTTGCACAGCATTCCTTACACAGTTTGCATTATTCATAATGAATCGCTTTAATCAAAGGCCTTAAAATTTTTAAAGTTCCTGCATTTGCAGATCTGTTTCTCTTGGCAAATGGGGTTGGGTGACAGGAAAGAGCTTGTGTGCATTTCCATGTCTTAGTAATATTTTAATCAAATAACATTTATATAACATAATCAAGTAACATTTCATGCAATAGACTTACTGCTCTTCCTCCTCCTCCATCACCACGACTCTTAGAATATGTATGCTGACACCAAATAAATGAAAGCAGTACTTTTTTTTTCTTAATGGGAAATGCCTAGTAAGACACTCTGGTTCCCTACATCCCTCTTTGTTTCTCAAGCAGGCCAGTGAGGGCTTTCAGCCAGACAAATGTTTTATGGCAACAGCGCTTTCTGTTTTCCTAACACCCTTCTTCTACGGGTCTAAAATGCTTTACAGCACTAATAAATTAAGCCTTACCACATCCTATGTGGTAGGTAACTATTATGCCTCTTTTGTGGGGGCCAGACTTTGTGGAATAAGCTGCATTCAACGTGCCAGCACACTGTGAGCAGCCACTCGGGGTTTCATCCCAGAATAATCATGTGAATGCTGTCTGCAATGGAGTCTGTAAAAGAGGTGTCTACAAGGCAGAGCACTGGGACTTTTAGAAGCAGTGTTTGTCTTTGGACCTTAGGCAGACAGCTTTTAAAAAAATTGGGAAGAAAACTGTGATTAGACACCAATAATAGTCACAGAAATAATTGAAGATGAAAAACTAATGAATAATGAAATGAAGGTTCATCAGTCTGGAAAGAATGGTAGTGTGGAAGATGGTCTGGGGAATCCAAGGAAAGGTTTTAGAGTGGAGGAGCCATGACTGGATTTTCTTGCCTGCAATTAAGAATGTACAGGAGCATCTGTTCACCCCATAATACTTCAGCTGAGATAAAAAAAGTCATGACATTGTTAACCCTGCTCATTCCCAACCTGAAAGCTGAATAACTCTAGGCAGCTGCACTAACTCAGTTTTTAAATCACCACAGCTGAGCTGCAGCTCGGGGTGGTTAAATGAACAGCTAAAAGACTTTCAGCAATATATTTGTGTCTGAAATCTCACTGGTGAGACCCCACAAGCCCTTGCAGGTGTGCTAAACACCTCACCACCCCTTTTGCTCATGTCCCTTAGGAGTCTGTAGGGACAATGACCACTTAGGTTTGAGGGAACACCAAATCATGGAAGAAACTGGGACACCAAACATGTAAATCCTCAGGGACAGAAAAATCGAAATTACTTTCAAACTTAAGCTCAGTCATTGTATGGGCAGGCATGTGGGGTGTGATGGTCTGGATTAGCTGGGCTCAAGACATTGATCAGGGAGGGACCCCTCCCAAGATAAATTAACATCATGTGATAAACTCAGTGCTTCATGGCATGCTTTTTGTTAAGCTGTTAAAAAAAAATCATATCATACAGGGATAACCTCATTATTGTGTTAAGATGAAGCATGGAATACAGGCACCAAGGAATATCTTCTGTTCTGAAATATTCATAAGTTTTTTTGTTTTCTCTTTCTACTGACACAAACAGTCAAAAAGCAGCCTGGAGGAAATGTCCTTCGCTTTTGGAAAATGAGTTGGTAATTTATTCACATAAGGCCATGCAGTCATTTTGAATTAGCACATTGTGGAATCTACTAATAAAATGAAGTCAGTTTACATTTTAAACAACCTTTAATATTTGTAAAAGTAAATATCCCTTAATTCCTCAGCAATTTAGATGTAATGGAAATTGTCAGAAATTTTAATTTCTCCCCGTTTAGCTCACTCACAATGGCTGTCAAACAGTCAAGTGATATGACGTAAAGTACTGCTAATCGTTTCAGCACAAGACAGTACTTCAAAGGTAAGGCAAAGGATGTGCAGACACTAATGAAATTTTATTATCAGAACATAGAATTAGGATTGTGACAAGAGACAATGGTTGCAGTGACATGCAGCTAGAATGTTAAGCTTCTGAAATCTCTGGGCTGAGTCTCGCAGACAAAAATAGCTGAAGGTACAGACTTGTTAATAGTCTGAAATGGAAATTGAATGGGCTCAATTAATCACAGGAACAAACCTAGGGGATTACAAAAAGGGCTCGTTCTGTGTTTTCAGGCTATTAACCTGCACGGCCGCTATGTCCTGTTTGTTGTGGTGTGCTTTGAAATCCATGTGTTGCTTCTCTGAGAGCTCATCTTTTTGTAATTCATAGGAAAACAGGGAGAGCTCCTGTGACAGCAGGGCAGGAGGATTTTTGTAAGCACCTGCTTTGGCAGACCCTACCCTGTGAAAACAGGACTGTGTATTTCTGGATATGTGAGCATAAGGAGTTTGCTCCAGAGCAGATCACTGGTGCCTCCCAGCTTATCCAAGGTAAAAAAATAAATTTAAATGACCTATGGGCATTATTACTATTATCTTTCTATTTTTTTCTCTTACTACGACTATCTTACCATTATTACTATCATCTTACTATATACTAAGTATTATCTTACTGTTTCAGTGCTCACTAAAAGAGTATCTACTTTACAGAAACCTGTGAGAATCTCTCAGGTGTTAAAGAAGACACAGGTTTGACGTTAGTGGGTTCACTTGAAGTGAGTCCTAAAGTATTTGTAAAGAAATTGTCATTATCCTTTTCTCTCCTCATTCTTCTAATTCCCTGAACTGTGATATGGTTCCTGTTACCTTGTGAATCTCAGCAGCTGCAAGGGTAAATAAAAAATGCCACGTGGAATTTATTAGGTTTGCTTCCTTTTGAATAAACTTGGATAAGAAGGATCAAAACCTGGAAAGTTCTCTCTCCTTTGGGGGGACCTGTACACTGATATTAGGAACTTGGTCTTTGATTCTCAGATTAGTCCCAATTACGATGCCATCAGGGATAAAAATGTATTTGAGAAGTGTTGGAAACAAAAGGTACCCATGGTTATATTCTGTAAGTGTGTTTTGGGCCCTTTTAGAGAATGTCAGTTTTCTTGGAGCTCTGTGCAAGTACAAGGGCTTTGTGAAAACCCACACCAAGCATGGATGTGATGGAAAGGAGCTCTGCTGGGGCTTGCAGGGGACACAGCCCAGGAGGAAGCCTGCAGTGCCAGGCTTTCCTCCCTCCACCTGCAGAGCAGCTATTGGCACTGGGGAAGGACACAGAATGTTCTGAGTGTACAGCTGAGGCTGGAAAGTTTTTAGCAAACTCCTCTAGTTGCACTGGTGTCCTTGTAGTACAATTTCTAGCTTCATTTTAAATGGGGGTGGAAGGTGTATTGTTTAATTTGGGAGGTAATCCTGCACTCTGACGGATCTCTTGGCAAGGCAGGAGACTTCCCTCTGCACAAGGAAAAGGTCACAGAAATCATGGGATTTATTAGCCCTGCCACAGAATTCCATGGCACTGGCAGTAACAACTGCTTTATAATAAACAGGCAGGACCACAGGTTTGGCCTGGCATGAAATTCCAGGTTTTGAGTCCTGGTCAAGACTGCTTGTACCTGGTGCTTTCTGCTCAGAGCTGCTGCATTTTTGTTCCAGGGAATGGGTTCTATCCCACTTTCCCTGTTCTCTTCCTACAGTGGCTGCATTTTATTTTTCCCATTTCCAATTTCTCTCCCTCTCTGTCTTTGATTTTCTATCCGTGCAGTTTTTATTCTTGCGAAGGTCGTCACCAGAGCCTGAAAAGAGACAATTCCTGTTCCCTTGTGCTATTTCCTGTGCCACACTGCCACTCCCCTGCCAGCATGGAGTGTAAACACGTAAGGATTGGAGCTATGCTAGTACAGATGCTTGCCAAGGGCAAACTGTAGCCCAGAGTGCTTGATCATTAGCTGAAAGCAAACTGCACATCGTACATGCACATATGTTGTCTGTTTACAGCTCTGATTCCACTGCTAAGTTATGCAAGTCTACCAGTCAGGGAACAAAACCAATGCCACATATGTTTGGTGGCTAACCAGAAACACGATTTGTCCTCACAATAAAAAAAATAAAGGTGGAGGGAGAAGAGTCACAAGCTTGTATTCCGCTTAGTCACGCAATTTGGAGCAGAGGTGACAAGTGGTTTGAAAATATTTTGGTGGTTGTGTTGATAGTAAAAGCAGAGCAAATTCTGAATGGGCAACACTCAGCTGTGTTGCTGCAGGGAGAGCAAACATTGCCACATGGCTCGTGCAGTGCAGCCAGCGCCGTGCCTGCCCTGAGTATCCGTGCCAAACTGCTCCACAGAATTTGCCTGCTAAGGAGCAGCTCTCACTAAGCTCCAGAGCCTCACAATTTAGCTCCTGTGCAGCGGAATGCTTGGGAAAATTGGGCAGAAAAGGAATCCTTGTGACTTGTTTGTTCAGGAAAGGAGTTCTGTCTTCTCCTGGCCTTACCCTGAGCTGCAGGTTCTGGACCATATCTGTGGTTCTACCCCTCAGCTCCTGTGCTCTCCTCACTAAGGAGGGTGTTGAAGATCAATGGATTGGAGACTGTAATGTGCTTGTGGGGTCACCAAGATGTTTCAAAGGGATGGATCTGTAGTTCTGCCTCTTGTACCCACTGCCAGCTCCTCCAATACCTCAAAGCCCCCATCAGTGATGGCAGGGAAACTTTATGGGAATGTAGAGTCCCGCCACCAGAGGAAGGGAAAGTGTGGCTGCCTGCTAGAAAGCTTATCTTCCCCTGGTCTTCTTGAAAAATCAACTTCCCTTGATCTGCAAAACATCTTTCATATAAAATTCACATATGTCTTGGAAGGACTGTTAATTAGACAAAAGGGGATGCAATGAAAATTCAGATTAAAAATATGTTCTTACTGGGAGCAAGAAATTGTTGTCCTGGCAACACAACAAGCATCTGTGTTTTTCTCTCTCTTCTTTTTTTTTAATCTTTATTTTCCTCCTATTTTTTCCCTTTCCCCTCTTTTTTTTCTTTCCTTTTCTTTTTTTCTCTTCCCTTTTCTTTTTTTCTCCCCTCTCTTTTTCTTCTCTCTTTTTTTTCTGTCTTTTTTCCTTTATTGAGAGAGGGACCTTACCTTTTATTTTCATTACCCTGCAAGAGGACTTTCAGGTTTTAGCTGTTCCTGTGAGTTATAATGGTCAGGGTTAGTCCTTCAAGCAGAATTTCATGCAGCACTCTTCAGGGGAGGTCTTGATGCTGATTTCTTTTTCTCATGGGACTCAGATTGGTATAAAAGTGGCCTCGCAGAATCAAGTTCATTCTTGGGTGAGAAGGTCTGTTTTAAACAATGAGCTGCTACTCAAATTTTAGTTAAAATACACTTATTTACACCTTCATGGAAACAACAGTTCTTGGAAATGAAAAGCTTTTTATGCAGAGGGAAATTATATGGAACTTGTTTATGTTCAAATTAAGGAGGCTCTTGGCAGATGAATAGAAAACTGCAGAGCCAACAGGCTTATCTTGGTGCACTGGTACTAGTATTGTGTATTGGAGTGGGATAAACTATTAATTATCAACCAAACCTTTCCTAAGAGGGTTGAAAAGGCACAGACAATATTTTGGTAAGGGGAAAAACCTGGAAATTGTCATAAACCTCCTCTCTTCACCTTTAATACAACCTCTTGGTTTTTAATTACTCCTGTAAAGTGGAGCAATCACAGCATCCTCCTGTGACATTTTCAAGTTTTCTGTCTGCTCCACTTACGAGAAACAAATGGGTCTGCTCAGCTCCATCTAGATTGAGTTTTTCATGAAGTCATTACTTCTGTCACAGGGACTATTTTCAAATTGAAAAATCTGAAACAATAAATGATGGTGAAGCAGTTAATAACTGTTAAGAAATCACATTTGGAAAATTGCATTTAAGCAATAACCTTTCTCCCTGTAATTAAATGACAGAAAGGTCCTGGTTTTAATTAAGTCAGCAATTTATAGTTATGAAGCTATACTTCACTATGCAGATTAGAAGATGATAGGTCACAGAACACCCTGAGTGCATTTTTAGCAGAGCTGATCTGGTAATTACTCCACTGTTCAGTGGTGACCACAGTGAACCGTATCTCTAGATTAAACAATTTTCTTTCCCCTGCTCCATGATGTATAACCAGGATGAGTAAATGTACCACTAGGACTGCATCGAACATCTTTAAATTAAAATGGATTTTAAATGAGGGGGCATGAGCGAAGAAAGTAATGTTTGAAGAACAGCGGTAAAAATGAATGGGCCACTAGGCAAGTCTTGCAAGCAGAGAATATATCATTGTTTTACAGGGCTTTCTATCTTGTGCCTGAATGTTTGCTGCAGATTTATGAGGAAGTAAAATGCTAATGTTAGTGTATTTATAAACATATGATGGGGGTTTCATCTATAATTTATTCCCAAGCCCTGCATTATGCAGCCTATGAAAGAAAATGAAATGCTGCGTTGGACAGCGAAAGGGTTCATTAATACAGCTTTCACATTTTATTTAACTAACCCCTAGCTCATATTACACATTGATTATTACATTGTGAGATGGTTTTGAACGCTTATTGTGTTCTGCTCCTCAGGCCTTTTGCTAGCTACTTCAGTAAGGTTTCAGCAGCATTCCACTGTCTTATTTCAAGTAGCACTAAGTATATTCATTTGGCCTTCAGGCATATCAACAGTGTGTGTATATTTATAGATTTTTTTTTTCCCTTAAAGATTTGGGGAGGAAGAGGTAGATTACAATGTTAGAGTTTAGTGGTAAAATATGTGATTTTATTTAGATACAAATAACCTGTACTCGGGTTGCACCACAGAATCAGTTCCAATCAAATGTAACCAGTGTAATTTTTGCTGAACCAGAGTTTGTAAATAAGGAATATTCAAATAGCACTTTAGTTCACAGTTACTACTTCCTTTTACTTGTAAACAAACTAATTCATTGACCAGAATAACTTCTTTAATGGCCAAATTAGCTATCAGTGTAAATTGCCAGCGCTGTGTGGAAATCTCCTAAGATTTGCCAACACAGTCTGAAATTTCCTTACCAAGCTCAATTTTCCCATGTATTACAACTGAGTGCTTGTTGAGGGGGAGGGGTGGTGTGTGTGGAAAGGGATGAAAAGCCAGTTACAAGATGATATTTATGAAAGTGGACATCAGTAACTACTGACATTAAGCAAAGACAGCAGATGACGGTTTTCAAGTTTACTGATACAAATACTTGCTTGCAATTCCTTTTTACCCCGTTTTCTGGGTGATTGTTTTATTTTTATTCCCAGGTTGGTTTGTTTTTTTTTTTTAAACCTTATTCTGATTCTCCCTGAATTTAACAAAAGGGGCTTCAGCCAGCAGTAGGCAGTGGCAGAATTATATCAAGTCTATTTGTCTAAAGAGGGCAAGGAAAAAAAAGGCAAAAGTAGCATCTCTCAAGCACAGTTACTTTCTTCCAGGTTTTTCTTTTGGGGTGGTGGGGGAGTGTGAGTTTTTTCCATACAGTCATAACTTTATATTTGCTGAGAGCATCAAGGAATAATATACAGCACTGAGTGCCAGGTTTCTAAAACATGCAGTTGTTTAACCAAATGAGAAATTGTTTGAATAATTATAAGCCTGAAAAAGTCTCATAGAATTCGATATCTTAGGAAGTTTTTTTGGGTTATTTTTTGTCCTTCTCTCTATTGCTTTCAGTGGGTACCACAGCGTATCAGGGTGAAGATATTTCAGAAAGCTGCCATCTAGAAGCAATCCAGTGCTGCAGACCGAATTTTAGGTATTTTTAAAGATTTTTCTTTAGCAATGTGTGACATTTGGAGTTAAAAGGGTAGTGATGCAGAGCTGCAGAGCCCTAATCCCTGAAGATGTAGCACAAAAAATGCTTTCTGCATAACGCTGGGGACAGAGTCAGGATAACCAAAAATCCACACACACCCAAACTCCAGGGTCTACAGTCTGTCAGAGCTCTATGAACCTTGAAGCACAGAGATGAACATCTGCTCTTTCCTAGCAATTGCTGCCTGACACACCAACTTCTTGTCATCAACAGAGCTTCCTATCAGCTCACTGGAAGTTGTTAAAGGCAAATGGAAATATGTGAGATTTTAATTGGCTTCTACAGGAATGAGAAGTTGTTCTCAACTCCTGTGCTAAGAGAATTGTCTAAATCAGGATTTGTTTCATTGCTTCTAAAGAGCATGAATTTACTGTTTTGCTTTCTCCTGAAACAGCTGGAATTACTTACTCCTGGAGGTATAGATTTCCTGCCACTCCTCGCAGAGTCTGAGGAAGTTCATGGCAATATTCCCTGTAGACAAGGCCTTTAAAAGGGCTGTCATGAGGCATGGAGATGCAAAGCAAATTGATGACAGAAGAATTATGTGTGGGACTTACCCTTCAGTGATCGTGTACACCTGCCTTGGAAGGACATCCAGGGCAAGTCTCCCTTGGAGACAGCCCATTCTTCCTCTGCTACATCCAGAAAAGAGACACACAGTTCAGGTGGGCAGGAAAGCCTTTGAATTATGGAGAGGTACATCCTTTCTGATGTGTTTGACAGCAGAAATCACATAAGGAAAGCTGATGAATTCTTTTAGTTCTCAGGGGGAAAAGTGAGTTTGAATCAACGTGACAAAAAATTGTCAAGTGGTGCTAGCATGCTTTGGGAAAAAAGCAGCAAAATCCTTCTCCCTCTGCTTTTACTATGGAGTTCTTCAAGAACACCTTTTCAAGTTCACTTCAGGCATGGTAGCTTTGCAGAGAAGCCTACTGGAAAATGCTGGAGTACTTTTACCACACTATGAATCAGAATATTATCTTCTCTCTCAGCACTTTACCCACAGGCAAGGATGGTGATACTTGCACTGACTTTGCAGCAATCTCTGCTGCTGCTGCTCAGTTTCTGATCTGAAATTCTGCATCTAATGTTGAAACAATTACACTGATCAGTTTTAATTATTCCATTGGCTCGCTGTGGTGTTAAGAAGCAGAGCACACAGCTTAACATGGTGGGTATTAGCACTTACTCACCTCCCTGCTTTGGCCAGCCTCTCTTTAATGACATGGAGATTATATATTCACTATTTCTGTTAGGAAAGCCCTTGTGGGAGGAGCAGAACAAAAAGCTGCCCCAAAATACAGGAATATTGAACATGGAAGGTGCAGCAACCATGATTGCTCATAAGGAGCAGAGTCCCGAGCTAGGATGGGGAATGAAAGCTGTTATTAGTTAATAATATTTCCCTGGGTGTGCTGTGGGCTGACACATACTCATCTCCATATTTAAAGACTGTTGGGAGCTCTGAAGCCTCACAGCATTTTATTTCCAGGGTTGCAATGTCACCATCATGGATATTTTGTTGCTGTCAGTGTTAACAAATTTTGGGATTTGAAAGTAAAATGTGAAACATTTAGAGTCTACATAAACTAGATGATGCATTGTGGAGAGATTCTGCCTAAAACACGAAACTCAGCTTTGAAAAGCAGATATTCAATCAACCCTCTCCAGAAGGTCAGTCAGGACATGAACTTTTAGAACTCTGTAGCAATCTAAGCCTTGGTTCCTACAGTCTGTTTGGGTCAGTGTGTTTTGGGGAATAAATTAGAATAACTTTGCAGAAACTCCAAGAGATGCTGAGGATCAAAATGGAAAGCCACAAACATCAGGTCCCTGTGCACTCCATTCTTCTTGTAGTGCTCCTAGAGATGTCAGTCTGGACTGCTAAGTTTGTACAGCAGTGTATTGAATTTCTTCCCCTTAATTTTGATGGGAAATACATGAAGTTTGTTAAGCTGAACCCTCCCAAAATTTTAATTTTTTTCTTCTGTCAAAGACAGTCAGTTTTCCTTGTAACCACAAAAGTGTTCAGCCTTCTGTTCAGTCTCCTCAGAGAAGGATCCTCAGACTCATATTCTTGGTCTCTGCTTATAAGCTGGAGAGCTGACAGTCTGTATTAAAGTATTAATGAATACTGTAAATACAGTCTGTAAATACAGACCAGAGTCTGTATTGAAGTATTGTGTGTTTTGCTGAGCAGCCTGAGAGTGCCACCAATAGATCCCTTAAATTCTCTCTGTTTTTTGAAATCTCTCTTGGAGTATTTCACTGAATTTCCTGCTGTTGCACTTGAAGAGAAAGTGATCAAAGAAGCCATGAGACAATGAGACTTTCCTTATGTACTGTTGAAAATTACCAAAACAGGTCACTTATACAGCAAAATCTATTCTTCTATTCTTGACTGTATTGGTTTGAATAAACAGCAGATAGCAGTATCACACTGATATTATAATAAGATAGTATGCAAAATTTTAGAAGCAGTCCATTAATGAGAAATGGTTGCTCCTTGTTCATGCAGAGGGGTCTGTGCCAACCTTGCTCCAAGGGCAGGCAGCAGTGTCATGTTGTGTAAGTGGTCTCTGTTACACCGTGCTCCCTGTATGAGCTGCAGCCTTCACAGCAGGACACTTTATCTGTGATTGCATCACTCGTGTCTGGCAAGAACAGGACATCTCAAACGCTGTTTTTACACTTTGCAACCCCCAAATGGGAGCTGCAGATTATGTTTGCTATGTCTCACCTCAGGTGTGGTACTTGAGTGCAGTTGTCTTTGTGCAGGGTCCCATCCTTAGCTGCAGGTTTGCCTGCCTTAGGGTGGAAGTTATGCAGCCTTTTTTACCTGGCCACCCATCTAAAATCTCATCTAAAATGGCAACATGGGCTCTCAACAGAGCTTTTTAAATTTTAAGTTTTCTGTCTGTGCTGTGAATGTATAAAGGACCTATTTAAAGCATTTCCTCTGTGAAATGCTCAATGTGGGTAAAGACTGAGTGTTAAATACATCCTATAAGGGATGGTATTCACCTTTGTTTGTCCCAGCACCTTGCTGTGTCTCCCCACCACCTCACTGGGACCTGGTGAAGGTCACAATCTGTCACCTACTGAAAAGTAAGCACAGCAGCACACTGGGGGCATGGCAAAGTTGGTTGGCATGGGGGTGTTAAAGGGGTTTTTGATGTCAGAGGGCAGGGGTGCCATGGCAGTAGCTAAGGAAGTGACTTGGGGACAGTGTTTTTCTGTATGGTACCTTCAGGAAGGGGTTGCCTGAAGTCTACAGGGTGAAAAATGTTTCACCTGCAGCAATTTGCAGTCATTTCTGGTACAAATGGACACTGCTCTGTTCTATTTATGGAAGGTTCCTGAAATGTGCTCAGGCCTCCCACTGATTTCAGTGAAGCTGTTCCCACTCTCAAGGCTGGTGAGCCTGAACTCTGCCAGCCACTCACCAGCTCTGAGACACAAAGCCAGCCTGAGAGCTGACAGTGGTTATGTCATTCTGCCTCAAGATTGCTATCTTGGGGAGAACCCAGCAAGGAAAAGAAATTTTGCGTGCTCACACCAAAAATCAAGCGCTTCATATTTTCCTGGAAGCTTTGTCCATTAATTTTAATGAAGCTTTTTTTTTCTAGGCTTACAAGTCTGAAGAGAACTATTAAACAAAAAGGACTTTTTTCAGAGTTTGCTGAGAGTTTGCTGGCCAGGCATTTTCTCTGCTCCCTGGTTTCTGTTTCTTTATAGCCATAGAAAGACTTTCAGCCACGTATCTTTAGAGCAATGCTAACACTTAGTGACCAGTTAAGTAAATCCCACTTGTTAAATTCTTGTGGCTGCATTATGCTGGGAGCCTTAGTCTAAGGGCCCTGTTCTGTCACTGCTTGTTTTTTTCCACTTTAAATGAAGTGGCTTGGATGGGATACACAGATTGGTGAGGCAGGAGAAATCTTCTTCTGCAACTGAAAGGTGGCATGATGTGGCACTAGAACTTTTATTTGCCTCTTCTTGTGAAAGGTAAGCCAAGAAACTTGTTTGATTTCCTGGACCTCAGGCTAACAGGGAAAAAAAAAAAAACCAACAAAACAGGTGTCATCACTCTCATAATCTTGCAAAAAAAAAAAAGTTTCTTGGTGTACCAGATCTCTTATTTCAATTACAAAATACTGTTTAGAAGTCAGGAGTCCTGGCCTAATTTCTCTTATAAATTGCTTACACGGATTTCTCTTGCTAGAAAATTAATTGACCATAGAATAAACTATTTTCCCTTGAGCAGGGACTATTCTGTTTCCTATGACGTTACAGTAAGCTGTCTTTGGGCCAAATCTTTAAAGGTATTTAGGTGCTTAAAGATGCAGGTAATGTGAATTTTCCAAAATACCTAGCTGCCTAATACACAGTGATTTCAGTGGGAGTTGCCATCAAAGAGCTTCTAAAAATCCTACTGTGCACCCATCTGCTCCTTTAAGCACCTGAATTCCTTTAAAAAACAGGTCCTTCCCTCCATCAGTGGCGACAAATTTTATTTTTCCTAATGTAGACGAAGCCCCCTGATACATTTCCTCGGATATTGCCAGCCACCTTTAGCTTATTTTCACTGTTTTGATTATGATGTCAAATGTAGTTGATGCTGATGTTTATGCAGCTCCAAGCAGAGCGTGGGCACACAGCATCTATCCTTGATGACACGGACTTGGCACAGCAGCTCCCGTTCATAAATCAGGGCTAGGAGGTTTGCAGGCAAGCAAACTGTCAGGAAGTTACTGCAACTTTTGCAGTGTATTAAACGACCTGTGTTTTGTTCTAACTCTTTAAACCCCCTTTGAAAACCTGCTTCTGCTTCTCATTAGTGGGTCTTTGATCCAGTGAAAATATCAGTCCCCTGAGTTAATATTTCAGCTGACTGCAGGGCCATGTAATTTGCTACGACACTAAGTCAATAGGTCTCTGCTGGCTCACCCCAGCAGGGCTTGTATGTGTAGGCAAAAAATTCTCTGCAAAACAGGAATAATGTGGGTCTGATCAAGAATTCGTTTC
The DNA here is from genome assembly GCA_013396995.1 of Dicaeum eximium. NCBI lineage: Eukaryota > Metazoa > Chordata > Aves > Passeriformes > Dicaeidae > Dicaeum > Dicaeum eximium. The sequence goes on along the minus strand of VWZP01005338.1, from coordinate 468,343 downwards.
TCTGCTTAACCAAAGGAAAAGAGTGGAGTGTGAGCACCCGTCCATCCAGGCACCAAAGAAGCTTGAGGGAAGGAAAACATTTCACTTTGTATCAATTCACATTCTCAATTTAATACACAAACAGGAGTGTCAGGACATGTGCATCTTGCAGAGCTGCAGAAATAGCAGTAGATTGATCTATCATTATTTACTGGCTTGGCCATCCCATTTCTGTGCTCTCTATTAGAATGTACTTGGAAACCTCAGAGGGTCCTTCTGCATTAACCTCCACCTTCTGTCCTCATCTCTCCCTCTGGCCACCCCCTGCTACAGCCTGAAATTTTAATTTCATTGCACAAGGTGCTAGAGAATGAAAATAAACATTTGTCTGTGGGGAGTTTGCTCAGTCTGGAATATCCAGTGTGGCTTAAGCTAATTTAAAAGCCAGTGACTAAATTGTGCATTTACTTTTTAAGGCTTTTCCAGCAATATTTCATTCTGTGGTCTCCAAAGGAGTGAGGCATTTACGAATATGCATTAATCCTCACTGGGAATTGATCCAGAGCTTGTTTTAAGCATATGCTTAAGTGGTTTGTTGAACTGGGGCCATGGCTGCCCAGGCCCATCTCTGGATGAGATTTAATTGAGCAATGAGAACATTTGAATTCATTTACTTCTACTTGCGGTTTGTGAGATAGATAGATAGATAGACAGACAGAGAGAGAGAGAGAATTTTTAATAGTTATTGATGAGATTTATAAGGATTTGTGCACATCTGATATTTGGATTCACTGAGAGAGAAAAGGTCTGATCCTTGCTATGGTTCTGGAAAAAAAAAAAAAAAAAAAAAAAAAAAAAAAACAAACAAAACACACCCAAAAAAAAAAACTCTTTAGTGTAATAAATGCCTGATACTGTGTCTAAAGAACAAGCAAATATTTTGTTATATTTTTATTATGCTAAAACCAGAACTTTGCCATGTCAGTATTGATCCTTGCTCGGTTTCAGCTTGAGATTTTTAAAATTTGGTGTTTTTTTTTTTATTGTATGGCTTCCCTGGGTGTCCTGGGTGTGTGAGGAGGAAGGGCCCTGCTGCAGAGGAGCTCTGGCTGATGTGTCAGCTTCTCACTGACCCACTGCAGCTCATTCATGAGTTTGCAGCTCTGACAGGTCGAATGCCCAGAGTGGTCACTGATTAGACTGCCACTCCTCATATTCTCATCCCTGCACTTATCAAGCAGGAAAATAGTGACAGGCAAATCCAAGCAGCGTGGGAAATGCAGAGCCTGAGAAACCGCAGACTTTGGCTTCTTGTGGCATTTACTGAGCCCGTGGGGGCATTTGGGGTGATAGTCTGGAGCAGAAAAGGAGCCCAGACCTGGCAAACAGAAGGCAAATCTCACGTGATATTTGTGATTTGTGCATTGCTGCACCACGCCTTAGGGGTAGGAGAAGGATTTCAGAGTCTTGGGTGATTCCTTAGAGCTTGGTTGTTTTGTGTTCAGTTGTGGTGCTGAAGAGATCTGACCCTGAAATTTCAGGGCCACCTCCTGAACTCCAAAATCTCTATTCATCAAGACAAAATTCTCAATAAAGTCACTGGGAGTTTTCCTCAGACTTGGGGATATCAGAATTTAATGGTCTTTTTTTTTTTTTCCCCAAGAGGATGGTTTAAAGCTTATTTAGCACCATAAATGGAGATTTCATCTCTCATGAAAGACATTCTATTTTACCAGGTTTTATAGTAGAGGAACACAGCTTTTTACTGTTTTGGAGCATTTTCTGACTGACATGGTAAAATGAGATCTCTTTCATTTAGGCAAATTTCTTTTTGCACATGTTTTTCTTTCCCATTATTTCTGCAGATTTGGATCCCACTCCTGCCATTCTTCTGACTTCTTGATGAGTTTCCAAGGAACATTTTTAATGTCTCCAGCTCCCTGAATTCCCCAGGCCAATACCAAAGGCTGAGATGCATGCAGTTGGTCATAACATTCACCTGGGATTTCCTGAGGCCAAAATTAAATCAGATAAAGCTCCAGGTTGAATCTGGGTCTCCCGTGTCTCAGGTGAATACAGTAATGTCTTTATGGCTTTTTTCTTACAAAAAAGTTAGAGTTCCAAAAAAATATTTCTCTTACCTTCTTCCTATCAAATTAAAAAAAAAAAAAAAAGAAGAAGAAGGGCAGAATTCCATGAATCACTATTTTCCAGAGAATTTTTTATTTGTCAGAATCCTCCTGATTGATTACAGCTGTTTTCTTAAGAGCACCTTTGCTTAGGCTCGTGTCTAAAAATATAAATTCTCCTTAGAACATGGGAAGTACCAGGTACTTTAGGAAACAAGGGACCTGCCTCTGAAGTTACACCCATCTAAACAAGGTGACCCAATAAATGTGTGTGCACATGAACCCCATCTGCAGCACCAGCTAGAATCCAGGATTGGCGGAAGAAGAAAACAAAATAAAAAGATAATAATGGATCTTAAGACATTCTGATATGAGTCAAACCCTAACAACAGCTTTCCCCTGTTATAACCAGAGATACTCACTGCTTTTGGGAGAGGATATTAAAGCATTAGAAAATTCCCCATGTTTAGCATTTGAATTAACTCCATGGTCCTCATTATAAAATTTCAGTTTGCAACACCCTCACAGGTTTATGCTCAGGTTGTGTTTGGTGCTCCATAGCCCATCCCACCCCTTTTGCTCCCTACAGCTCTCTCTCCTCCCCCTACACAAGGGAAGGAAGGTGAGGCCAGTGATCAGGGTGGAAACCCTCAACTTGAATAGCAAAAATAGAAATAAGACAGGGTAATTGATAAAGTGTAGCAGGTCACACATGTAGTGCAAAAACCATTTTTAAATTACTCAGCTGTAGAGAGACATGGGGGTAAAAGCAGTATGGCTTTTGTTGATTTTGTGACCATATATAAAGTGTGAGCTATCCTTGGAAGGGGCAGGGGAGGGGGGATTAGTGCGAGAATCAGATTAGAAGTGGGGAAAAGAGCTGTGCAGAAGGTGATGGTGGTTTGTCTTCTCCTTCCAGCTGTTGCACTGGGAAGGGAGGGAGTCCCCATCTGCACATGCCTCTTGCCCAGAACATCAGGGACTTTGGACCCAGGTGGCTGAATTCCCCCACAAAGGCTCTGCTGTGCAGGAGGAACATTTCAGGATACTGCTGCAAGCGTGAGTGCATCCCTAATTCTGTTTTTAAAGACAAATCATTTCAAGTAGAGTGCATAGAGCTCATGACACAAACACATCTGGATTTCAGCGGTTGATCTGAAATATTTGCAGTCCAATATGGTAAGAGCAGATGTTGGATTGACACTCATCATAAACGTGAGTGATCACATCACAAATCCCATATGTAGCTTAGTTGGGAGCAGCAAAGCCTACCTGCTCACCTTGGTTTCCCTCTGGGGTTAAAAATATTTGCTTGCACACTTAATGTTAGTCACCACTCTCTTTTTAGGTGTAGGAGATGATTATAAACCTCAAAAAGGTTTAGATGTAAACTGTGGTAGGAATTGAACTGACTGCCTTAATCAGAAGTACTTGGTTTGAAATGAAACATAAAAAAACCCTCTTTAAAATGTTTAATATTATCATATTTTGTGCTTAGTAAGCACTGCTGCAGAGGTCAGTGGTATCAAACTTAATATGTTGATCATTAAAAGACATCAAATATCTGTGCCTTCTGCTGAGGTATGTAGGGGCTGAAGAACTCCTGGTGCCTTGGAGGAAAAGCAGCTGAGGCAAGAAAAGTGTGGCTAAATAGGTGAGCCAAGGGTCCATAGAAAGGTCACCTGATTTTTCAGAAGCTTTTCACTTCCACAGCATTTTGAATGTGAGTTCTATTGGTGTGAATACTGCATGAGTGGCCTTCCTTTTCTATTTACTTGTGAGTGTATCCACGGACCGGAGGGTGTCGAAAATTATTTTGGAGTCTTAAAATGTGACCATCTTCCAGAGCAAAATGCTCCCAGACACGACAGCTGGGGCCAGAACTTTTGCAGAAGAAAAGCCCAGGTGCCCTTTCCCCCCTCTCAAAGCCTTGTGGCTTCACTGAACGTTCAGATGTAGAAGATCTGGTTCTGTTCTTGGTGCAAGCTGTGATTCTCCCGCACACTGAGGGCTCCAAACCAGGGTACAGGCACTGTGGGAGTTCAGTGTGTGACCAAAGATGAGTGAAATGCACCAGATAAGAGATTAAACAACCAAGGAAATAGTTAGGCACAAGCTGAAGGGCAGAACCTTCATCCCAAGGTGTGGGAGAAAGAATCCTAGAGATTCAAGAGGGAGTCAAAGACAGAGTTAAGCCAATGCAAATCGTGTTAGCCAGTGTTTTAAATAAAGAAAAGAGGAATCAGGGCAAAAATGAGAAAGTCTTGAGGAAGAGCTGGAGTGCAGGGTAGGAACCATCTGAGTGCATTGGGAAAAATGCACTGGGGAACAGGAGAAGCAGGGAATGTGTGTATTTTTATGTTACAAAGAGCACATCCTAAATTGAGCCATCCCAGAATTTAAAATTATTCAGACTTCAGCTTAACTTCCTTTCCTAAGAGAGGATTTTATTTCTGAATAGGCAAACATTTAAAATTGTAAAGAAGGAAAAGCAAGTGCTTTGCTTGGAAGGATGGATGAAACATAAATCTTAAGCAGAACTATAAACTGTTGAGACAAGGCATTTTTGTTGGATTATGTAGCTCATATCAGATAGCAATAAATCAATCCTTCAAAGACAAAAGACTATAGAGAGAAGAATAAACCAAAGACTCTCCAAATAACAAAGGCCAGATACACAAAAGTAACTAAGGAGCTGAAGAGGCAAATAGATGCCTGGCAGGATTTTAAATGGGATCATTCAACACAGACAATCATCACCTGCTAGTGATTATTGGTGTCTTTAGGCTCTTCAGGCCTGGACACTTCCTTGACTGAGGTTAAAATTCCCATCAGCATCAGGGAAATTTAACTCACAGCCTTAAGATCTGCATGGTTGGTGCATCATCCCTAAGGTGAATGAAAAATTTACCTGGTGGATGGGTTTGACCTGTTGTGAGCTTTGACAGCACACATGTCTTCACACAGCTCTGTCTTTAATCACTTGGGTCATGCCACTGAGATGGGAAGTTCTGCACATATTTATTTACCTTGCTTCCTGACCCAGGACTACGTAGAATAACAGATTTTTGAGCAAAACTCAAAATCTTACTGGGTATGACAACAAAATTCTAGTAGTAGTGCAAGTCACTAATGCCAGTTAATACTCACTAGCTCTCACACTTTGGAGATTAATTTTCTCTACTGTGAATTCCTGTATTTTGGGCAAAAAAAAGGGCCCCATTCCAGTGCTGGAAATAACAAAATCTATGTCACACTCTGTGGCTGTTCCCTGTAGTCCCAGTGCTGTCTTGTTGATCACCCAGAGCTTTTACAGCATGCTCTGGCATGTTCCTAACCTGCACACACCTTGGCCTTCTCCCTGGCAATATCAAAGAATAAAAGGAGATTAAGGCTTGGGACTCATCCTGCCTCACAGGCAGAACAGTCACAGAAGCTGGGAAGCATTTCCAGGTCCTCTGGCTGGAAGTACTGGGGAGAACCCTTTAGCTGAGCTCTGCCATGCATTTTCATCCAGTATCAAATTTGGCTGGTTTGTTTGTTGATATTAAATAAAAGGATGGCTCAGGTCTTAAACTACTGGGGGGGTGTGCAGGAAAGGGATTCCTGTCCTTCCTAAATCAGAAGAAATAAATGTAATGCAGATAATAAGAGAGGAAAAAAAAAAGAAGAAAACTTGCTGTATATCTGTTTTAAAAAGACAGGCAAACAGATATTGAGGGCACAAGATCTTAGCATGACAGAAAATGACTAGAACATGCCAGACATGGTGAATAAAAGGCAAGCAGGCAATGTTTCTGCTGGAACAAGCAGAGATGTGAAAAATGTAGGAAAATTTGCAAGTCTTTATTTGCCACTAGTCTGACAACAGATGATGGTGACATATCTGTGAACATATGTTATGAAAAAAAGGGCTACTATCATAAGCTATGCAGTGATTGGGTCATTGAATATTTTTAGCTCCAGTTCTGGTTCTGGTTGGCCTCTATCTTGAGTCTGAAAGTGCAGATTAGTTCAGTCTCCCCATGGAATATTGTTGTACAGAATACTTTATTTTACATTTATTGAGAAAGGATCCCTGGCATTTGAATACAATATAATTACAACTGTGATCCAAGCCTATACAATTTTAGGTTTGCTTCATCAAAGATTAATATTCTGTTTCTTGGACTTTGCACACTTACGGAGTTCAGCTGGAAAAAATATCAGAGTGCACATCTAACAAGTGAAATGGTATTTTTGTGTTTTTTAAGTCCCTCTCCCCTTTGGCACCAGAAAAGTGCTTTTTCCATTCCACATCTTATGACATGCAGTACTTAAAACAGGGAACACCATGAGAATAAGTCTTCTTGCCTTAGCTCAAAATATACTTACCTGTTTAAAACAGAAAAATATGCTTTTCCAAAAGCTTGTCTATACATTAATCCTGCCCAAGGGTACTTTTGGTATGTGCTTTCACTTCTTACCTGGCTTTTATACACAACTGCTTCCTTTGGTATTGCCTAAAAAGTGAATTTTTTTACTAATTAGGCAAAGACTGGACAGTGCAGCAGGAGATTGTCCACCTGCTATTCCTGATAATTATTTCTTAAAGGAAACCCTTCACTGATGCATTCCTTTCCAGACATCTCCCCCCAGCATGGTGATGTATTTTTGGGCTCACTCTTTGCTCTCGCTGCTGTTATGGTCCCATATTTCCCCCTCCCCTTTAATTAGACCCCCTCAGTAGAGGAAAGGGAAAAAAAAAAAAAAAAAAAAAAAAAAAAAAAAAAAAAAAAAAAGAAGCTCGTGTTTGCGATGGCAAATCTGTCCGTGGGGAGCTGGGATTTTAAGGGCAGCTGCTGTTCAGTGTATCTGGTGTGTCACTTTCTGTTTTGTGCTACTGTTCTATTGCTGCTGTGGGAGCGGAGCAAAAATAGCGGCTACTGCAGTTGTGTTGAATAATCATCAACGTGATCCCAGCCCATGTGTCAGTCCCTCACTGGGCACAGAGATGTCCAGGGTTGATACCCACTGCCCACCCTGACCTGTAAATGAAAACAGCAACATGCTAAATGGCTACAGAAAAGCATCATTAGGTAGATGTGTTAGTGCTGCTATGCACGTGTGGCTGTGAGAATATCCCGACATCTCCAGAAAGGCTGGTGCAAGTCAATAATTCATGAGGTGCATGCAGTGTATTTAAATGTTAAACACATTGGCTTCCGAATTCAGTGCAACAATTGAAACCTGCGTTTGGCTACACCGTTTAAAGTGAAGTCACAAGCAGTGTGGAAACGCTGAGTAAAAACCAGCCAAGCCCCAGTTCTTGACGGACCACCTAAGCCTGCCAGCTCAGCCCTTTGTGGAGCTCGGGCTCTCTTCCTCCCACGCCGCACTGCTTCGTTTCCCTTGGGATGCAAAGTCTTGACATCAGGAGCGCTGACTCGCGGGACGGAGAGGAAGGGGCATTTCTGTGGCTGCAAAGTGGCCAAAAGTGGCGTGGATTAGCCCTGCCGTGGTTCCCCCTTGGATTAGCCCTGCCGTGATTCCCCCTCGCTCCATCCCCGCATCCGAGCATCATCTGCGCCCGCTGCTGAAGGGGAGCGCGGAGCTCTTCAGCACCTCACAGCAGCCGCCTGCCACTCTCCGGTGTTGCCTCCACTTGGATCTCTTCACCTCCCCTTCCTGCTAGCCAGCTGAAGTTTATCCCTCCTCAAGCCCGGCTTTTCCCCGAGCCCGGCCGGGCTTTTGTTCTCCCCGGGGCGCAGCAGCCGCGCCGAGCCCGCTTGGTCCCTGAACCGGCCGCGTTTCCCCGACAGATGGCACTGCCTTTCTCTCCTACTTCGCCCAAAGTTTAAAAAAACCACCTCGTTAAAAATAGCTGCCCCACATTCTTAATTGGCAATCCTTTTTCTGTTTATTGTTAGGCACAAATCAAACGCTGTTTAGCTCTTAGGCGAGCTCGGCGCACAATACATAAAACCATAATGTGAGACAAACAGATTTTCTTATTCTGTTCTGTATCTGCTTGTTATAGCAGAAAACACTGAACAATTTGTGGTTTGTCGCCAACATTTTCAGAAACTCTGTTATGATAAAATGTTGGTTTTTCTGTTATGAAGATAGAACTGTTTTGTTTAGTCTTAAAACTTGCTGTGTTGCCTGCACAACGCCCCTGTTTTCACATAAATGTTATTCCAGCATCTCTGGACTTCAGCTACAGGAATGGAGTGCTTAAGGCATTTGGCCCACACCCTGAAAAAGGCTTCAAGATCTCCTGCGCTGGCTGGTCCTTCTCATGTGACGGGATGGAGACCCCAAAGTGGGGTCCAGGGGTAGCGAGGGTCTGTAGTGTCCCCTCTCCACAGGGGCTGCAGGAAAACGTGACTCCAGCACATCCCTTCTCCTTCTCCAAGCCTTCCCTGGTCCCCCAGGTGATTCCCCAGGGTGATTCTCCACGGCTCCTTACCAGGGTCTCCCGATCCCAGCTCGGCTCCCGCCGGGAGCGGACGGATGCGGCACTGGAGGTGAGCTAATCATTCCTGTGGCCTCTTCTGGGACCCTTTTCATTTCTGCAGTTCCTTGGGCTATGCTGAGCAGAAAGGCCAAACCACTCCTTTACAAAACGAAATTGTAATGGCCTTGCTGTTTCCTGGCTTGGTCTGTACCTCGTCTTTCTTTTGGTGGCCGAGTTGTTTATGGCGAAGCAGAAGGAACGTGTTTTGTTTTGCTTTATTTCTTTGCCTGCTCTTGCACAGGGACAGATTGCCGGCCAGCTGCCCACGGTTTCAGTCCCTTCCACCTCCCCCCACAACGGTCACAAATTCAGTGGAGGTCCTGTTCCCTGGCAGGGCTCTCCCAGCACTGTCAGTGGCACTGCCCCCAAACACGGTTTTGTGTGCGCTCCAAGGCGGTGGCAGTGCATGGGAGAAATTCCTTCTAATATGCATTCACATCTCTCTCTCTCTCTCTCTCTCTCCAGTGACCTTTATTTGCCATCTCCTTGCCTATTTGGTTATTTTATTAGAGCCTTCTGAAGTGGTTCATAATATTCTCATAATATCGGGCGAGTCGCAATAATTGTATCAAATTCCAATGTTACTGGCTGGATTTTTAAGCCCCTTCTCCTGTTTGCTAACATATTAAACAGTGCTGTACCTAACACAGTTCTTTGAGTCACCTCATTGTCAAAGCAGTTGAAAGCCTTTTCTTCTTCTTCTTCTTCTTCTTCTTCTTTGGTGATTTTTACTTCCCAAGTTGGTTTTGTTCCCTTTGTCACTTTTTGTGATGAAGGCTATCAGCTGTTTTTAGAAAGAGCAGTAGAATAATCAGATGTGCTTGTACTTGAGGCAGTTTACATTCTGAGCCTTCTTTTCTTTTTTAAAAAAACTCTGCACTATTCTCTCCCTTTTATATAATGACAGTCTGGTTCTTTTCATACTTTATTTTTGTTTTAAGAGTTTTGTTTGCCTGGTAGTAAAGTTCAGTAAGCTGCAAATTTCAAGGCTGGTTCAACATGTTTTTTAAAGCTAATACTCACACAGCTGATGGTAATGAGCAAGGATGTAGGGGTTTTTAATTAGTTACTCTGACACTTCCTTGAAAATATTTGCATGCACACAAGCCAGTTCTGGAGATCTGTTGCTCCTAAATGCAAATGTTGCAGCACTTACTGCCTTGATAACTGTCTTTAATATTGATTTTTTTTTTTTAACATGGCAGAATAGATGTGCTGAAGTGGCAGCTTAAAATCCTCTTTTGAACACAGGTGTAAATAAAATGTTTGGGATCTTTGAACACATCATCTTTAAATACTCATTTGTCTCTCCTTCAGTCCTCCTGCTTCTTGGCTCTGTGTCTCTGTCCGTGTGCAGGTAAAAAATTGTTGCTTCTTTTCACAAGCAAACAGTCAAAAATATTTTTTCCCAGACCTAATTTCTATCCTGCATTTTTTAAGACAGCAGCATGTGTGGTTTTGTTTCGGTTTCACCTGCTGGGGGTTCTCTGGCTTTGAAGATAACTGGTAAACTACCTGACCATGTAAACACAAACATTTCTTTTCCCTTGACTTCTGCTTCCTCTTTGTGTCAAAATATTCATAGTCTAGTGAGTGTATTATGATTTTGAGGCTTTATGGTTACTAAGAACCTCTGGTGTTATTTCTTGCATCACGTCAGCCATGTGATTTCAGCCTCAGGTCCCAGACAAGCTGCAGTGTATCTTTTGTAAAGGCACTCATTCTTACTGGAAAGACATCAGCTTATTGCATTGCTGCTCTCAAGCACTTAATTTTAACCTAATATTTACTTTACTTTTTAAAAGACCAGACTTTTTTTTTTTTTTTTTTCCAACCTGAATTTGCCTACCTTCTCTTTCTTTATTGCTCACAGTTGCAGCTTTGCTGGCTAATTACAAATTCCCCTGGTGCCAGGACTTTCCCTTCCAGCACTCCACTGACACTGTGGTGAGTTTTCTGTGCCCTTTTCTTGGGGGTGGCTGGTGCAGTGAGGATTCCACAATTGCCAATAATTTAATGACTCGTTCTTGGTTCCCTTGCAATATCCCAGAATCATCTTTATATGGAAATTGGACACCAGAACTGGACACAGCAGTGCTGGTCCCATCAGTGATACACACCTGTAATATCATGGCCTCCTGCATAATCATGCAAGCATTGCATTAACCTTAGCCCATAGGTTGCATAGGGAATTCATGGTAAATTGATTTTCTGAAGTCCTTTTCAGTGTCACTGCATTTCAGGATATGGTATTCTGTGTCGTTAGTGTGACCTACATTCTCTCTTCTGACATATCTGACTTGGTGTCAGGCTATATTAAAACCTTTTTTAAAATATTACTTCATTTTACGAGCTGATTCAAATAGCACATTATAACGGACCAATCCCAATCTCTCCAATTGTTATTTGACCTTTTTATTTTTTTAAATATACCTTTAAAGTAGCCAGTTTAAAATATTTGAAGTATTTTCTTTTCTTGATAAACCTCTTTCATGAATTCCTATTCTGAATGTAATCAAAAGGCATTTTTAAAAAAAATAATAGAAACACTGGAAACGCTACTAGATGCACCCATATTCAGATATGATGACCAACAGAAGTGCTTTTTTCAGGTTTTTATATGTTTTACTGTTGTACATTTTTAGTAGTGTTGCTCTTTAACAGAATGCAATGCAAAATCCTTCAAAACATATGAATTCAAAATGCAAATTTTTTTTACAACCAAATCTTTTGATATATGAAAAAAATTATATCAGCCTTGTTAAATATATATATATATATACACACACATATGCTTCCCATGTACTGACTAAGTGTTATGATCTCATTTTTCAATTTTCATTTTCTTTTATCCCAACCCGTGCTAAATTCTCCAAAGGCTCATCTTAGCCACAGTTCCTGATCCCAATGGTTCTGTGAATTTATCTCTCTCTGCAGCACCTTCATTTTGTCTGGGTGAAAAGCTGATTTGGCCACCTTTTCCCACCACCTGCTCTGGATTTTGTATTTAAACCCTTTCCCTGACCACCTAAATTCAGATGGCTACCAAATTCTTTTTCTCCTCCCTCCCTGCACCACTGTAAGTCCCGTGCCATGAGCTACCATCAAGACTGGTTTACACAGGCTTTATTTTTTGTTGTTGTTGCCTTCTCCCATGACCATGCTCTGTGAAAGAATTCCATAAAAATCTCCTTAAAATTCCCACCAGAGGAGGGACTTTTATCATCCATCCTGCAGAGGGCTGGGTGTTCACTGGGGTTAGGCACAGCTTCTTTATTGACTCAGAAGGAATTTGAAACACTGATACTAAGAACAAATTGCACCCTCCACTTTCCTATCTCTGTTTGGAAGCATAGAAAAAGACGTTATTTTCACACACACACACTCATGAGTTTTTTTGATAGCTACCTGTTAATTGACAGATGAACTTTTGGATTAGCAAAGCCCTCAGAAGGAGAGGCACCCGCTGAACCAGTTCATTGTTTTCTTAATGATAGCAGGAGAGCCTTGGCATATTAGTGTTTCCTCGAAGAATATCCAAATATCCACTGACTCAAAAGATCAAAGAAAAGAGCAGTGCTTTCAGTTAGGCTGGGCAGGTTATGTGGGACTCTGTTCTTGCATAATTATTGGCAGCTTCTCTGGATCTCTGTGCACCAGACAAGGACCTGCTTGCTTAATTCTGTGTCTCGTTAAGGGTGCTAATTCTTACTTAGAAGGCAATTCCAGATCCCAGTGAAGTCAATTACTGGCTGCTAAATATTGTACCAAAGCCCTTTCTTTTATTTTGGATGAGAAAGTTTTGTTTCACCGGGGAAAAAGCAGGAAAAGCCACATGAGGACAAGGCAGTTTGAAATGATGGCATGGGCTTTGTGAGAGGCAGGCTGTGCAGGGGCTGAGGTGGCCACAGACTGTGGCATCCTTGCTGGGATTTTGCCTCCTGACAGCTAAATGTGGCTGCACACTGCTTTTTCTTAGTGAAGAGGTGCCTCAAACCACTGTGGATGAGGAGGAGCAGCAGAGTTTGCCAGCTCAAAGCAAAAGCTGAGGAGCCCAACTCCTAATGCAGGTGCTTTGAAACTGTGCAGAGGTGCAGCTGCCTCAAGAAGTGTTCTATGAAAATGTTGGGCTGTTCAGCCTAAATTTTTTTTTTTTAAATTTTCTTTGAGAAGTGTTGTGCTGACCATGCATAAGAAAGCCAAGAATAATGAGCAAGGCCATATGTGCTCAGCTGAGTCACTCTCAGCCAGAGATAAGTGACAGCTCTGGGAAGTAATAAGCTGTCATGTAGTGTTTCTTAAATGCATGGATTTTCTGAAACCCTGTTCAAGGGGTCAATAGCAGAGCAGATGCAATTGTCTGCTGTATCACAGAGACCTCAAAAGTCAACTCTGCATTTCCCTTTGTTTTCATTGCCATGAAGTGGTAAAATTCGAGAATTTCCCCCCAGAGCAAAGGAGCTTTCACTGGATGTTGGGGATAAGAATTGCCTGTTTAGCTTTGGAAATTATCTTGGGATTATGTTTTATTCCACCTGTTTATTTTATTGCTTTGTTACACTTTACTCCTTGAGAAACCAGCGTGTTCATTACTACTACCATTTGTTAGCCAATGATATTTTAATTTTTATTTGGATTTTTGTCCTAGTAGTGTAGTTGCTAAGTACAATTCAGTCACAATCAAGGCTGGTCGAATCAAGCTGTCAAAATCTATGCTAGGCACAATTCTAATGTGCCCTCATCTTGCAGCTTGTATTTGGTTGATTTCTGTGTTTCAAAGGGATCAACCTAGGGAGGTATAAGGAAATAATCTAGACCCTTCAGAGGATCCACTAAAGGGAAAAAGAGATGTGCCCAATAATAAGTGTCATGGAGAAAGTGATTGGGGAGTGACTAAGGCATTGTTTCTGACAATACAGGACCTGAGGGGGTTCCAGTGTTATAATCACACTGGGAATTTAAAGCAAACTTTTGTCATGCAGGGCATAATTATTTTGTGGAGCTCATTCCACAGGATGTTACAAGTTCAGAAAAATAAGATCTATTGCTGGCGATGGGTCCATGGGGGACTATTAACATGATGGTGCAGTGGCAAGCTCCAGCCCAAAGCCCCCTGAGCAGCTGATTGCTGGAAGCTGGGAGGGTGTGCACAGGGATTTCTGATTTGTCCTGTGTCTCATTCTTGTCCTCTAAGAATTTCCTACTAAGAGCTCAAAGACAGGAGGCAGGGCAAGGATGGATTTGAGTCTGTTGGGAAGTGTTTTCCACAATGTGCCTGTAATCATGGTGTCCTGGCCATCCAGGCTCTGTAGGACTTCACAGCATGTGTGGAAGCACCCTCTCTCCTCACAGAGCCAGCTTTTCCACTAAGGGAAATCAGGCTGTAAAAAGGAACAACATCCAGCTGCACAGCTCAGCTGTGCCAGGAGCACTCAGAGGAGGATGAGGATCTACTGTGAAGCATAAATATGTGTTTGGCAGGGCAGACCCTGTTTTGAGGTGCTGAAGTAAAACAATAATAGGTTAGCAAGACACTGCAAGACCTCCTGGAGCAGGTGAGAGTTTGTGTGTGCTCTGATCCACTGGTAAATATGAAGAGCATGACTTTAATATTAGATTTCTGTAATCACAATTGTAAGAGCCCTGTTGTACATAAACATAATAATGATGTCTGAGATTCCTCCCCAGAAAGCAGGAAGTTTCTCTCAAATCTTCTGTTCATTCCTGCAAAAACAGCATCAATAAGTAACAGCTGTCTGTATATGCATCTCCCAGCTGAAATTAGCACCTTGCATTACTGCATTTCATTTTAAAAGGCCTTTCCAACAACCTATCAGGTATTTAAAGAATGTGCAGTACAGTTGTACTGATACAGGTTGCTTATTTATTTAACTGTTGAAAACTTGAGAGCCTCTCTCAGCTCCCCATATCTATTTCTATATGTACGAATTATGAGACCTTGAATAATGAACATGTTATTTAAATTGTGCTGTGACACTACATAATGCTGAGAAGTCATTTTATACAGTTCACTATTCTCATAGTCAATGGTGCTTGACTTGATTACCAGTGCCTCATAGCCAGAGTAGATCTGGGCAATGTTTTAAATTTGTTAAAAATCGGTTAGGCAAAATTGTCTTGAATGAAATAGAGTAGGCTGGAGAGCTTATTCCTTCTGATAGTCTCCTAAATTGTCCTAATAGTCATGCTTAAAATTTCCAGGATGAAGCACGTTTTTTTATTTAAAAAATAATAAAAAAAAAGGAAATAAAAGAGTAAAGTAAGCTGAATGTTCTACCTGGCCTCTGCAAAACAACAGTGAAAGAGACAAACCCAGCCTGACATCCTGCCTTAGGTTCCTAAACCACAGTTCAGAACTACCATGCTTTAGGAAATATTGTGCCCACAATTCTTTCTCAGGCACATGGAAGAAGCATTGCTTGTAGAGCAACTGGTTTTGATACCCTCCTCTTTGTTTTTCCATTCTCTTTGTTACATGAACCACGGATAATCCACGTGTTTTTTTGTCCCCACGCCTTTTTGATCAATTTAACTATCTAATGAGGTCTTAACAAAATGAAAGAAAGGAACTTTTATTTCAAGATACTAGAGTTCTTATGACATGGATTTGAAGCAGTTTATGATCAAACAGTATTTTTTAATTTGTCCTGATTCATGTGAAAGTAATTTGAATCCACATTAGTATTCTATGAACTGATCATTAACACTTTTCAACTGATTTAGTAAACATATATTGCTTCCAAAATAAATAGAAACAGGAAAGGAGTACAGTTAGTGTAGCTGAAGCATGAAAACATACACATTAACATGCAAGGCAAAACTCCAGTGTTCAAATGGGGCAGCACATTAAGGTTATTTTTCTGCCCATGTTTTCACATCTCCAGAGGATTCTTAAAAACAATGGAATGAACATCCTAAAGTACATCTTTTGATAATTCTGCTTTGTACTTCACTACAAAATGAGGAACTGGCTGTGATAAATGAATTGTCTCAGCTCCCCTGAGAACATTGGGTAGTCAGGAGAAGATGCCATGGTGAAGATAGAGAGCACATCCTCCGAGGGGGCTGGCTCTGAGATGAGCCCATCAACATTTGCACAGCCCTTTGGGCAGATGAGGCTTCTCTGGTGTCCCAGAGGAAACCCAGGCCAGCTCTGAGCCACAAGCCATGAAGTAACACATTGCTGTGTCCAAACCCTTCAGCCCTCCTCAAAGCTTGAGCCTGTCAGCACTGGGCTGGAGCAGCTCTGCCACGTTCAGGTCTGTGCTGGCCATGCCCTGAGGCTGTGGCAAGCAGGTGGAGGGGCTTTGGCTCTGCTGAGAACCACACAGCCCCCCCAGCAGAGGGTGATTTATTCCTCTTCTCTCACCTGTTGCTGAGTTTCACTTGAAATAGAATTTCCTTGGAAATGGGCTCTTCCCTCAGAAGCTGACTTTTTACCTCATAGCCACTGAGAATAAGGATGAGGGAACCCCCCACTTCTTCCTTAAAAAAAAAAAAGGTAAGGGCCCATTTTGAAAGATTTGTGCAGTTATCTCACCTCAGGTATTCTGCTCTAGCTGTGAACAAGGCTGTTGAACTTTACAATCCTCCTAGGGCTGAGGCATTAGGAGAATGCTGAGTTGCCCACCCTGCTAACAGCATGAGGCTTCTGATGTTTCCAAAGTCAGAGACACAGAAAAAAATAACAGATATAGGTGCCTCTTGCTTTGCTGACTTGAGCTCTGTTTCTTGCAAGCTCAGTCTAGGTTCTTTTTGTAGAGCTAAGTGCAAGTGATTTGCTGAAATCTGTCTGCACTGATACTCTGGATAAAGCTGGGAATGGAGCACCTATCCCCACGCCTCTGGAGAATCCAGCCTCGGGAAATCTGGTGAGTGAGGAGTGTTTATTGCTGGGAAGGAGTATGTTAAGCCTCATCATCTCTGAATGCTCCATAATAATTCTTCTGTGAAAGCTGGAGAGGTGCTTGGTGCCATGGAGCTCTCTGGCAACTCACTTTTGTGTGCAGTGGCCACACAGAAGGGAGAAGGACATCAGAAGCTGAAGGAGAAGAAGGAGAAGTTGTATTTCTAAGATTTCTGGAGTGGTCCCCATGCTGCTAAAACTGACACTGCTTCAGGAGGGCTGCTGACAGCAGCTGATGAACATTTGGCACAGCTCAAGAGCAGAAGAGCAAAGGTGACAAGCTCCTTCCCACCTGGCTGGGGCCAGCTCAGGTGCACCTGAAGCAGCAGCCCCAGTGCCAGCAGTGAGACATAGCTGCCAGTCAGCAATAGTGTTTGCACTATTTGCAAAAATCTCTGGTTTAACCTGGAACCAGAATTTAGGATTTCAAAATTAGGTGCTTTCTCTGGCAAGGGAATACTCCATTAGGAGTGAGGCACCAGAGCAGAAAGGAAAAATATGCCAGCAGCCCCTCCTTGTCTTTGGGTTCATCTGGACTTGAAAGGCACCGAGAAGATTTGAATTCAACCTCACACCTCATGCTGGGAGAGTGATTCAGCCTAGAGCTGCTTCTACTTAGACTATTTTGCTGTAATGGCTTATAAAAGGTCTTGTAGGAATATGGTAAATATCTGCAGTGCCATGCATTGGTCTGTTTTGTCTATCAAATCTCTCAGGGTCAGCCTTGTCACAGTAAGGTGTATTCCATATTTTTCCTTTCTGCTCTGGTGCCTCACTCCTAATGGAGTATTCCCTTGCCAGAGAAAGCACCTAATTTTGAAATCCTAAATTCTGGTTCCAGGTTAAACCAGAGATTTTTGCAAATAGTGCAAACACTATTGCTGACTGGCAGCTATGTCTCAGCTGCACATATGGAAAGATGGAAATTTTTAGTGAAGAGGCATAAAGTGCTTCTTGAAGCAGAGATGTGAGGTCAAGTCAAATGCAATGTATGCAGGGGGTCTTTTTTTTTTGCACTGCATTATAGAAAAAGGTTCATTATAGATTGTAAATAGTAATGATATGGACCACACTCTTGTGAATTCAGTTCTAACTGGAAATGCACTGAGCCACCAAAAATAATGCACCCAGCCAGCTTCCATAGGACTGTGGCTATCTTCTACATAAGTGCCTCTTTAACCAACAGCATATAAAAAGAGCAATGATGACATCCAGAGGACAGATAGTTTAATCATAGGTACTGTGGGTATCCTCAGCAAATTTCCTGGGGATATATCCCTCACCTATTTTTTCTGTTTAAAGTCTGCTCCTATTAAATCAGTTATTGGCAGCCTGCTGAGTTCCTTTAAATCATGGGTTTTATGAAGCTGACCTTGTGAAGTTGTGTTTCACCCCCAGTGCAAAAATTACATGTATATGATAAACTTTTATTAGTTTCATCCTTTCTGTGTGCATTATCATTCCATGTTATCAGCAAATCCAACTGAAATGTGAAGCACTGCTTTAAGCTGCTGGAAAACTTCAGGTTAATAGCTGTCTGGCTTCCTTCACCTGTGAGGGCTCCTGCTGTGGAACCTCTCCCTCTATGGGGGTTTTTATCTAATCTGTCTTAGTAACCTTCCATACTCTGGCTTGGCTGGGCTTTTTTTGTTTTGGTTTGGTTTTTTGGGTTTTTTTTGTTTGTTTGTTTGTTTGTTTGTTTTTTGTTTGGTTAGGTTGGGTTGGTTGGTTTGTTTGTTTGTTTGGGTTTTTGGTTTTTTGGTTGGTTGGTTAATTGGTTGGTTATTTTATTTGGTTTGCAACTGCAAGAATATTGGCCAAGTGCACCATATGTAGAAGCAGAAAAGCCATGCAGAAAAGCCTCAGAATTCCACAGAAATATCCAGGGATGGGTGTCTATTTTACTGGCAAATTTGAAGGAGATGCATTACCAATGATAGCCTAAGCACAACTCCACAATCAGAATTTAATTGAAGCGTGTTACCTATAATAGGTTCAGATATTTGTGTTCTTCAGCATTTTATAAATGCAGAAACAGATGGGCTATGACCAGGAAGCAGTGGAGAACAGACTGGCATAAAGCAGGTTGGCTCTCTGACAAGTGCACGTACAGCTGTGGTATGTATTTTATTCAGCATGCCCACCTACTGCATCAGCAGCCTGCCCTACCAGCAATCCAACTACAACTGCCTTAATGAAGAGTAGAAGTAAGCATGAATCCAGACTTTCCATGGATCATAATATCTGAGAACCCAGAAGAATCAACATGAAGGAAATCACGCCAAGTAATTTTTTTTTTTTCTTCCTTGCATCTTTACGTGCAAGAGATGACAAAAGCATTGGCATTTTGAAGAGGGGGAAAAAAACCCCCACAAAATGGAATCAGTTTACAGTATATTCAAATGTTCCCCTTTTGAGCTTTCTTTTCTTAATTAAAGGAAGAAAATCTTAGGAAGTAGTGGCTTATAGCTTAAATCAACACAATTGTGCCAAGGAACATGATGAAGTGCTGGCTAAGAAGGCTTCTGTTAGTAAAAGAAAATTTATATGGGTGACAGAAGGGCCAGTTCTTGAAGGTTTCATGCAAGAAGTATGGAAAGGGTGGTTTTGCTCCCATTTGTGCCAATCCTTGCAAGCCCCATAGGGAAAAAAAACTTCTGTGGCTGAAGAGGTCATGGAAAAGAATCTTTGATCTGAACATTCCTTAATTGGGAATGTGGTATTTGCTATTTTATGCACTTAAAAGAGATGCCTCTCTTTGTCTTTTGACATTCCTTGTACATAGGGGTGAATAATCTCATGTTTAGGTTTATTGTACCTCTTCATCTCTGTTTCTATATCTATCTAACATCATATATTCTAACCTGCAGTCACCTACAGTAACCCACAAAGGGAATTTGGAAAAAAAACAACCCATAATTATTTTATATGGTGATTGTCTGACTTGAAATATTGAGGTAATTATCAGGTTAAATCCCTATGATCCCTGCAATTTCTATGAAACCTGGAGATGTCAATACCTGGGTTCTGGCACATCTCTTGAAGTAAAATTATACCACCTCAACCTAAGGTCGTAATTAAAGGTGTAACAAAGCTAAGTGAAAAAGGGCTATATGATTTAAATTAAAAGCAGAACAATCCCCACAACTGGGGGGGTGAAAAATTAAGTGAACTGGCCATAAACTCCACCCTTCAGGGGCCACACGCAGGTGGGCAAGGCTCTGTTTGATGCAGCTGGACAAAGGCAAAGGGGAAGGCAGGGCTGTGGGACCAGGAAAGAACTGTAGGAGCACTTGCTTTGGAAAGGGAATGGCTTATTCCAGAATGCAGTAAAGATTTGAGAAAGCCTAAATGAGAGAGGGTTTTATAAATACAGCTCTACTGTGACTTTTATTTGGGAGCATGAGAAGTACTGTGAGACTTCTGTGAGACCTCGGAATGTGTTGGCATAAATTACCTTTATTTGTATCTGGATTTCTAAGAAAAACTTTAAAACACAGCTAGAAGGATTTTTAAGAGTTCTGATGAGCAGGAGAAAATGCAACCTCATCTACATGTGAATATGTACATCTGTGTGTACCCACATGTGTGGAGTCGTGCTCACACTTGAAAATGAAATCCTGGAAGACTGGTGTGATTTTAATGAACATTCCAGAGCCTTACTTTAAGGGCTCTTCCTTTGTTGGAGTACAGGTGCTGTAGCAGTGGAAGCCACCAGGGTTCAAATGACAAAGGCATGGCTGGGAGTGCCACTTCAAGGCAGCCAAACAAAGAGCTGCTGCTCAGGAATTCAGCTGTACATATCTTGCTTACATCTTGGACTCTCGAAGGTTTTCTTTCCTCTCATCCCCTTGTCCAAGCTCCACATTTAACCTTTGAGGCAGTTTTGAATATATCCCTTCATAAATCGTAGTCCAGTAGCGCTAACCTCAGGCAGCTCTTTAGTGTTTTTGACTCCCTACTCACACTGCTCCTCCTCAGGCTTCTGCTGGTCATTCTCATTTCTCTCCTGATGATTTTGTCACTTCTCTTCAATGTAAAGCTCAGGGGATCTATGAGACTGCAACTGTGTTTGTGATGTTGGGGCCTCTGCCTGATGCTACACTTCGCTTCATTTACCTTTCTCATTTCATTGCTTTCCCCGTGTTCCAGCAGCACTGCCTGCCCCCTGTTACCACTATAGGGCTGACATACTGTCCATCAGCTCCTGTCCCCTCCAGCCTCCACCAAAATATGGTACCTTTCATGTTGGTGACTCCCTCAAATACACTAAATCCTCCGTGTCCTCTGGAATTTTTCCCGTTTGGTTTTAAATGTCCCCTAGCTGTTCTGCTGCTGGAAAAACACCTCTGGACCTACCCATCCTTCACAAGCTTTTTAAAACTGTTCTCTGGTATTTCTTCTGTCAGCATTTTTACAGCATTTCAAGACTAGTTGGTGTCACAAAAGTGAAGAATATTTCACAGTGAGGATAAAATACTACAGTCAGTTCCATACAGGCTTAGTTCTGAGAAGTCACTTAAGCGAAGTGTGATGTTGAAGGAAGGGATAAGTGATAGCTCAAGGAGATTTGTCCAGTGACAAAAATGTACCTAAGCTGTACCTCAATTTCTTTTTTTTTTTTTTTTTCAGATGACTGGGAAAAAAAAAGCTTTTTGTAAACAAACAAATAGGAAAAAAAAAAAAAGTTGTTGTAGTCCTGTCAGCTCCTGAGGCATAGCAATGGTCCTATCCAAAACTTGCCAGAAGGGACCTTGTCTCTTTTCTGAAGCTGTTTCTCTCTGCCACCAAGTCCCCCAGCCCATCACACTGGATATCTGGGTTTTGTACAAAGAGAGTAAAAGAGATGAGTTCAAATTAAGCAGGGAAGAGTTTTCACAAGGTTGTAGTGGGGAACAGAACATTTTAGGTGCTGCCATGGAGTGAACAGAAGGATGTGAGTAAGCAGATAATAAGGAAACTGGAACAGCAGCACTATTTCCTTATCCTCCTTTTGGCTTTGAGTGTTTTGAATGAACAGGTTGAAAGCCAGAGTCAGAGAAAATTCCGTAAGCACTTGAAGTACTCTGCAGCATCCCTGCTAGACAGTGCATACTGCTGCTGGAGAGGATGCTGGAGAAATAGAATCTTTTTTGGTAGTGACTCAGTCCTGAACGTGAGAGAAATAGCTCTGACTCAATCACAGGCTGTGGTGGAGGGAGATTAATGCCAGGATTCATGGCCAATTCTCCTTTTTTGTGTCAGTCTACTTTCAAAATAAAGCATATGCCAGTTATTTCTCTTGGAAGGGGAAGAGAGAGCTGATATGAAACAGAGATAAAATCTGGAGCATAATTAAACAGGCATTTTTCATATCTTTATCATTTTCTTCTTTCTCTTCCCCCTCATGCATCTGTGTCTTGTTCTCTCTGAAGCTATTGCAAGAGGGGTGGAAAAGCAGCTGGGTTTGATGCCAGAGAGGTACTCCAAGTTTTATCTGATACATGGCAAGATGCATTCAGATATTTTTGTTGTGCATCTGATTATCTAAGGCATTTTGTGAGTAGTCCACCACACAAAGCCATTGCATTACTGTAATTCTCACATCTTCACATCAATTTTCAATTCAGCTTCTTCAGCACTGTCCTCACACTTCCAACAACAAATGCTTAAAATAATTGTGATTAACAAAACTGAGATCCAAGAAAAGGGGCCAGAGGACCAGAGGTGCAAGTAAAGCTGGAAGGAGCTTCAGCAGTGAGACACATCTGGGGGAGAAGAGCAGCAGAAGACTTGGGAGACAGAAGCAGCAAGAAGGAAGTGTGGGAGAGCGGAATGGTGTGGTGGAGCAACCTCCTGAAACCTGTCTCCAGATGAATACAGAACCCTGGGGAAAAGTTAGCTTGGTTATCAAAACAGCAAGGCTGCAGCTATGTAGGGAAATGAACACATTCCTGAAGTGGTGGATGATTTTTGTGGAAAATATCATCAAGCAGGGTCTGGTTGACTGCTAGAGTGAGCAGCCTTCCAAGCTCCAAGTACATGGTGCATCAGGCGTCAACTGCACGTGCCCCTAAATTTTTTAAAAGTCAGATTTCCCCCCTGGAATCAGTGCTGTTCAAAGTTAGTTAGCCTTTCCAAGGCTCAAAGGAAAGCTTATAAGTAACAAGCTGTGATTAATTTTCTGTTTGTTTTGTACACACACAAGAAAACGCTTGGATGTTGTGTTTGGTGATGAATCATCCTGTGTGTGCACACTCATCTCTCAAATGCCCAAAATAGACATTTTGCATTTTGGGACCCACTTCCTCATTAGCAGAGCAAATCTGTTAGATCTTACAAACCTTCTCAGAAACTGGGTAAGCTTCATCTGAAAAAAAAAAAAAAAAAAAAGTTGAATTTTGGCCTCCAGTATTCCTATTACTGGGCAGCCATTCCAGAGCTTTTATCCATCTTATGACAGCCAAACCCATTTTATTTCCAACCTTAGCTTATTCCTTGCCAATTTACGTCATGTGAAGAAATGAATAAATTATCAAATATGCCAGATTGCGGAATAAACAAAAGTGGTGTCACTAAACACCACATCCAGCATTTAGGAAGCAGACCTAAAGTAGATTCAGAAAGGAAAAAAAAGAAATCAATGCAGAAGGCCATATAGCTAATTACCAAGTACAATAAATGACTACCATGAAAAATAGGCCATGTCGAGAATAATCTCTGTCAAACGTAGCTAAAGACTGTCCTCCTTAATCCGTTTAAGAATTGAGAGGGTATTAAAACCTGGAACATGTAAATCAGTTGTGAAAGTTTACAACTCACTGCACCTCACGTATCTCCAGGTTGATGGGCGTGGAGGGAATTCCAGCGTGTCACTTTAGGAAAAGTTAGGATAGCCCAGACTAGCTGACATGGAGGAAAAGCTCCACCAGGCAGGCTGGGGTTTGCCAGCAAACCGGTGTTAAAAAGGGTGCTGTGTTTCACAATGAAGCCTTCTGGTGGAGGGGATGCCGTGGTTTGATCTCTCCAAAAGGTGCAGGAGGTGAGATAAGCATCTGTGTCAGCCCTTTGGCGAGCCCTTGGGTTTGACAGCAGTGGAACATATGCTGCCTGGCAGGTGAGCCCACATTTAATCTACCTAGCACTTTCTTCCAGTGCCTACGGTCCTGGCAAGGGCTGCACGGCAGTAGGGTGGCCTTTACTGTGCACAACAGGATTTTTTTTGTTCCCAGACACGTGGTTTTGCTGCAATTAGTGGGTTTAGTGTTCCGGAGATTCCGAGGGCTGCTGAAAGTGTAAAGGTCTGGGTGTGGAAACGTTGTGAAATATCATAGTGCAGCGTGATGGTCTTGAAGGGCTCTCATCCATGGTGGTCTTGTTCCACAGGAACCAGAGGAGACGGCTGAGGATCCAGGAGTGTGAGCAAAATTTGAAATTGTGTTGTTTCCTCAGTGAGCACCGCAGAAAACCCTTCTGACAGCACCATACCTTCAGCAGTTATTTGTCAATAATGAACACATTTGCATGATTTGATATTCTTGAGCACAGGAATGTGTTAACACATTCCCACATCCACCCCAAAAAAAGGACATCAAGTCTTCAAAAACAGGGAAACTTTTAAATAAAGAAATGAAGAATCATCTATTTGAGGTAGCCAGATTCATAGATTAATTAACTTCTCTGCTACTGCACTGACTTCTCAGTTGTAAGGGAAAACCCCCTAATTTCTCATCCAGTGTCATGAAGACATTTATTACAACTTTTGTAACTGTTTGTTCATGTTTATCTCTTACTGGAGATGCAAACAGCTGTTTATACTCCACCCTTTCTTCAGGATGAAGTTTTTCTTTGCATTTTGTTATTTTAGACTCCTTCAAGTTCTCAATAAATTTCAGCTCCATCAGCTTTTCAAGTCATCAGGAATTTTAGCACAAGTATATCCAGTGCATATTAGGTCATTTGGAAACAAGGTTAGTAATTAATATATCTAGTTTGGGAAGCAATGCAAAAAAATCTGAGCATTTGTTACTAGAATAACTCAGCTCTTTGTGCGTTTGACTGGCTGCAAATGGACATAGTCCTGCTTTTTAAAGGATTCATGGATATAAAGTTCCACCTGCATGGATGATACAGAAGGATCAGGGAGATCAACAGCAGAACTGTGTACAAAATAAAATGAACTCAGTATACTGCAGACACAAATATTAACAGGTATATTAATATTAATAATTGTTAGCCTGTCATAGTGCAAGATTGCCTTAGTCTATAAAAAATATCCATTCTACCAGAATCCTAGTAAATGCAAAAAACATTATCACAAATAGTGTAGTGTGTGTGTCACCTACCTCAGTTGTCCTCATTAGCTGGATGCCCTTAAAATATGTGTGTGTGTGGAAATGATGCAGAGCTTTATTCATCAAAGTATTGCTTCATTCTAATACATGCACAACTGCAATTAATAGCTAAGAAGGTAATGCCAAATTGGACTTTTAGACAGAGTCCTGGGCTGTGAGTAACTATAATAAGGTTACACATTAAATTACCTTAGAGATCAAAACCTAAAAACCAAAAAAAACCAAAAAAAGTTACCTTAGAGATCAAAATTCATAAGCCAGAACTAATAATTGCCAGTTGCAAGACAACAATTTGTAATTTCAGATGAGCCAACTTGGAGGGGATTTGAAGGGAGCACAGAAAAAATGAGCTCATGTGCAGTTTTAGCAGATATCACTTATCACACAGTAATAAGATAGTGGACAGCCCAGATTACAAATGTGAAATATAGATAAAGCAAACTTGCAAATAGAAGGAAATGGGACCATACAGAACACTGCCAAACAAAACTAGGGAAAAAGAAAATAGACATCTAATCTGGTAAAATGTAGAGTACAGACTACAGAATGAACTAGAAACACTCCTAAATTAATAAAAGAGAGGTAGAGTCCAGCAGCAAATTGAAATGCAGTTGGTTGAAAAGCACATATTAATGCTCTCCTTCCCTCCAACACTGCTTTCTCTGCCTGGAGTAGCACTCCTCAGAGATTTTGTTTCTCACTGCCACGATTGCTCATTTTTTTCAGCAGAGATAATGAAATCGAGGCAGGGATAGCCTTCTTTCATTCTCTTATTCCATTTCATTTCTCTCCTTCAATTTGCACCACAACAAGGGCAGCAGAACCATCAAGGAGATGAGTTGTGAGCAGCTCATGGCCAGCAGGGCAGAGATGCTCTGCAGAGGGTCCTGGGTGGGTATTCAGTGGGGTTGGGACTCATTTCTGTCCTGTCCTCCCCACTGAGCTGGGTGTCTCCATCTTCACATGACCCTGGGACCTGAGAGAAACTGAGTCAGCAGCAGAAAAAGAAGAAGAAGAAGAAGAAAAATAAGACAGCCATGAGACTTTTTTTGGATGCTTGGCTGTGTTGGTTCAGCCCCCACCCAGAAGTAGTGCTGTGAGGAAGGCTTTGTGAGCAATACCCACCCCAAAATCTCTGTGGGGTTATTTTCCTGGTGAAGTGCTAGGACTCATCCAGGTGCTTACAGTCAGCACTCAAAATGGAGGGGATGCTCCTCTGCTGTTTCACAGGTATCACCTGAAAAGCATAGAAAGGAGAAAAGTGGTGAGGAATTTTACCAGAAGCTAAAATTATCAGGGGAGCATCTAATTGTATTTGTTCTGCTCCCAAATAGATACCCCCCCTGCTAATTTCAGCTTCTGCTTACAAAAGTGCTCTGCAGGGTTCACTCCCCCACCCTTCCTCGTGTTCTCCCCGTGTTTTTTTTTTTCCCCTTCACTTGGATGTGATTTCTCCATATTCCCAGCTCTATTTTCTCAGTCTTTTCATCAATATTTAATATGTGAGTGGAACAGTGGGCAGTTACTTTCTTTTTTTCTCCCTTTTTTCCCCTCTGAAAGTGCTGGTGCTCAGCACTCGGCTCCTGGGAGCACTCCCTCTTTTTGAGCACTGCCTGCATTAAGGAGCCAAAGCCTAACCTGAGGCTGCCAGGGGGGGTTTAAAAAAAGGCAATAATGACTAATTGACCTCTTTAATGAGCTTAGGAGTTATAAAGTAGATAATTGCAGTGCATATGACATATTTTATCTAGTTTTTCAGAAAATCTCTGATAAGGATCTACATGACAGGCTGCTTCTGAAGATGAACCTAACAGGGGTTGAGAAGGACACGGCATAGAAATACAAGAAAGAAAATGAATTTTCTGTGCTGAGGGTTCTCCCCAAAAGGGAAGAGTTAAGTGTGATTAATACCTAGTTTCATAGTTTGATTTTAAATAAATTACCTAGCTAGAAAGACCCACCATAATGTGCTGCATGTGCTGATGATACTAAATTATGATGCATACTGAGCACAAAGTGAGTGGCAAGAAACATTCATTGTGCCTTAGATCAGCTCAATAATTGAGCTGACACATGGCAAATTAAATTTATTACTGAGAAATGTGAAATAATGAACATTGTTCTTGATATAGGGACGACAAACATAAAGACCCTCTAGAATATTTTGACAAAATAGTCATTACTAGAAGATGGCTGTCCTAGGTAATGTATACAGAAAAACAGTGGAAAAGCTGAAAACAGAAGGGACTGGCTTTGGCATTCAATTTTCTCTCTGTTACAGTGTATTTCTCCTTCCCTTCATTACTTTTTTTTCCAGCTCCACCCGAAGCTCCTCAGTTTCTCAGGTTTTCTGAGATCTCCTCTCCATACCTCATGGGCTTGTTAGGATGAAAACCAAGGAAGTGAGCTGGATGAATGAAGAAAAGTCCCTCAGTCTTGGAGCTTAAAAATGGAGCAAGTGAATTTTAAAATGTGCTGGAACAGCCACCCTGGTGACACCAGCTATTTTATCCTTTCATTGGTGCAGTAAAGTAAAGAGAAATGAAAACAGATCCTTCATAGGACAGTGGAGCAAGACTCAAGTGAAATGGGTGATGTGGGTTTGGTTTTGTATCTGGCTTTTCACAACGTGCACACTCTGTGCTTTTAGAACACTTTATGGCTAAAATTTGAGGCACACAGCTGGATCTGGGGAGATCTGATGAACTAATTCCTTAATCCAGATCCAACAGCCCAGGGCAGTGTCGTGGGATTTGTTTTGGTCTTCCAGAGTTAACACCAACACTTCTCCTCATCCTCCTGTGTGGCTGCTGTGACTTTATTTTCACCTCCTTACAGTCCTGCATCTTGGAATTCACTGGCTTTCTTGCTGAGAGTTAGAAGCTGGTGTTTGGGAGAAGGCCATGGAATGTGTGATGGAAGGAAGAGAAGGGGCAAGGGCTTCCAGGCACAAACAGCCACCAGAAAAACACACAGACATTTGTAGGAGAGGTGGCCAAGCAGATGATCAGGGCTGCCAAGTGACAGAGGAGAAACAGAAAAATAAGATTTTTTTTGGTTAGGGTTTTTTTGTGGGTTTGTTTTGTTTTGTTTTGTTTTGTTTTGTTTTTAAAGGAAGGGCTTTATTGTGATATTTGGGTAGAAGCCTGGGGTGCTCAAATTTGTAATAAGTGAGGGGGTGACACAGCCACAGGATCAAGCCACAAGAGCCCAGTCCCTCTGAATGGCCCTGCTGACCACAGGGTACCTGCAGAGCTTTGCTGACACCTTAATTACAATTAGAACACACCTAACTGTGCAACTCATTAAAATTAACATCCTGTTAGAATTAGTCATTTTAGTTGCTGCTGATGGGTTCTGTGGCATTTTTATTTCTGTGATGTGTGCTTCTCCTGTTTTTCAGCCATCAGGGTAGTTTGAGTTCCAGCTCCCAGTGTTATGCTGATGACACATCTGTGTGTGTGTTTTGTTTTTTTTTCTTGACTACTCAAAGCCATTTAATCTCTTTGAATTTACTTTGGATGTCAACATTTTGAAATGTCTCTATGAAAATCTGTCACTATCCTCCTCATGTTTTACTTCATTTCTTTTGCCATCTGAGCTGTGCTTCTTGAAGGCAAGGAATTGCCCCTTTTTCAGGATCATGTTACACATTCTGTTTACCAAGTCATCTTTTTATTACTTGGAAACATCTCACAAGCCAAACACACAAAGAAAGAAATTGAAAAGCTTACCTTTGTAGCATGTTTTACTTTCCTCTGGATTTACCCCTGACAGAATTCAATTGCAAACAAAACAGCCTTTGATTCAACTCTTAAAATATATCTTATGAATAATGGGTTTCTAGCTCAACAGCATAGGCCAGATCCCTTCCTTCTTTTGTAATTGTCAGTGCAATTTGCTTATGATTTAATTTTAAATTGGATGTCTCCTGGACTTAGCAGGCTGATTTAAACTAAAAGCTTATTGTTCTGAATGTCTGAACCCTCTTGGTGCCTCAATATTTGAGCAGTCTCCTTGAGATTCTTGGATAATTTGGCTTCCAAAGTTTTCAGTCACGAATTTTTGGTCAGAAAATTTTAATTGGAAGTTATCATTGGTCTGAAAAAAATGTATAGCCTTTTTTTTATGAAGAAGAGGAATCTTGTGTACTATTCTATTAAAAATTGTTCAAATAAGGATTTTTTTTTTAAGTGAAAGGAAATGTGGGGATAGGAAGTTAAAAAAGAGAGTGGATCCATTATCACTGGCAGCAATATCCTGAAGTGATGAGGTGTAGCATTTTTTAAGATGGATGATACATGAACTAGATGTTGGGAATTGATGAATTTACCTCTCACATCCAGCTCCACAAAGACTCTGCCACAACTCCATTGGAGTAACCGTGGTTCTGTATTAGGCATAGGAATTTTTTGGAGGAAGGAGCCTTTAAATGAAGTTTTAGATATTGTTACATGCTGACACTTGCTTAGATCTGCTGTGGTAATCCACCCTCAAAATTTTGCTAAGGTACCACCTACTGCTTAAGTTCCATTTTTCTAAGAACTCTAAGAAACAAGAAATCAGACTTTTTGTCAATTGAATTGGTCTGTGTGACCTCTTGCAGTTATGATGTGGAAAGTGCCTTGTTATTTAGTAGATGAGCTGTCCCCGGCATTAAAAAAAAAAAACCAACAAAAACAATGTTTGTGTGTAATGCCCTGTGCTTCCCCATGCCATTTGATAATATTGATCACGGAAGCTTCTCTCTCTTGCCTCCAGGAAGCTTGAGGGGTAAACAGAAACACCCTTAAATGACTTAGACCCTTCATCTCAGATTAAAGCCAAAAATTTGACTGGGGCAAATAGTTTTCCATGTCAGCAACCATCCCTTGAGAGCCTCTGCAAGGGTTATTCCTCTTCTCCCTTTATAAAGCATCTATTCAATTCCACTGAAAATTGGTGCATATATATCCTGGTGATTTTAAAAGAAATCATTTCTGGGCGACAACTTTTTCTCATGGGTTCAGCATTTAAAATCCTATTATTATCATCATCATTATTATTATTATTATTATTAATAATAATAATAATAATAATAATAATAATAATAATAATAGTAATAATAATAGTAATAATAGTAATATTATGTATTACCTATTTTTTGTGTTAATGAGGAAATAAGCTTTCAGTATCCATTCATGCTGCCATCCTGCAGAAAAAGTACTTCAGGCAAAATCTCCTGAAAGGCCCACCTCTGTAATCTTTAAACCACCATTTTATTTCCCTCCCCTACCTTTCTTTTATTTTCTCTGGGGTTTTTTGTTGTGGTTTTTTTTTGTGTGTGTGGGGGGGGGTTTTTTTGGTTTTTTGGGTTTTTTTTTTTTTTTTTGGTTGGTTGGTTGGTTGTTTTTGATTGGTTTTTTGTGGTTTTGTTTTTGGGGGTTTTGGGGTTTTTTGTTTGTTGGGGTTTTTTTCCCTTTTTTTTGTTTTTGGGTTGGTTTTTTTGTATGTGTGGGGTTTTTTTGTGGGTGTTTTTTTTTTTGTGTTTTTTGGTTTTGTGGGGGGTTTTTTTGGTTTTTTCCTTTTTTTTTCCTGCAAGGCCCACAGGAAATCTAATTAAGTGGAACTACCTTTCCTAAAGCAAACATTGCCATCAATTTCACCACAGCTCAGACTGGGCTGCAAACTTGCTCACTCATGACCTACATGAATTTTAAAAATGCGTCTAATTGATTAAAAGTTAATGGGACCTGGTTCTCCAAGTTACCCCAGTGCTTTTGAAAACTCCTCCTCGTGAGGGATGAAATGAGAAGCCAAATCTGCCTTCAACAAGAAACCCCTTTCTGTGTCTCTCCTTTCAGAACTTGTTGGATTCCTGTTGAGTCACAAGGTGATGAATTAA
This sequence comes from Dicaeum eximium, assembly GCA_013396995.1. Taxonomy (NCBI): domain Eukaryota; kingdom Metazoa; phylum Chordata; class Aves; order Passeriformes; family Dicaeidae; genus Dicaeum; species Dicaeum eximium. Next base: position 437,592 of record VWZP01005338.1, on the reverse strand, counting down.
CTCCTGAGGTCTGCAGGACACACACTGCAACCTACCCACACCCTCTGATGGCTTTTTTCCTCCTCCTCCTCTTCCTCCAGCAGTCCCCTTGCAGTCCTCCAGAGCTTTTGCTTTTGTAAAATAAAAAATGACCCTCTCCCCGTGCCTCCTGCAGCCTGCTTGTTCGCATCAAAATAAATATTTAAATGTCACCTAAACACAAAAATAGGTAAGAGGCACATTAAAGCTTCACCTCCGCTTCACATCAACACCACTAAACACATTGTTACAAGAGTGACTAAAACTGTCTAATAACATCATCAGAGGCAACTGGTCAGTTAGAATGTTTTTTTTTTAATTGTGACTTGAATGTGTTTATCAACCTCTTTTTGTGACATTAAAAAGACAGCGAGAGAAACACATGGAGACATTGTCCTCGAGGGAAAGGATTAATCATCAGTGAGTGAGCAGGCCCAAGCAGATGGTCAGCTATGCTTTCCTGAAGTCATTTCTCCTTTCCACCATTCAGTGTCACTGCCAGGGATGGGAAGAAGTGTTATCTTGACGTTGAACATCTTTATAATAAAATCACTAATTGGCGCCTAATACCAACGGCTTTGAGGCTGTAAAATTGCAGCGGAGTGGTTGGCTGGTTTTGTTTTGATAAATGCTATTTTCCAAACCCTTTTTTCGTGCTGTCCACACTGTGCTGTCACTGGGAGACCTCTCTGGTGTAAGAGTGTGTCTGTGTTAGCCCAGCTCCAAGCACAGCGGATAAACACGACGCTGCCATTGTGCTCCTGTTCCTCATGCATTTCATGTAAGGCTAATATTTTGCAGGATTTGCTCCTTAAGATTTAGTTCTCAGCTTTTTCCTGCCTTTTTGGCAACCAGAAAGAGTCTGTCATAATAAATTATCGCTTTTGGTCTTGGAAATATATTTTTATGAAAGCTGAAGATGTGTCAGCATTGGACATCCGTGAAATTCTCATGGTTTGTTAAGGATTTCTTTTTCTTTTGTGCTTCCCATTTTAGCCAGGTGCATTTAGAGAAAATATTGCTTTCCTTAATAACCATCCACATTTTTTTTTAAGGTACAATCAGTTCTGGGATAGCAGGAGTTACATATTACAGCAGTTAAGTGAATGTAGGTGTTGTTTTTAATATAATTTGAATGTGTGGGTCTTGTTTCCATCACCCATTTTTTCATTCAGCAAATCTTTCATCACGTGAACAGTGAGAGCCAGATTCTGACTTCTGCACACCAAAAAGAGTCTGGAGTAATTTGGACACTCTGGGCAATGTTTTGGTGGGGTTGAGGCCACGCTGTGGCTCAGCAGTGGCTCTCTTGAGAGCCCCTTTAGTGGCCCTTGACCCCAAGGTATCCAGGGTGATGCTGCTGTGCTGCAAACTGGGCCTGATCCCAGGTTCATTTAAAGCAGCAGGAAGAATCTTGTAGACAGTAATAGGCTCTCAAAGCAGGTTTTTGATTCTTCCACAGTGAAATTTGAAATTTGCAGAGAGGGTTAATGCCTGGAAAATTATATAAATATGTTATGTCATAATATTATATCTCCCAAAATATTGGTAAAGGGTGTTTTTCCCAGAGATTAGAGCATTAGTGAAAAAATAATGATTAACCTTTAAAATCAGATTGGCATTTCTTTTTTTCTCCAAATGTAGAATTAATACGCATTTTTTAATCATTAGTGTAATTTTCAGGATGATACTTTTGTTCTTTTGGCTGTTGAACTGTTACGGCTGCTAGTAACCCTTCAAATTGTTTGCTTCATTCAAGCATTCTTTTTTGAATAATTCATTAGGCATTATTATCCAAGCGTGGAACACCTCATTTAGCACTGGTGATCTTTTCCTTATGTGTAGCTGACAGGCAATCAAAGTTTTTATCAGTGCAGAAAATTTGCAATTCAGAAATGTAGTTGCAGCAATTAGTAGCTATCAGGTAGCATAGGAAGGACAGCTTCATAAAAAGAGAGAGTTGAATGAGCTCAACTGATGTTAGCACAAAAGTAATGGATAAAACTAACCAGCTGTTTCTAAATTTACCAAATGGAACATTCTCTTTTTCCTCAGAATAGAGGCTTTAATTAACTTTGTGTGTTATGTGTGGCTTCACCAAGGGAGAAGTGAATAGGTGACAGAATATCCCTCTTTCAGTGCCCTTCACTTAATTTTGTAACTGTATTGAGGTGTCCTGTCCATGTCCAGCTCCTGTCTCTCCCTCCAGGTTTCTCACTGCCCACCTTAGGCCCACTGGAGACCAATCAGCTTTTTTTAATGTACAGCAGATTTATTTTTCTCTCTCTCTGATGCACAAGTATTGATGTTTTTGTGCTGCTGCAAGAGGCTGAAGTTTGGGTGGCTGAGGTGTTTTGTCGAGCACTCCCTGTGAACTCCCAGTGTGGCTCCTGCAGTGCCCCTCAGTCACAGAGCACAAGTAAGCAGCTCTAGGAATAAGCAGGAAGAAGTTCTAGAACAAGCAGCTCTAGGAAACAAGGTGGGAGGAGAGGAGGTAGAAGCAGGAGGAAGGAATGAACTCTTAATTTCATATTTTACCAGTTATTCCGGTTCATTCCCATCTTACTGATCAGGTGAGGTTTATGCTGGGTTTAGGCCAAGGACTCATATTCTGGAAAGCTGAAAGAGAAGAGGAAAGCCTTTGTGGCACTCACTATCTGCAGTACTCATTGGAGTCCTGGAGGAGACCTGGGCACTGTTCTTCTTCCTGGGATGGCTTATCTGCTTTGTGATGGATTTTTTTCAGGATTTAACTTCAAAGACACTGGGTCTGCTAAGGGGATCCCACATTCTCTTGAGTGCTCTAATTGGCTTGTGGCTGAATAACTGGCACAGCTCCTCCCATCATTTTTGGAAGTAAGACTGCTCCCTGGCCTCCCTTATGGTTCTTATTTGAAGGAGAAGTTTCCTGGCTCTGGATCCCAGACAAATTTTGCCTCCAAGAGCTCAGCTGGCCAGACAGAGTGGCAGATGGGAGAGGAAAGCCCTTTCCCTGGCCACAGGGCAGGGAGCAGGGAAGGCTGGATCCTTCACTCCCCCCAAGCACTGGGGACAGAGGCTGCTGAGGGCGTTTACTGGGGCCAGATCTCCTGAAAGCAGCCATGGCAAAGCTTGTGGCTCCACTCCTGTCCTGTCTCATGGCCTCTCACGGGTGAAGATCCAGCAATGCTCTCCTGCTCTTTAACACGTGTCCTTCAGCGTCCAGGTGGAAGGAGAATGCCCAAAGTGCACAACAGCCCAGCTGATTCAGGAACAAGAAGTTATGTGGAGCAAGGCACTGTGCCACAGTGATGGAGACTGCAAAAACTGGTAGCAAATATGGGGAATTCATTGCAGGGTAATTTAAGAAGCATTTAACAGCTCTTCTCTGAGTGCTTATTGTGGTCCACAGGATTTGAGTAATGCTTTCAAGCCCCGATATTGAGCCCCACATGGGGGCTGTAACATTATTTTATCCATTGTGCTATCTGCTTTCTTTCAGTGAGATGAAACCATGCCATGTTTCACATGCTGCTTTCTTCCCCTGACAGCAGCCACAGGGCTCAGGAAACTGCTCGGAGCAGCGTGGGCCATCTCCAGCAAGCGCTCCCATCTGGGGAGGCACCGGGGAAGCTGAGGAGGAGGCAGGTGTGCAGCTGCCAACCCCCACTCCCCACGGGGAAAACTCCTCATTCCCAGCAAAAGGAACCTCCTGGTGCGCTCTCCCATCTCGGGGGTCCGCCTGGCCTTTTGCTGACAGCGTGATTTCCTTGGGAGCTGCACAGTCTGACATCTCTGCTTTTTTAAGAGCAGCATCGGTGCTGCTGCAGGTCTGGCAGGTGCAGCGCCCGCTAATTGTGTCTGCATGGCCAGCCCCGACTCCAGCACCCCTCCAACACCTGAATTTCCACCTGGGCACAGGCCTCCTTTTCTCCTGGAAAGGGAGCGCTGCTCGCTCCTGAACCCTTGGCCAGCGATCTCCAGGCAAGGGGAAGCGTGGAGTTGGGAAATTTGCCTGAACCATCGTTGTGAGAACTCATCAGCACGCCTGATGGAGCCGAATAGCATTTGCCAGGCTGAATTATGGCTGGTGTCACAGGCACTACCAAAGCTCCTTTGTAAGACGAGCAAGGAGACACCTACCTCCAAAAGCCAAAAACAGTTGATATAAAGTTGAGTGAAGTGGCCATGTGAGGTGGTGAAAAGCAGCACAGTGGGAAGCCACGGTGACCAGACACCGTGCCAGGCAGAGGGTGAGTCTGGGCTGGCGAGCTGCTGTGGCAGGGAGCTTCCCATCCCTTGCAAGGCACTGAAGCGTGCCTAACCTGGCACTGATTACTCATCCCTGGCACTCCTTGCTCTGCCCCAATTAATTTCTCAGAATTAAATAAGATTTTTGAGAGCGCGCTTGATCCATAATAAAGAAATAAACATATGATCTCCCTGTGATCTCTACCCCAACTAGCTGCTTAACTAAGTTGAAATTTTAAGCATAAATAGTGTGTTAAAATAACAGTTAATCAACGCTAGATTTGTGTCCCAGCTGGTTCTCTCTACCAGCAAATGCTGAGAGGCTTCTGAAATCCCACATTTTTCTTGGTGTCACATATACATGTGTATTGATTTTAATGTTGGGAGAAGCTTAAGAATTTTAGGGAAGGTAAACAGAGGAAGCTCAGAATTTCAAATCCTGAGATTTTTTTTTTTTCCCCGTGACTTAAAATTCTCATCATTTCTGATTAAACAAGCCAGTATAGCTCGTTTGGATTGTGAACTAGCAGGTGCTGCTAAGACCAAAAGGAATCATCTTCTGGACACCTTGGTTTTGCTAGAGAGTGGAATCAGACCCAAAGTATAGCTCCTAGTGTTTTTTGGGTTTTTTAAAATTTTTTATTTATTTTTTGTGGATTTGTTGTTTTTGAAGGTGGGGTTGTTTTTAATGGAACCAACTTGACGTTGCAGCAAAATTAGTGAAACAGTTCAACAGTGAAACACAAGAGTGAATGAGAACCTTTATCTGTATATCCCTACCATACTTCCCTTGTTTTTTAAAATTTTTTACTATCTGAGTTCCCAGGTTAGGCACAGCTACTTCAGTGGCATTTTTCAGAACCCTGTGGGGCTGGTTCTGGTTCTATATGGCTGATGCACCAATCTGTTGGATCAAATAATTAAGCTCAGCCTTTTGGACAGTGGCAGTCACACAGCCCAATAGCCCTCACTGCTGCTGCTCCAAATCCTGCAGGAAAGTCTACAAAGGTTTTGAGGTCTGTTGCAAGGTGTTTAGTCCTAAATCCACAGCACTGAAGGGTGAAGCCCCTGCAAGGTGCTAATAGATGGCATTGGGTTGCTTTTGTTTTCTGAAAATCTCCCCCTTGCTTCCTCCATCAGCAGAGCAAGTGGCTGAGCATAAGCACTTATTCAACACATCTCTCATTGTTGTTGTTATTATTTTGGCAGAGGTTGGTCTGTATTCACTCCCACCTGGGTGTGGAGATGCCAGCAGGATGATTTGTCCTCTGAAACTGAACCAAGCCCTCTGATAAGCACTCGAGTTATGGGGAAGGACTTCCCTGGCCAGCCAAAAGTTTTAGAGAAGCTTAACTGCCATGAACCTATTGGCCAAGAAGGGCAAATTTCACTAACAAATTTCTCTCCTAAGCTTTTCTGATCATTTTAGAAGAGTCACTGGTCACTGAGGTGGTGGTTGAGCAAGCAGAGCAGGAGAGGAAAATCCCAAAAACAGTGACTGTTTCCCAAAAACCACCGTGTAACCATTCCCACGCCCAAGACATACCGTTCCATCTGGCCTCATGGTTTTTTTCTGAGGGCGGTTTCTTTCTTCCCTAATTATTTCTTCACAAATCAAATGAAGTCATTACACAGTCACAGAGCATTAATCTTCTTGTGTAACTTCGTAGTAGTGGCGCACAAAAATATAAGTAATAAAAATAATAAGGGATGGTGATGCATATGTGGAAGGAAGTGCAAGGCAAAGAGATTGCTTTGGATGTGTCACCACTTTCTCAGGTGTATCACAGAAGTATAAGGAAAGTCATCTCACCCTGAGGTTGTCTAAAACACCTGAGATGTAATCCATCTATAACCCAGCAGAAAAGCCATTTAGGCATTGTTAGGAATTAATTACTGTGTGGGTATAGATTTGAGAGAAAACTGAAGCACTAAAGACTAGGAAGTGTGTTTTAAAAAGAGATGGACAGCTAAGCACACGTTTCATGCCAACATATTTACACTTTCCTAGGCTCAGACTGATGGGTTTCATTCAGGAGCCTGCCTGAGCCTCGTGCAATCTATCTGGTTTAGTGCCCTCAGTAAATCTCTTCCAAGTGCTTGTCCAGTCTCCCCTTTGCAGTTCCACACCATCTGCTGGCAAGGAGATCACAGGTCGAGGAGCAGATTACAAGATTCTGCATCTTGCTTCCTTTCCGAACAAAATAAAAACACTCCTGGAGACCCACTGTGGTCAGCTGTCTGGAGACTTTCTTTGGTAATTCCTGAATGAAAAACTCTTCTGAACTTCTTTGATAAATTGCCTATTAGATGATAGGAGATATTTCAAAAAATCACAGAAGGTTTCTATTGCTCATTTCATTTCAGCACTGACGTATCACCAAATATGTATCTTTAGGTTTTAGCCTTGTCTCGTGCAAGAAATGTCAGTGGATACCAGGCATGGCAGTAGCTCACAAAATGTTGGTAGCATTATGATAAAACTCAGATTACCAGGTGCCCTATGTGGTTTAAATTACCTCCATCCTGTCCCTTTTGGAATTGCCTGGCATTTGTATACACAGATACCACATTCTCACAAGTATGCAAAGAAGAAGGAAAAAAAAAAAAAAGCACTGTTTTGGTTCTGTAATCTGAATTCCTTGGGGGTTTTTAGTGTAGCCTGACAGTGTTATGTGCTGTCCCTGTAGTGAGGGACTCAGCACAAAGTTCAGATTTGGAGCTGAACTTCCACCTCTCTTCGATTGTTATGGCCCATTCTTTTTGTGTAGGTCCTTCCCCAGAGACAGACAGGATTTCAACAGGCCACTCTTGCCAGGGTTAGGGATGCATAACTGAGTAGCCCTGTGACTCCCAAGCACTTTAGACCAAAAGCTCCTTTAGCTCCATAGCCAAAGTGTGCTAGGAGATGCAGACAATTGTGTTGGTGCCTCAGAGTGATGTCAGAAACTAAGATTATTGAGTTGGCAGTCTGTGAAAAAGGAACAAAGTACAATTTGGTCTAGAAGCTAGAAAAACACATACATAAAACATTTTAGGTTCTTCTAGAAAATATAGCTACCTCTGTATCTATTTTTATATCTGTGAAATGGACTGTAGACCTTTCTTATGTGGTTATACTGACCTGTGCTCCTTCTTATTTGAGGGGCATTTCACAGTGACTAAGGAGCACAACCATGGTTTATTGAGACAAGAGCAAGTGTCTTGTCAATTAACAACCTAATTAATGTCTTGAGAGTCAGAAAAACTTCTTGAGTGTCAGAAAAATCCCACAACAGAGCACATGCTCTGGTGAATTCCCTGTTTCTCTGCCCCTGTTGGGGCTCCTGTGGAATAGTTCCTCATCCTAAAAAGAGACTTTAGCACTCTGAACCAGCAGCATGCAGGAACGGTAAAAGGTGTTGCCAGCTATGGGAAAGGAAAAAAGAAAGACAGCCTGTTTTCAAATCCCTGAGAATGGGTTAATGCTGTTGCTAGGAAAAGATTTGCCCTTTTACAGATCTGAAGGGAGGTGATGTTGACAGTAAGGAGTAGGGGCCCAGCAAGGTTTTAAGTTTTTGTGTGACTTTTATTGCGGGGAAAGAAAGGGCATTGACAAAAACAGCTGCCTGTAGCACAGCTTCCCCTCCTTTTTTTTCACACTTGACTTCTAATATGGATTCCAGGCATGATTCAGCAAACAGAAGGAAGAAGATTTTTACAGACATGGACTGGCAGTATTAGGGGAAAAAAAAAAATATGCAAAAAAACCAACCCTGGAATAACATAATGGGCTTTCTTTGGGACATTTAAAATTTGGATCTTAACAATTTTGCATAAGCCTTAATTTGTAAGAGTTTTGTAGGTCTCTTGCTGTAGCTGCAGAGTCATTTGCTGGAAATGCGGGCTTGGTCTAGTGGGGCTCATTGCTCTGGTTCAGAGAAGGGCCCAGGTCACCTTGAGCCTCAAAATGAAAAAGATAAAACCACTAAATTATCTGGAGGTTCATTCTGTTCTTATTTAAGGATGTGGCAGGTGGACAGAGAATGATTTTGTGGTCCATAAATGCCTGAAATGGTGCTGACAGCTGCGGTGCTTCATCTCTCCTTCTTGAGTAAGTGCTCCCTTCCCAAATCTGGGACAACATTTTTAAGCTTGAGGAACAGATTTTTAAAGACAACAGCAAACCTCAGGAGCTCTTCCAGCCTATCCTTATGCCCCAAGAGAAGAACAACTATTTCTAAACCATATCTGTGGGCTGGAACAGGTATTAACACAAGCTGGTCACCTTAAGAAGGCAGCAATGAGGAATAAGGATTGGCTGCACATTAAGTTGAAATCACACTGGGCACACATAAGTACAGAAAAAGAAGAGAAAAAAAGATTTCTGAGACAGGCAGCAACTTGATCAGTGTGGGAGTGATTGATTTTTTTTCTGATGGTTGTGAGAGTTGGTGGTTATTGTATTTTAGCATGTGATTAGAACAGCTAATGTTTGGGCATTGTTGAAATCTAATGGACAGTGGATAATCTTCAGCAATTTGAGTGTGAATTAAAATGATGAATGTCTCCTTTTGTTGGAGTGGTGGCACAGTCAGGTGAGGTCCCTGGTGGCTGAAAAGGGAAACTTTGTGCCTGTTTTTTAAAAGGGAAGTAAGGAGGACCCTGTGAGCCTCACCTCTGAGTCTGTGTCATGGAACAGACCCTCCCAGAAGCTCTGCTGAGGACATGGACAGCAGAGAGGTGGTTCAGGACAGCCAGCGTGGCAGGTCCTGCCTCACCAACCTGGTGGCTTTCTGTGATGGAGTGACTACATCAGGGGCAAGGGAAAAGCCACAAATGTCACCTGTCTGGGCTTCTGTGAGGCCTTTGACATGGTGCCCCAAAATCCTTCCTGCTAAACTAGGGAGAGATGGGTTTGGAGAAGAGAAGGCTCTGGGGACAACTTCCAAGTCTTTCTTCCAAGTCTTGCAAGAAAGAAAGGAAAAAAAGTTTTAAGCCAGGCCTGTTGGGACAGGACAGGGATAATTGTTTAAACCAAGAAAGGATAGATTTAGCCAGCTAGCAGGGAGACATTTTGTACAATGAGGGTGGTGAAACACAATGAGGTTGCAGATTTCCCAGAGTTGCCCCATCCCTGGGAACACTGAAGGGCAGGTTGGATGAGCTCTGAGCAGCCTGATGGAGCTGAAGATATTCCCACCCATGGCAGGAGGGTTGGACTAGGTGACCTTAGATGTCCCTTCCTACCCAAACCATTCTTTGATTCTATGTCTCTGGCAGAAATAATTTATGCAGCTGATAAGAGCAATACTGTATTGACAGCAATGTTAGAAGGAAGCCTGTAAATTATGGATGGCAGCCCAGGCTGTCATAAAGCACTTTGCAACTTTAAATCCCCAGCAGCTTGTACTGATAGTGTCCATGCCTCCTCCTTCTCCTCTTCAGTAACTGAGCACTGCTCTTTTGTTAGAAAAAACAAAAATCTATTTAAACTGGCAGGGTCAACCCCAATATTTTCCATTACCAGTTGTGTCCTCCCTTTGGGACATCTCAAATCCACTCACTTTGCTGGTTCTGGGACTGGCAAAGGAGCAGCAGGGGAGGGACTGCTGGAGACTGCTGGTGTTCCACACTAAAGTTTTAATAATGCTTTCATTTTCTCTTAAGATTATCAGAAATTGAGACTCATCCCTCGTGATCCCCGTGTTAATTGTGGCTGTTTATTGTAATAACTTTCTTGATTATTTTGGACCATTTGAGTTCTGAGACTTTTCTCATCTGTATGAGTGCATCTACGTGTTTTAAGATATGAAAATTGCTCTGGTGTATTCCTGTTAAATTGCATGGTAATAACTATAACAATATCCCCCATAAATTATGACTGTGGAGACTTACCTACTTGTCCTTGCCTCAGCTAATTATATTTCACCCCCATCCGCTTTTTTTCATGCTGTCACTTCAAATGTACATTTTTTTGGTTCTCTAGCTCTGCAGTGGCTCTGGTGCACTCCCTGACAGCAGGGTGGGTTACAGTGACAGTGGGGACACTTGCTGGACTAAATCAACTCAAATGAAAGATATTTTAGTCTCTTGACATCCAGTAAAGGTATGGAAAGAGCTCGTATTTTTCACGAATGAGGGTTTCTGACACATAATTCAAATGTCTAAAATTAGCACATCTGGGGACAGATTCAGTACAGAGGCAGTCCAGACAGGACTTCACAACCTTTTTTTTTTTAGGGCTGGGCTGCTGGTGTGAAGCCCAGCATGAGGAGCAGGCTCTCTGGATTATGTGTAGGGAGGAATGGGTTGCCCCAAAGGGCAATCCCAAAAAATCTTGCCCCTCTTGAGGCATTAAACAGCTGGGAACCTGAAGGGTGGCACTGTGCTTCAATCTCTGCCCTTTGTTCTCCAGAGCTCAGCTCTCCAGACCTGCACTTCCAACATGCATTGGCTTAGGCAAAAAAAAAAATAAAAACAATTACAACTTCTCAAGGCGAAGATTTTTTTTTTTTTGTCGAAACACTTCTCTGCTTGATAAAAAATGAGGTATTTCAGTCAGATTTAAGCACACAATTTCCAAAAAATGTCCAAGTTATTCTGGTGACATTGTTACTGTATTAGCCTTTCTGTTCCCTCTCTGGCTTCTTCTACTGTCAGATACTATCAGAGTACCTGAGCATCTCAGGCATAAAATCAATAGCAAAAGTAAAATCTCCACAGGGGTTCATACTCTCTGGCAATGCTCCTTTCTCACTGGTGAAAAAAAATTTCTTGAGTCAGGGCTTTTCTCTGGATTTTGAGGAGCGGAGAGGGAAAATGTTGAACAATATTTGTGGTGTTTGTATCTTGTGAGCTGCACCTGCAAAAATAAAAGGGCCCTTAGAGGTACCAGCAGCACCTCCTGAAGGCTGGGGTGAGGTGGGCATTGTTGTTTCTGTTTCCTGAGGGTGAACCAGGACTTTTTGGCTCTAATATCAGAAGGTTTATATGATTTATTAAAATGACTCTGTTGATTAGAAGGATTTTGGGCTATATCTGCCCGGGTACAGAGTTAACATGTTTTTGTCTTCATGCTCCATACCAGATTGCTAGAATGCTTAGAATTCTAAGATAAGAATTGTCTGTCTCATAGGTCAAGAAAGAGAGAAGGTTCTCATCCCTCTTTTGGGAGACAGCTAAATACTACTTGTCCTTGAAAACACACAGAGCCCAGAGATATGTTTATAGAAATTTGTGCAGAGACGAATGAGCCTTTTTTTGGGAAGAAAACCTCAGCAGGCTTTCACCCAGAAAACTCACAAAATGTCCAGGTGCCAGGGCATCCCTGTGGCCAGCCAGCCCCACTGCCTGAGGTGACAGGGGCTGGGGACAAGGACAGGCTCCCCTGAAAAGTTGCATTTCTGCTAAATGCAGCACTTTTGTTTGTTTGTTAAGCCCCCCTCTCATCTGTCTGTCGAAAGCACTTCACAGGCTGATTTGCCTCCTCCACACCTTTTTGCCAGGTTTCTCTCCCTCAGGAGTCTCTTTTTCAGGATAAATAGATGCTATTTAGTTTCTCTTCATATGGAAGCTCTTCCATACTTCGGAACATTCTCGTGTCTCTTGTCTAAAACTTATCACTCTGCCCTTTTTTACAGCGAGAGATCAGGAGGGCAAAGAATTATCTCAGGTATGGATGCACCAAGGGTTTAAGCAATGGCAAAATGATGTCTGCTGTTTCTGCTGTCTTTGTTTTCATCTTTCTGTGCACAGGGATGCTGATGAAACCCCTCTCAACGATGTTGCCAGTGTCACTGTAGAGTTTTCTTTTGTATTGTCATTTGTGTTGCGTTTTAGAAAGGAAGAAGTATTTTTAGCAACACATGAAGCATAAAAGCAGGTGCTGCATCTTTCAGTTTCACAATTTAACCCAAATGGCTTTCTGTGTCATTAGCTTCATGCAGCCCCGCTGAAAAGAACTATAAACTACAATCTAGGCTAGTTTTTTTCCACATTAAATTTCCAGGAGCAGCATATGTGCTTGTCATGTAGCTGGGGCTGCTCCAAGGCACGCAGCAGCGCCTTGGATGGGATGGTGCTCGAGTTCCCCACGGGGCTGCACTCATGAGAGCTGCCCAAGGGCTCCCAGGTGTTTTCAGCAAACCAAACATTCCAGGCTAAGGGAATTTGGGACCAGCCACCTCCCACCCATGCTGGGTTTTCCTCTGAGAGGCCCGTGCAGAGCTCAGGCTCAGGCTGTGTGTGGGGATGTGAGCTGACACCAGCACCCTTTCCACAGGAACTCCTCCTAACCCAGCCCTCCTTGGTTGCCACCCACATAAAATAAAACTCTAGATGCAGTTCCCAGTGGTGACACTGATATGGGTTAATGCAAATTTGGCGAATCCAAGCTCAAAGACAACTGTTCCTTCAAAAACAGAAGGTTTATCCACCCTTGGAAAAGAAGTGTTACCAAGGATTTCCCTTGCTTTTTCTGGGAGCAGCAACCTCCTTGGCTAGAGAAGCAGCTAGTGGTTCTTTTATTGCTAGTCCTGGAGCAAGAATATTTCAGCCAAACTGAGACATCAGTTTGTCCTGCTGATGGGCAGCTCTGGCCTCTGCAGTGAGTACAGGGTATTTCTCAGGATGCTTTGCAAACAGCCCCCTCTAAGTGCTCAGCAGAGCAGAGCACAGTCTCAACTCTGCCCTTTCTCAAGAGTGCCACTGCTGCTGTGAGCCTGAGAAACTCTTCTTGCACAAAATTAATGTGCTATCCCAACCCACAGCCCATTTCCCAGTTTATTCCGTGCTGCAGGACCAGTAGCCTGGTCTGTGTTCTATTCCAGGGAAGGTGTGAGCAAGACTGAAGCTTTGTGAGCTGCTCTTTGTGAGACACACGGGGGGAGTCGACTCAGTGATCTCTTTCCTTGCTTTTCCACCAGCTCCCCCCAGCAAGGTGGAGCCTGTTGTGATGCTGCAAGGTTTGAACTTGGGATCATTTACAATAGAGATGCTCATTCACTATTATTCTGTTGAAGCAATGTAGAAAGACAGGGCTTAATTTGTGAAATGGGCCATCTGCTCCCATACAAACTGCATAACAGAATGCACAACTATTTCAATTAATACAGTAAACCATCTTTAAGCAATACAGATGATTTCGTAGAAATTTCTGACTGCAGAAGATGACATCATCCTTTGCCCTAATTTTTCTTGATTTTACCTTCTTACCTTTTTATTTAAAGGAGAGGAATGACAACTTGTCTCGCTGGGAGAGAAGTTTGCTCATGGATGGATCAGGAATAATTAGACCAAGTGGTACTGCAAACTGCAGCAGACAAGATATCTGCATTACAGAGAGTAATGTTGTCATTCCTTTGACCATCCTTCCATCAATCCATCCATCAACAAATTAAAGCTGGCTAAAGAGCCACTTATCTTGAGTGCTTTTTATCCCAATTGCTGTCAATCTAGGTAAATAAACACTTTCCCTAGGCGGAGTTTACATATTTAACCATGTTTCAGGAGACAATCCCCTTGCTACTCACACGTGTTTATTGGCTGGGATAAAGTTGCACTAAAACTTTCAGACTGAGAAACGTCTAAAAATTAATTTTCTTCCCTTTTATATCCTTGGAAAAGCCTGGTGTCCCGTGCAGGATGCACAGCAATAATGAAACAAGGGTGTGAAAGAAAAATTTAAAAGCAGAGCTTTATCAGGCCAGGCTGCTTTGAGGAATGTGACAATACCACTTCATCTGTCTTCCATCCTTTAAACCATGACACCACAGATTACTTTAGGGCTTCATGATGCACATAAACAGGATATAAGCAGCATTTTATTTGCTATCTAATAAATATGTATGTGCCAGCGAATGCACTGTTGAAGATACAACTTTCTCCCTATTATTTATTTTTCACTTAATTGACACACAGTGTGGCTCCCACTCCCTGCCAGGCAGAGGAAAAGGAGCAGTGCTCTCAGTTTTTGGTGTGCATGTGTGCCTGGTGCAGTGGCAATGGCAGCACACTTGGATAATGCTGCAGTGAAACTGGTGCCTGAAATGGTGTCGATATCAGTGGAAAGCAGTGGCTTAAGAAAGATAAGGATGGCTCTTCTGACAAGTTAGAGTCACAAAGAAGCACTGTGGCACTGCCCCTGATCCCCTGCCAAAGCCAAAGCAGGCTCCAAACATCTCCACTGTAGCTGGCATTGAACACCTCCCTGGTCACAGGCTTCTCTCTTTGATCCAGTTGAAGCAGATGTGGTAAGGAAGTGGCACAACCTTTCCTTGCACCCATCTTCTCCCTGCTGCCTGTTCTCAGGAGCTCAAGGCAGGAGTTTGCTGGAACATGGTGAAAAAAGATGTGATTTTTTTCACCCTTTTAATAGACATTAAGCAATAGGTGCCTTCCTTTGCCTCTGGAAGAGCAACTCAATTCTTCTGTCGAGAAAAATAAGGGCAACCAGATGATGGATTTATATTCCTGGTAATGAATCAAACTCTACCTTGGGTTTTGTTCCTCAAACACAGCCATAAAACTGGTCTGAATCTGTTCCTGCTGAGTCCAGCAGCTGAACCTCAAAGTTCCCCAGCAGCCCAGGAGCATCCCTGCCTGCCCTGCACCTGTGACATGGGGGCACAGGTCCTTGCATCACGTCCCAAGAGGCTGTAAAATGGCATTTTTGCCATAAATATGTCCACAGGCACAGCAGGGGGGATCAGACATGCAGAAACAAAGCAGTTTTTTGCAGATTTGGGAGTGGGTGGGCGTGCACAGCGCTGAAGGAATTTGGTTTCTCCCTCTCAACACTCACAGGGGATGGTGGCAAATGTTCCCACTGTAGCCAGCCACCCTGGGGATGCTCTCTGGCACCTGCTGCCCTCATCCTGGAGCAGAGGTGGTGCCTCACTTCGCCCAGAGGAAAAGAATTCCCATCCTGAGGATCTTGGGAAGATCCTTGAGGTGCTTCATCGCGTTTCAGTGGCGATGAGACGCCGTGGTGCTCACGCTGCCTGCCCGCTCATTAAACCTCTGCCACGTCCTCAGCACTGATATCCTGATCCAGCTCTTCCAATTCCAGCGTGCATGGCTCCAGAGGTGGGTAAGATGGCTGATCCCACGGGGCAGGAGTGGCCTCCCTCTTTCAGTGCTTCATTTCCTCATCTTAACTCTGCATAAACACCACTTCTTTGCATTTATTTATACTCAAGTTTAAGTGCCTGTGCAAATTATAGCACAGACAGCCAGAACAGAAATGAGGCATTTAAATGGTAAATAAACACTGCCTGTGCATGGTGGTGCTTTTATAAATAATATCCCCTTTTAAGCTTTATTCTCTTCCATAGAGGAGCATCACTTTTCAGAACATCTGAACCCGCAAACATCACACATCAATCTCTTTATGTGCTTATTTAAAGAGCATATCAAACTATTTCTGCGAGCAAAAGAACTAAATTATCCATGAATTCCTGATAAGCATCCTTAACCCAGGAAACATCAACAGTTTTCTGTAATAATAGTCCCAACCATGGCAGCTGGCGTGGTTGGAATGCTCCCCTTTAGGAAATCCATCCATTTCTGGGACAGGCTCACCTCTGAACATGTTCTGGTTTATTAGGAGAATGTATTCTGCTTATAAGTGTGGTCTTGTAGCAATTCCTGCATAGCTTTTGCTGTAGCCCACTAAAATGCAAAGTTTAAAAAACCTCACAACTTGCTTTATTCTTTAACTCCTGGCCATCTTTGAATGATGTCTGGATTGAAAGCCACCTTCCTGATGGTTTTTATTGCAATGTTTGCAATGCAAACCTATGAGCATCTCCTAAATTCTACTTGTTGGGCCTGTAATAATTACTGCCCAAAACTACCTGATAAGGAGACATCCAGGTTTGTACCTGAAATGTTTCAGTGAGGATGCAGGAGGTTCCTGTACACAGTCTTGAGCTGGGTGCTGTTCCACACAACAAATATCCAGGGTTAAATTCTGAATTATAGGAGGCACTGACCATAGGCAAATGTGTTTCTGAGCCCCAGATTTGGGAATGGTATTAACACCACACAATGTGTAGCTCTGCATTTGCTCTGCAGATCCTCCAGCACAGGTAGCAGGGAAGGGGGTGTGTTTATGCTTTGGGTGCAAGGTGGAGCCAAAAAATAGCCACAATTTCCTAACCACTGTCCAGAGGCTGCCAGCTGCTAACCAGTCATGTAGCACAGTCATTCCCAGCCTTTGCTTTCAAGGAGGGAGTGGAATGTGGACACAGAGTTCAGCATCTGCTGTTTCCTTAGCTCCCAAAATGCACAGCCTGATGTGCACCAGCTCAGCCCAGCTTCCATTTCCTGCCCACTCCATACTCCACATTTAGTAAAAAATATGTGAGGTAATTTCCCCATGGGAAGTTGATACAGGTGTTGTAATGGTATGAAACAAGCAGTCAGGAATGAATTTGCCCAAATTGCTCACAAAGTTGATCAGACACCAGGAAGCTACTTTGCCTTTCTCTGCAGCTTTAACAAGCATGATGAAAATGCCAGCCACAAGTTGATTTTGGCGTTTCTGTGTTTGGTCTTTTTTTTGTATCATAATCAGAATTTATTCTGATTGGAATTTATTGTAGGTGCAGTTTTGGCAGCATGCTGTAAGATGCAGAAGTGAGAAAAATTTGAATTCTGTGAGAAAAAGGCTGAGACAAAACACATGAGTGTTACACAGGCTCCTCCTAATGTGGTCTCTCAGAGTGGATAATAATATAAACATTCATCCATTAGAAAAAAACTACCCTTTACTGCCCCCCATTAAATACATTGGCAGCCCTATTAAAATACAAGTCAGATTTGTGTTTAATGATCTTGAAAGGAAAGTAATTGCTTGAGTATTACCATTCAAATGTTCTTACAGCAGCATATAATATTTACAGTCTAAGTGCCACTTCTGAGTGCTGTGTGGCACTGGAGATGGCCCAGCCTCTTCAGAGAGAGAGCCTGAGGACCAGGGTACACAGCTCTGAGCCTCTGAAAAACAACCCAGCAATGGGCTGCACCATTTTTCAGTTTTAATAACCTCTTGAAAGGAAAAAAACCCTTGAGCACCACAAGTGCTGCTGTTACTCAAAGGAGTAACAAGCTCCCTGCTCTGCAAGCACCATGTGCCAGCAGCAGGACAAAATCAGGCTGAGATCTGTCAGATTCTGCTCTACATTTTTGATCCCTGGTGGTGTCTTAGTCAACACCACAGATTATAGTGAATTCAACATGTTTTTGTGGGAATATCCTCAAACAGAAGCTCCTTGTGATGAAGGAAGAGGGGAAATGTGAATGTAAAGAGGAAGCAAAAATACTTTTATTATTTTTATTTTTACAAGTCTGTCAAGAGTAAGCCAGGAGAGTATTTCATAAAGCACACAGCAAGAGCACCAAGAAGAATATCAGAACTTTCCCAGTGGGAAAAAGTGATGTCCAAGTCCTTTTTTGCCTATCAAGGTCTTGGCCCCTCAGGCTTCAGGAGGGATGGTGAAGGACTGGGCTTGGTGTCTGTGTCTCACACAGCAGGTCCTGGAGGGAAAAAGGGCTTGGCAATGTCTGCCCCTTGCTCTGTGCTTGTACAAGATCAGCTGAGGGGGCCACAGCCACCACCCAGAGCCCTGCACCCACCTCTAAGCAAGATTAATTAACAAATCCTAACGAGCTCAAAACGTCTCGGGCATTGCCTTTTGTGGGACACGCTGGTCCTGGGAATGACAATCCTGCCACAGTGAATTAGCTTTTACAGCCCCAGGTGCCACTGTCAGGTGGCATCCATGCAGAGAGGACAGCCAGGATGTGATGTGAAGGGAGGAGGAGGAGGATGAGAGGCACTCAAGCACCTGGGCTGGATATTAATTTTAATTATTAATTAATAATAACCAATGCCATGGGCCAGATATTAATGTTAGAACCTCGAGAAGGTGCCTATAATCAATTTATTAGGGGTAGTTGGTAATGTTTCTGTAAAGGAGCAGGTCATGCAGTTTGTGCCCAGCTGCACCTGCTGGCAAACTGCTTCCTCTCTCAGGTGTTATTCCCTGCAGTGTGGGCTTGGGTAGAGCCCTTTCTCCATCTCAGATACTCACAAAGTGATTCCCTCTTACACTGAGGCTTTTTTAGATCACTGACCACAGAAAAGGCCTGTAAGGAGGTACAAAGGTAGTTCATGCTCCTGCTGGATCCCTGGGTGATGCCAGGGGCCTTGGTAGAAGTGAGAATGAAACCTGAAATCTCTGCTAGTGCTGTGAAATTCCTAATTCCTATGCACTCCTTATAAGCAAACATGAGGGAAGAGGAAGGCAGAGAACCAGGAAAAGGGAAAATATTTGCAGTTTGTGCAAACTCTAGTAGCAAAGAAGAGTGGATGCACCCTTCAAGTAACCAGGTGTCCACACCTCTCTGTGGAGGTGTGACCATCATTGCAGAGAGGTGTGTGAATCCAGACTTCCTTTAAGCCAGTTTACTGCCCTAAGAACTGGAAATCAGCCCCACATCCCTCTGCAGAGCTTTAGATCAGGATGCTCAAGGAGTCCAAAACACCAACAGTGTTTTCTCTGGATCCTCCTGAGCCCTTCAGCAGTGAACTGAAAAATATGACTGTGCTGAGTGATCTGGGATTTAGCTGAGCTCCTCATTATGGGTTGCTGATTCCCTCATTAGTGAGCTTTAAATTTCAAGCTGGAACAGATCAGGTCCCATCAACAAACCCAGAAAAAATGCACTGCTGCAGTTTTAACCTGCCTTGCCTCAGCTTCAGGCCAGCTAAACAGCACATCTGGAAGGCACAACACGTTGCTCTTGAGAACCTGAGCAAAGCCCTTGTGCTGTTTTCGCAGCTGGGACTGGGTGTTATTCAGGGCTGGTGACCAACTGGTGGTGCTAATGCTTCATTGGATGGGAGGTGAAGAAGGGTTCATCACCTCTCACTAAATATGTACATTCATTATACAAACCCTCTGCAAATTACAAAGCAGCTCTCACCAGCCTTGCAATTAAAGCATCCAGCTTGAGTCCCAAAAGACACTTGTGGAAAATGGTGACACATCTGTATTCCCAAATTTCACATGGCATCATGAGATCTCCAAGGAGCAGTCTCTTGCTTAGGTCACCCAGCAGTCCTGAGTCCCTGGAATACACTTTTGTGTGGATTTTGTGTCCATAAAATGCTTTTTTGCCTGGGAGGGCGACTAGAAACTAACTTGTTTGCACAGAACTGTGGAACAACAAAGCACCAAGTAAGACAAGGCTGGGTTTGAGGGACATTTGGCCACAGTCAGAGCCAACAAGCCAGGCTGATAAAGCATAGTCTGAGCCTTGGTGGGTGTAGAAGGCTCTGGAGCCAAGTGTCACTCTGTGTTGCAGGCAGCACAGTCATTGATGCAACAGAAACAGACTCCAAGAGCTGCAGGAGTGTGAAAATAAAAAGCAAATCCTGTTACTCTCATTTATTCAAGAAAGTGATACTCCTTCTAAAGAAGGCAAGGTGCCATTACTCACGTTTGGTGGAGGCTGTTTGGGCTCTTAGAGGTTTGAGATGATGTGGTGGTGGTTTCAGTTCGAAACTGGGGCAGAAACACCAATTTTGTGTAGTGGTTTTGGTCTGTCAGTTTGAGATTTTTTTTTTTTTTTTGCCACCAAGATTTGGTGGCATTTTGCAGCTCTGTTCCCTGGGTGTCGTGCTGAGAGTCACCTGTTACAAGCAGGCCAGTGACAAGGATTGTCCTGAAAGGAGAAGGGAGGAACTGAGTCATTTGAAAGGGAAAACCCCTTTTCACACCAGCTCTGGCCTGTGAGGACACTTTCTTGGAGAGGCTGAAGCTTCTCAGAGGAGCAGGGAGGAGCAGCAGGGGGAAGCTGGGGTGTGACACGGTGACAGACAAGTGGTGGCGCCAGGGGTGCCCTCTCTTCCCACTGTGCTCATCCTTTTCCTCTGACAGCTCCTGAGAACTGGGAGGAGGGAGGAACCCCTGGCACTGACAGGCAAAGGGATGCCCACCCTGCTCACCCCCACCCACAGTATTTGGGGGGGTGTCTGGAGGATATTCACACCTGGCATTCCCAGTGAAACAGCTAGAGGTTACTGGGACTAGGAAGGAGCTGGCCTTTTTTCACATTTTCTCCAGTAGTCACAGTTTTACTGCTATAAAACAACTTTTTGGGAAACAAACCTATGCTTTGGCCATTAATGCCAAGTATCTCCCTGGTGAGCTGAGCACTGTCTTATCTTGTGGTAGTGGTTAAATTGACCATTTTTTGGAGTTTGGGGGAGTGCCAGGGCACTCTGTGAAGCCTCATTTCATACAGTACAGACACATAAACTCTTGAGTAAAATGTCTGCAGGTACTGTGCAGGTTCCTCCTCCCCAAAGAAGTGCAGTGGCCCAGGGGATGCTGTCCTGCCAGCAAAGGTAGCCAAAGCAAAGAGACCCCTGAACTTCACCTGGGTATCAAATTAAGCTGGAAATAGCAATTGTGAGCCTTTCCTCTGTCTGTCCTTCTGAAGGAGGCCTGGTGACATCCAATAGCCATCAGTCCCCATTTCTCCTCTTCCCCCCCCCCATTCCAAACAACCTGGTTTTTCTACTCCAAATCCTTTCCTAGTGGTTTTCTAAATGTCTTCTTTATGGGCAGTGCTCCTTCTTCTCTCCCTGTGCATCCTTCTTTCTGAAGGAGCAGCCCTGACAGTGGCTCTGCACTTGGGATTATCACCCAGCAATGTTGGCTTCCTTTCTGGCTCATCCTGCTTGTTTCCCATACCCAGGCATGTTAATATTCCAGCTCTGATTGCCATTTATCTTCTGTTGGAGAACATTTGCTTTCTGTCTCATTCAGGGGAAAAAAAAAACAAAAACCCGAACAAAGTTAAACCGGTGCCAGATTTTTAAAAAATGAAGGCTTCTTCTCTATTTTTGTTGCAGGCACTTAAAACCTCAGTTGTGACATTTGAAAATGTGTTCCTTAATCTCTGCAGTGCGGGATTTGCTGTCAAGAAACATTGTCTGGGATGAGCTGTTGGGATTCAGATTACCAACCAGACATTAATTATTCTTCCAACTAAACCCTCAACAGCTAGGCTAGATCATACAAATGTAAAAAAAGAAATGAGGGTGAGTCATGTTCAGTACTTGAAATCTAGAATGCACTGTGCTGTAGGAACAAAATCAAATATTGTATGCATGTGAGTGTTGAGACACAGCAGAGCCAGACCCTCAGCTGGGGCTGGAACCTGTAGTGTTGGTGCATCAAAAAATCCTTTCCCCACTTTAAGATCTTGAGCAGTTTTGTTTGTTCTGAGCATTTCCAGATCATGACAAGATCTGTCAGGTTGTGCTGAGGAAAGCTGAAGCCAAGAGAAGAAACAGGATCTGTTAATCTTTTGGGATAGAAAACTTTTTTTTTTTTTTTAAAGTCATGCTTATGCAAGAAGCTGCTCAGACAGAAGTAGTATAAGCCCTTGGAGAAGCTGCCACAGGTGCCTCCTCTTTCACCAGGCAAAGTATCAGTGCCAAATCATCAGAGCTTTTTGGAAAGAATAACTTCAATATTCGTGTTAATTCCAGCTTTATATTTATAGCCCTCTGTTCCACATATGGTTGAAATGCTCAATATCATCATGGTGTTGTCCTTGTATTCAGCTAGGCTAGAGATTAAGTATTTGCATTTCAGCATACACAACTAAGTGCTTTTAAACCCAAGTAAGGGGTTTAAAACCTTAGAATAGAGCCATAAAGAGCTAATGAGAAGAATAAAAATTGGGTAGATAAAAAATTATGTAAGGTAGAGTCTTAATTTTTTATTATTAAATTCACAGCGCATTAAATATTAAGTGTTCATAAACTTTGTTTTGTGCAATGATAAATTAATAATATCTACACAGACATGTTCTTTTACAACAGGGGAGCTAAGAAACATAGTGCCAGAGGACCTTGTGTTGACAACCAAAGCTATTAGAACAGACTCCTTAATCTTCAATCATAAAAAGTAGATAATGTTATTTCTTATTACTATTAAATGCAAAGTGCCTTACTAGGAAACATATATGCCATTACTAAAAATAACTACCAGGGAATGTTTTGAGCAAGGGAGAAAGGGATGTTAGCAAATTATACCTTCAGATAAATCCAGTGAAATGTTCCCTGCTAATCTCTGCCATATAAAAATTGTTTTTCAACTTATTCTTCTGTTAGCTCCTAACAGGTTGCATAAGGTTTATGCAGTCAGGGTTTAACCTGGCATGTTGTACTTTAGGTAATAGTCCCCAAATGTCCCCAGCCTGCAGGCTGATGGAACTTTCTGCATTACTGAAAAACCCCTGCTGACCTCCTCGTGAGGAGAGGATGGTGAAGGAACTTTTTGTCTTCCACCTCATCTACAAGCAGTGAACAGCACTTCCCTGATTAAAGCTAGGGCACTTCTGCAACTTTTGTCTGGGGTTTACCAGCACTGTGCATTCAGATGTTTGCTGTGGTTCATAAATGTGTGAGGAGGGGGTGTCATCCAGGCCAGACTCCTTGACTGCAGACCTGACCATGGAGAAGGATTTCCAAAGGAAGCTCCCAGTAAAGGGAAGTAGATGGGCTTTGGGGACTCCTCACCAGGACATCAGCACAGCTGGTAAGGAGCAGTTTCAAGCACCTAAAACAGTCTTCCACTAAGGAAGGACAAAATTTGTCCATAGGACAAAAAATTGTTCCATATGACAAAACGTTGATTTGCATGACCACACACTAATTTTTGAGTCCTGATACTTTAAATACTTTTTTTTTCCCCCAAACTAGAAGTGAAAACAGACTCATTTGAGGTTACCATCAAGGATTTTGAACAGATAAACCTAAACCAGCCACCTTTGTACACACACTTGCTTTCCAAACCTTGTGCAGTGTCTGCCTTTGGTTCCCCTGCGTGTTCCCTGCCCAGCTCCTGCCCCAGTTTTTTTTTCCTCACGATCCTGAACGAGCCCGGCTTGGGTAAGGACGGGCTGGAGCAACACGTGCTGCTCCTCAGGGCTCTGCCGGGCCAGCTGATGGGAACTAGGACATGCCAGGGAGCGCGTCCTCCTCCTTCAGCTGCCGCAGCTGCCTGGAGCCAGCTGGAGCATCCCTGCCAGCCCGGCTGCGGGCAGCACCCTGGGGAGGAGGGATGCTGGAGGCAGCCGGGGCAGGACCAGCCGTGCCCTGGGCTGCAGCAGCAGCTGCTGCTCCCTGCCAGCCTTCCCCAGGCCCCCCACTCCCGGCGGCATCGCCCCTTCCCATCTTTGTGTGGGGCTCTGCCCGCCCGCAGCCCTGCTCAGTGCTGGCCTCGCCACCGGGAGTCTTTGCTGTCCCTCGGAGGCAAGGCAGGGCCATCAGTGGCCCAGGGACACCCATCGTCGGTGTCAGGCTTCCTCCTCACGCAAAAGAGACTTCTGCCCCCCGAGGAGCACCCCCAGAGCTGTGCTCTGAGCACGGGGGACACCCGGCTGTGTTAGCCCCAAAAGCTGAAACCTGGGAGACAGCAAAGCAGCGGGAGGAAGAAGGAAGGCTGGGTGGGCTCTTTTCCCTGTCCCTCCTATTCCAGCGAGTCCTTCCAGAGGCTCTGCATCTGCTCTGGTGGTGGGAGGATGGTCACTGCAGGAAGCTCAGCCCACTCCTGCAGCCAGGCCGGGCTCTGTGCGCTCTGCTTTGGAAAAGTCGACATGGAAAGGTTGGCACATCCCATGCCCACCTTCAGCCCCTCCTGCCCTGCACCACTTCACAGATAATTTCTGCTGAGAGACACCCACAGGAGACCGATGTGAGTCAACCCCTCTGATGTGCTTCCCACCCTGCTCTGGGTAACACAAATAAAGAGCTGCCTGCTCTGTGTGCCAGCCCAGAGGCACAGCTTTTGGGGTTTTTGGGGGTTTTTTTTGTTTTGTTTTGATTTGTTTTGTTTTGTTTTGTTTTTGCTTGTTTGTTGTTTTTGGGGGTTTTGGTTTTGTTGGTTTTGGGTTTTTTTGGGGGGTTTTTTGGGGGGTTTTTTGGGTTTTTTTCCATGATAAAGAACAGGAAGCAGACACCCCTGAAGCAAACACACCAATGTTCTGAACCTTCAGGTGGAAACCACTGACAGGTAAAATTGCAGCCGAGGCTGCAGGAGTTCTGCAGGCACACCCCAGTGCCCAGCAGAAGCACAGCCCCAAAATTTGATAAGCCTCGGCATTCAGATCCCCCAGCTGCTGGGCTGGACATGGCTGCAGAGAAGCAGTGTCAGAAAGCTCCTTCATAAAATGCTGTCATTTTTGGGACACCCAGAGAAAACACACACATAAAGGTCTCAAAGTGATAGACATTAACGACAGGGAGGGCTTATCCCAGCAGCTAATGGGGTTTAAGTGGGATAAGGCTGCCAGAGGCAGATAGCATCGCTCAAACACCTGCACAGAAATACCTGCACCACACAGCGCCGGCGCTCCCGGCTCAGCACGAACCACGATGCGGTCCGGCAGGATTAGTGCAAGCCTCCACCTGGGAGAATTTAGGGTAAGCTCCTCAGCATTTAGTCGCAGGGTCGTTTAAATAGTTTTCCGCTTAAGGAATTGGCTCCGAAAATCCCTTTGTTAAGCGCTTAAGCGCAGGTCGGCCCTTGGGCACAGCCTCATGCGGGCAGCGCATCCTCAGGACAGCACCGCGGGCATCGCTCCCCAGCCCCGCAGAGCCTGCTCCTCCGAAGGGCTGCTGCTCGGCTGTACCTTCCTTCTGTGGCTTTTTGAAAATTCCCGTTTCATTTTTTTTTCTTTTTTTCTTTTTTTTTTCAGCTTTCTGTGATGCGCTTACAAGATACGGCGCTGCTTTGTCATTGTAATATACTTATTTTCATTCATTGTAAACCTGCTCTAGCTGGACCTTTCCAAAAAAACCAAAAAAAGTAGGTGACAAGCTCTTCGTTTGTATACTTAGGAGTCATTTGGCCAAGTCAAGCTGCTGGATGTAAACGTCACATTCACCGCATCACAATCGCAGTGAAGTTTTTATGCACAGGGCTTTTTATTTTCCAATCAGCAGCCCCGAGCTGGGACTTTTGGAGTAAACTGGTAGCTCTGGGCAGCTTTGAAGCATCACAAGTGGAGGGTTTTGTCTCCAGAAGATTTACTAGCAGTGATCTTTTCTTCAGCCGTTTTATTAGCCTCCTTTTACATATGTATAGCAGCGAGGGGGGAAAACCTGTTGTTGGTGAAGTACAGAGCCTATTTCCCCTGTGGTATTCACACACACCAAAAAAAAAAAAATTGTGTGAAAAATTGTTGCCCAGGGCCTCCCCAAATCTTGAAATTTAGCTTAGCACCATGAGGTTTTCAAACCCTTCCAGCCTTCTCCACCCCCAGCCCCCTCTTTTAAAGGTTGAAGCTGGGCTAACAAATTCAGCAGTGAGGATGGATGCCCTGCCCTTGGCTTCCTGGAGCTGCCAGAATAAATCTGGACCCCCTGGCCGAAACGCTGAAAACTTTTCACCCACTTAACATGGGTTTTATAATTTTTAACTCGCAAGTTCTTGTTGAATTGAGCCCTGTTGCGTGGACAAATTGGACAAGAAAAGTTTAAATGTTACCACTTTGGCTTCTCCTCAAGTGGTGCTGAGCACAGATGTTTGAGGGGGCCGTCATGTCCCTGTAAGAATGGGGGCTTTGTGTGCATAACCTTACAAAGGGCAGAATAGCCCTGCTTTGCTGCCAGCCACGGGATCATCCTATCTTTATGTGTTGATTTATTAGGCCGGGGATGAATGAAACCGTAATTAATATTACTGAAGCATTAGAGTCTATTTAATTTAAATGCCACTGAATATTTCACTTTCAGTTGGGAGTGACAATGTGTTCGGGACTGTTGGTGAAAGCCTCGGCCATCTGTTACCCCTACTAAGAAGGGAAGACAAGAGAGACACAGGGCAACAGAGAGCATTGAGCTTTGTGGCTTTTCCAAGCCTCCGGGATCATCATTCAACTCAAGGGCGGCCAAGAAACATTCCTGCACACCGGACCCTGAAAGGGTACAGGGGCAGCACATCTCCCTGAGGATGGAGAGAGGGGGACACAGAGTGACAAACGTGGAGATTTACAGTGAGTACTTGTGCAAATACACACCTAAAATGCGTCTCAGTAAGTGCCACGGCGGTAGAAGGAGGGTAGAGCAGGAAACTTTTTACCTATAGATGGTGTAAAAATATATTTAAAGGGGGGAAGGGAGGGAGGGAAGAGCCAAGGCAAAGTCTGACTGCTGGTTTAGCCTAAGCAGCGAGGTTCCAGTCCAGCTGCACTGTAGCAAACACCCAGGCTTTGACCCGATGGGAATCACAATGTTGGGAGCATGAGACGTTCCCCATGAGCTCCTGCTGCTGCTGCAAAGTGGTCTCCAGCAATCCGAACCAAAAAAAAAAAAAAAAAAAGGCACGGAGGGGGAAATAAAAAGGGCAGCAGCGAAGGCAGCAGGCTTAGTCCCAGAGAAATGCCGTGGGGCATGAAATGAGCAGGCGGTGAAGCATCACCTTTGCTCCTGCAGTGCCAGAGGAGGGTCCCGGGCAGAGGCAGGGCTGGAACTGGGCTGGGAGTGTGCCGAGCTGGCCCCTGCCTGGGCAAGGACGCGGGTGGGAGGCTCCGTAGTCCGTGGGATGGTAATTAGCACAGTGGGTTTTCTTATAATTGGGATCATTTGTTCTCCCAGTTTTTCTCCTGCGAACTGATTTCATGCCAGAGGGAAGCTGTGTGACTCACACCTTGCCATGCCAATTAGCTGATAAACATCAAATGTAAACAAAGATGGCCTAATTAAGACTAGTCGCCCAACCTCTACATGCATCTTGTCAAAATCCCACCAGCCTTTCACATCCAGGCTTATTTTCTTGTTTGCTGGGACTAAATTAGCGGCTTTGCGCGAGAGCCTCTTATCTTTGAGAGAATCTCAGCGCAGGTAATGAGGAAAATTGGGAGCTCCCACAGGAGCTGTCACCCCCTCCAGCTCAGCAGGTGCCTCCTGCCAAGGCCGAGGGCAGGGATTTGTCTGCCACTGGGTGATGCTGGAGGCTGAACCCAGCAGCCACATCCTGAGCCGCTCACTCCATTTGTCTTCCCGAGCGCTGCTATCCGTACGTGAAATCTGTGATGTGTGTGGCTCCCGCTGCTCTCACCTGCTGTGAAAATTCATCAGAGTGCCCGGCTTAGCACGGCCCCGGCCCCCGGCTCGCTGCCCGGGGAGTGATTTGCACTTCGGAGCGCAGGTGTGCGACAGCCGCACATCCCAGCAGCAGCGTTTCACACCCACTTGGCGCCGGAGCGCAGCGGCACGGAGGTGAGCTGTGCCACAGGAACAAGCCCAGGAAGGAGTTTTTATTCCAGGGGGTATCCTAATGAAATCCATAGGATCGTCTCGTGGCACTATAAAAATTTTTAAAGGGCTAGAGATATCAGTGGATCACCTGGACCATCCGTCTGCATCAAGACAAGACATGAATCTTGTTTTCCAAGCCTTTCCTAATTTCCAGCGCTCAATCTGAAGGCTCTTCAAGGCTCTCCGTTGCTCCTAAAGCAAAACATCCAAATGGGAGCGTGGCACCCACCTGGCTGTGCTTCGCCCCATCCCTGCTTTCATCACACTTGTCCCTCCTACACTGTACCTTGCTCCTTCCAGCCCAAAATTATCACCCTGAACGGCACCCACCTTCCTGCACGCCACTGCTCCTCTCTGCTTTGGGTCATCTGAGCCTGGAATTGGGTAATACCAGTTCCACTGTCCAGGACAGGAATGACAATTTGGCAGTGGCTGGCTGCAAGGCTGGCCATCCCCCAGTCCAAACTGGCACTGAATGCACTGCTGCTGTCCCGTTGTCACTGGGGGTTGCAGGATCTCTCCATCCAACCCACATTGCCCAGCCTGGTTGAGGAAAGCTTCCCAAGAAGAGCTCCCTTCCTGAAGTGAGAGAAAATGGAGGCAGGGGTGCATCCATGGCTTCTCTGCACATGGCAGGACTTCCCCTGCCACAGAAAATAACTGCAGTGATTTAACATATTTTGTTCTTGACAAATCCCTGTTGGTAGCTCCCCCCCGCCCTGGGTGTCTACAAATATTTGTTCCAGCACTTTCCTGGGGTGAAAGCCAGGTTGCCTTGTCAAAAACTCACCAGTGCCTCTTTTCCTAGTGTGAAGGTCCTCAAGAAGCTCTCAGTGAAAGCTGCCAATGGCTCTGAGCCCACCTCAGGTCCCTTGCTAACCATCCCAGGCAGTGGGGAATAACCTCTCACACCATGGCCCCGAGGGCAATAAAGCACTGCTGATACTTCCCTGCTTCCCACTAAAGATTACAGGATGTATCTCAGGGAAATTACCTGTTCTGTTGTGGTCTGGTGGAACTGGTGGCTCATTTATCCCCACATGGGAGAGGGATCTGCATGGACTCTCCCCACTTGTCTGACCAGGTTGGGAAGTAGGACTGGGTGGATCACTCTTTGTAGGGGGAAAATGGGATGTATACATTTCCACACAACAATTAGAAGTAATTCTGACGTCATTTATTCAAAGAACCTTGCAGCCAAAAGCTTCAAATCTTTGAAAGTTATGTGCCTCACAAATTATACAAAAACAGCTTCCCAGAGTAGCCAGGAAGGATGTGCTGGTACCTGGCTGGAGGATTGAGTGAAGAAGCTCCACACAAAGCTGCTGGTGTCCCAGTTGGTGCAAACACACAGAAAATCAAGCAGAGAAATCCAGATTGCACCACCAGTGTGGGTGTACTTGGAGCTCACATCCAGCTTACAGCACAGAAGTGAAGATACCTCAACTGTTTTAATGGGTAAGTCATCTAATACATACTAAAAAACAATTTCATGGCTGTTCAACAGTCTGGTGGGGTTCTGGGGAAGACAGTTTTCAATAATGTGTAAAGCAGGCCCTTGTCAGTGGTGTCAGCAGGAAGTTTTTATATTTCATGAACTTACTACTGTCTAAAAGCATTTTGAAAAGAGTTTACCAGCTAATCAGCAAAGCAACATAATTATGCCAGATGACAAAGTGTGTTTGAGTTTCTCCGCTGGCAGGGCCCAAAACAACGTGTAGCCTCATAACTTTTTAAATTCCAGTCAGATCCCTCACGCTCTCCCCACTGGCCTCCAGCTGACTCATCCTTTTTAGAATATTTCTTTTCATTCCTGTGTCTGTGGAGCTGGAGCCAGACCAAGCTGGTGCTAGCCAGCGTGGTGAACCAGCATTTCTCCATGGTGGTCTCATCAGCTTCTACTGAATTTCAGCTTTCACTGAAAAGGAAAGGGAAAAAACAATCAAGCTCTCTAGGGAGGAGGAGCCAGCTTTGTGACTGTGGGAGAGAGAAGCAGTGGGAAAGTGTGATTGAACCACAGAGGGCACCTGCAGCATTCCCAATGGCAGCGTCACCTTGGGAGCTGTGGGCGTCTCCCTGTCCCCACCTGCACACAGGGCAGATGGCACAGGGGCACTGGAGGCGAGGTGACCCACACAAGTTTATAAATGAGGCTGCTGCAAGGGTGAAGCAACCTGGAGCAAAGCTGGTGTCCCTTCCCTGAGGTCCCACAAGAGTGGAACCCCTCAGGCACATCAGCATCCATCTCCTGAGGCTGCATCCCTGTGCCTGCCCTGCTTGGCACAGCTGCCACGGACCAAGTGACCCTTTCTCTGTGTGAGAACCAAAGGGAAAAGGATGCTCAGCAGCCAGAAAAGCACCATGTAAGTAGAAATGGAAGATTTCCAGTTCCTAAAGAGCTACCAGCGAGCATTTCCAAAGTGGCGTTAAGGAACACTTTGAAGTACAGCCCGTGAGTTAAAAAAAAAATGCATCTGGGGGATAAATCCACATCTCATTCCAAAGAAACAAACTAAGTATTTTACTAAATATAGACACGTAAGGCACGGCAAAACTCATCAGAAGCCTCAATCACACCTCCCAAAGAGATGTGTTGTGACAGGAGAGCAGCAGCACCATGAAAACAAGGGCTCGGTATCCAGCGCCGACACGCACGAGTTACCTCCGTCCTGCAAGCCAAGCCCCTGCACCAAACACTTCCAGGATTCCACCCCTCACAGCTCCCACCAGCTCACTGGGAAGGATCTTTCCCATCAGAGGGTGGCTCATGTTCTGACCAGGCTCCCAGCTCTTCCTCCGTGCCCGTGGAGAGCGTCCAGAGCTCGGCTTTTCCGCCGTCGGGGATTGAGCGGAAAAGTAACGCTGGGGAAAAGAAAAAAAAAAAAGAGAAAAAAAGAGCTTTATTGATTGGGTTATACGAAATGATCCCCTCTGCAGCACGGTTTACACTAAGCCTCCAAATCTGACATCTCTTTGAAAGCTCTCTTAATATATCCAATTATAGATTTTCAGCAACTTTGTGGAATGTCGGCTTTCCCGGCGACTGACCCCGGAAAACACCATTGAAATCAGGAGGGATTCTGCTATTGAGCTCAGTGGGGGAGGATCAGGTCCTACATAATTTTATTGTCAGCAATGATGACCTCTCTTCACAAATGAAGAATGCCCATCCTGAACCGTGGCCTTCGGAACGTAAACCATTTATTTTTATAGCTGGATCCTTCCCCAAGTGGGATATTTTGTGCATGGTTAACTTATCCCAGGGCTTTAAATGCTTGCCAAGTGGCTTTAATAGCAGGATGTTGTTTAAAAAGATTGGGAAGGATTGTGGGCAGTAATAGAGATAATTGCCAAGGAGAGATAAATGAATCTTCAATCTCAAACCAACTTGGCTTTATCACTGGGTCAGGAGGGAAGATCCAGAAAAATCCCCTGTCTAAGACTAAATGTGTAATGGTAGTTTGGGGTTTAGGGAAGTTGGCAGCCATCGAGATTTTTTGATAAAAACATCTTTGGAGGCTTAATACAGGTTTGCAATTCCATATAAAGGCATGAAATCCCCCTTTTCACTCCGGGGCTTTGGCACTGTGAAATAAAAAAGCTGGAGGTGAATTTCTGGGAGAGGAGCAGACAGCGAGTGACATCCTGAACGAGGAGCTTGGCAGGTGGCACCAGGCCAGGGGAACAGCATCTGAAGGGGCTGAGCACAGATCCAAGCAGATCAGGAGTGCTTTGTAGGACACAGGTCACCTGCAAGGGGTACAGGTGTCCCCAGGATGTCCCTCAGTGCCTCTCGACCACCCCTCAGGTGCCCTTTAGCCCCTGGAGCAGCTGGGAGAGGACGATGCATGGCAAACTCAGAGCTTCCCTCTCTGCTTGGGAAACAGCAGAGAAAGCAGATCCAGGACACATTTGAGTGTATTTATTTATTTATCCATCCACCAGGGAGGGGAGGAGGTTGGAAGCCAACCATTTTAATGAAGAATTATCTTACCTTACCATGCAGAATAAGGCACTGCATGACACAGCAACTTTTCAGGTCAACCTTTTTAAAAATGAGTTGCTGCACAAAGAGTGTTGAACAGGGGAAAAAAACAAGGACTGACTTCAGACAGGTCTCTCCTGCTAGGATTTGGGGGCTTTGAGGGGAGAGTCAGCTTTTCTCCCTCTCTGGCATCCTCTCTTTCCCTGCCTGCTGCCGGACAGTGCCCCAGGCTGTGGGACCCTGCTGCTCCCTGCGGTCCAGGCTACCCAAGGTGACTCCTGCAAACACCCACGGGGCTTTTAAAAGAATGGGAAAAAGCATTTTAGAGAGAGAGGAATTATTTTTAAGCAAAGGCCTTACCCAACCTAGAAGCAGGGGGGACTTCTGGGATGTAACCAGTCAGTGTGGAGCACCCATGGGGCTTTCATGAGAGTGGAAAAGGCCTTTTAGTGAATTATAACTTATTTTTCAGCAAAGACCTTTTCCAGCTCAGGGTAGGGCTTTTCCCAGTTATCCTCTTACCAGTCTACTTTTCTCCTTTCCAAAGCCTATTTCCCAGCCCAGGGAAAGAACATGGAGGGAGCCCAGAAGGATTGTACAAGGAGAAGCCTGACAAAATGATTTCTGGCATTATGATCTGAGCAGGAAACAGTGACCTGATTGTTTCCAAAAGCAATATTTAAAAAGGCAGAGCAATGTGACATGAGCCATACAAAATGGGACATCTTTGGATTAAAGAGTCACTATTTCAAACCACCCAGCTACTTCCCATGTTTGCAATTGCCCCTAAGAGGTGGATAAAAGCTGTGGAAGAGGTGGATGGTTTGTTATGACAAATTTTCCTGCGCAAGTAAGGTCCAGGAGGAGCGTTGCTCTTGTGAGATTTACGAAAAACAAAACAAAACCAAACCAGCTCAAAAACAAAGGATGAAATAAAACTGAGGCAGAAATAAAACTGAGGCAGAACCATCCCAAACCATGGAAACCAAAACCCCCTGGCAGCGAGTGCAGCTGCGTTACCCCGAAGGAGAACCTCCTTGCTGGGGTGGGAGCTGCAACCCCGAATTCCCAGCTCAGGGATTTGCATTTCCAGGCTCTTAGCCCTTCTCTGGGGAAGGGGTGCAGCCTCCCCAGCCGGCAGGCCCTCAGCTAAACTTGCCACAGCCTGGGGCTCCTGTTCACAGCCCGCTTGCCTTTACCCTGGACATGCTCACACTTGGCGGCATTACTCGGGGCTCTGGGTCTGATGATCGTATTTGTATGGCTGACACCCAGACCTGCTTGCCTATTCCTGTGAAGTGCTGTCATGGCTTATTACCTGTCTATCTGCCTTCAAGCCTGGGTGACTTTTAATTTTTTTTTTTTTTTTTTGAAGCTTAATGCCAGGAAAACAGAATCGTTTCAGATCGGTTCGGTTCACCTCCTGGATGCAGGGATTTATGGTGTATAATACCATATCACACACAGCTCAGGAGCTGGTTTTGCAGCAAGGCTCTTAAAAATGGGCTTATTTTATCTGAAATAAAGAAATGCTGATACCTTTTCACCTCCTGAAAAGGTATCAGCAAGAGGGGAGAAGAGAGAATATCTCCACGGGATTTGGGAATCTTCCTCGGTCTCTGCTCGGCGTTGTTTTCCAGGCTGAGGAGCCCTTGTTCATGCCTCAGTGTAATCCAGAGTTGTGTATTGGAGCTCAGTGATAATTGGAAACTCTTCTCACTCCAGCATTTTCAGCTGTTGTAAAAGTCTGCAGCTAATGTCATAACAAGAATTAAACTGTCTCATCATATTACACCCGTCTTAGCTGACTTGGCTGGCTATTAAGGTGACAGCGCATTGATTTAAAATTTGTGTTAATTGTTTACCCCTTCTTGCAGAGGCTTTCTTGGGGGTTTTGTACCAACCTGCAGGCCTAGCTGTAGCTGTAGATTATCTTTGTGTTCAGCATTATATGGACTCAAAAAAATAGCCTTTGTCTGGGTCACACCATCTAATACCTCAGCCCATGGATTTCTTTGGGATATATTTTCCCTGCATGGGTCACTTCTAAAAATAAGGTAGTGGAGAGGGCATGGCTGGCCTTGACCTTACAAGACTTTAAGAGGATTTTTTTCCCCCTTCTCTGATATTTATTTATATTTTCTGTTTTCCATTTTCCTGCCTACTAATAGCAGGGGTGTTTTTTTTAGGATAAAGGTATCACTCTGCCTGCAAAACCTTTCACCTTATGGGTTTAACAGAGAAACCACTACCCACCAAAGCAGGCCTTACAACCAACCCATCATCCTCAGGCTCCCACTTTTGGGTTGAATCAATCAATCCTCATGGAAGCCCGTGGTAGCAAACTTTTTATCTAGAGCTGGGAATGAAAATTGCTTTGTGCCATAAGCTGTCTCTCTGGCACAAAATGAGCATCACCTCAGCTGAAATTTGGTATGCTCTGAGATTGCAAGACTGGAAAATGGGAGACATTAATCCATAATCTGTGTATTTCTCCATAGATATTTGAAAAAAAAAAGAGTAATCCTTTTTTTCCTCCAAGACTATGAGCTTTTTTCACCCCCTTCACTGCGGGCTGAAACATTTCTCAGTTTCTGCTCCCCTTTGTTGTGTTTTCTGTCACTGGACTGGAGCAGCTACTGGATGGGAAATGGGAAGATGTAAGCTTGCCTTAAGAAAAAAAAAAAGATCTTATTTAAGGGAAAAAGTTAAGCAATCAACTAAAAAATAAATATTTATTTCTGACATCACCAACTGGTTTTTGTCCCAGATGTCAGGCACTTTGGAGCAGACCCTGGACATCTTCCTAAGGAGACCCACTCTGCCTTCCCCTGCCAAAAAGTGCTAATCTCATAACCAGCCCTTCCCTCATCCCGTCTCCCACTAGGTCTTTTTGTGCTTTTTAGTCGAAAAAAGAAAAAAAAAAAAGCGAGTTTGTGCATGAGCTGCAACCAGAATTCGCAATTCTCCGGCGGCCGGTACATTTTGCACGGTTTACAGCTTATTAACACGATTTGTGAGTCGCAAAACTATTGCCGGTTATTTGAGTTCCCAGCGTTTATTCCTGGGGAAAACCAAAACCTCGCGGCTGTCATTAGAGAGCACTTCATTAGCAAACAGCATTCAGTATTTATATTTTGGGCAGCGAGTGCCGCTCGCTCCTATGAATAAAGCATGTGCTCCCCCGGCACGGATGGGCCGGGAACACGGCAGGGATGAGCTCCGGCAGCTCCGCAACAAGTGCGGGATCGGAGCGCTCCCTGCGAGGCTGGATGGAGCCAAGGTGAATTTTCCGCCTCCAAAGGCTTTTGTTCGGCCGCTGTTTTGATGAACTTCTCTCCCTTTGATGTTCATGTGGAGTTTAACAGCGATAAAGGCGCACAATGGGGAGATTGTGGAAGGGGAAAAGGTGCTGCGAGAGCACAATGCGGGGCATTATCCGCTGGCTCCCCTGCGCCGCTCGCTTGGCAGGCGGCAGCGGGAGGGACCGGGGTGACATCCTGGATGTCCTGGGCTCTGCGGTGACACCAACCCGGGCCAGCCTGACAGCCTGGGCTCCGCGGTGACACCATCCCGGCCCAGGGTGACAGCCTGGGCTCTGCGGTGACACCAACCCGGGCCAGGGTGACAGCCTGGACGTCCTGGGCTCCACAGTGACACCGTCCTGGCCCAGGGTGACATCCTGGGCTCCGAGTGACACCATCCTGGGTCGGGGTGACAGCCTGACAGCCTGGGCTCTGAGTGACACCATCCCGGCCCAGGGTGACAGCCTGGACGTCCTGGGCTCTGCAGTGACCTTAATTCGGGTCGGGGTGACAGCCTGGGCTCCGAGTGACACCATCCTGGGTCGGGGTGACAGCCTGACAGCCTGGGCTCTGAGTGACACTAACCCAGGCCAGGGTGACAGCCTGGGCTCCGAGTGACACCATCCCGGGTCGGGGTGACAGCCTGGGCTCTGCAGTGACACCATCCCGGGTCAGGGTGACAGCCTGATGTCCTGGGCTCCGCGGTGACACCCTTCTGTGAGCTTTCCTTCAGGCACGCATTTCCCGCCCATCTGATGGAAAGGAAATCCCCAAAAGTGCAGACAGAGGGAACCCCTAAATGAGCTGGTTTTGCCGTCTTTCGCGATTTTATGAAAGGCACTGATGAACCATTTCAGAAGGCAAGGTGGGGCAGCAGGGCCAGCAGCCACCAGGGCCAGTTCAGGCAGTGTCAGTCCCCTGGCCAGTGCCCATTTCTCCCTGCCCTTTTCCCCCTGTCCAGCCCCTCTGCAGCTTTGAATCAGCAGCCCCACGGCCTAAGCATCTTTACAAATTATTTGTGCACATTAATTCCTGGCACCGCCCTCCTGCTCCCCATCTGGTGACACCTCCGAGCAGCTAAGGCAGGTGCCACCTGCTCAGATGTCACCTTGCAGAGGCGCCCTGCAGCACCCAGGAGTTCCCAGGGAAAGGGCAGTGCCCAGACTGCACCCGTGTGGCGGAACGAGGTGACCTGGGGACACTTCTGTGACTCTGGCATGGCTCGTTCCCCCTCCCAGCCCCCGCTCTGCCCCTGGGCAGTTGCTGCTCTCAACCACGTCATGGCACATGCCAGCCCTGGGCACATCCCAGCACATGCCAGCCCTGGGGACATCTCGGAAAACGCTCACCCTGGTCACACCCTGTCCCCGCCAGGCTGGGCTGTGACTTCTGTCCCCTCCCAGGCTGGGCACATCCCCAGAGCCGCCTGGCATTCCAGACCCCGCCTCGGTTACCATTTTTCAGAAGGCACAGGCTGTTTTTGGGATATTTTTGTGCAGCACCAACACAGAAAACCATTTTCTGTGAAGTTCCTTGCAGCGCTGGGTAGCCCAGATCAGAGCCAGGCACCTTTTCCCGGGATGGCTGGGGTGGTTCAAGGTGTTTTTTAAAGAAAATTGTACATAAACCTTCTGCAAATATCATTTCTCACCTGAGAACTGGTTTGAGGGTTTTTTAAATATTCTTTGAGTTGATGACTTTGGAGATAGCTCATTTTCAGTATTTTTGCTTAGATTTTTAACCATATCTTATGACATCTGCATTCACTGCTGCTCTGACCTACTTAGTGAAGTCAAAGATACTGGAGATTAAGCTGAACGATCCACTTCAATGCATACTTATAATTTCAGGGTCCTGCCAGAAAACATTAGTTTCTAATACTGATTTCTTGTTGTTCAAACACTAGTTGTAAATTTTCAATCAAAAAAAAAAATCTTATCTGCAAAATAAAATCATTTTGCTTGCCTGAGAAGGCAAAATCCGCGAGCTCAAATAACTGAAGTGCATCTGAAATGTGCACAAGGATTTTTAATAACACTGTTTATTAACCAATTCTAATATCTACCAGTGTGTACCATGGTGTGGAAGCCCCTATAAAATTTAGTTTAACTGCAGTGAAAAAAGTTGGGTTTTTTTAGGAATGCTTTGCACTGCATCCCCATTTCAAACCCAGAAAGCAAACGAGTTGTTGCAGACTTTCTCTTACAAAATGAATTTGTCAAGCTCTCTGGATTTTGCTGAAGTGTAAGAAACTCAAAGAAAAGTCATCCTGAATTTAAAGAACTTGGTTTCAGGGCA
Source organism: Dicaeum eximium (assembly GCA_013396995.1). Lineage (NCBI taxonomy): Eukaryota > Metazoa > Chordata > Aves > Passeriformes > Dicaeidae > Dicaeum > Dicaeum eximium. The sequence goes on along the minus strand of VWZP01005338.1, from coordinate 400,427 downwards.
GAGACTGGTGGAGATTTCTGTGCTTACACTGACTCTTCCTAAAGTTGGAGGTGTGGGTAGATTTTCTTCTTGTCAGAGGAAATCATTACTGAATCTAAGATCTCAAAGATTGATTCCCTCTCCTATTGCACTGTGCAGCTCATATTTTGGTAATCTGCAGATACAAGTGAAAATAGGGGATCACTTGAGATAGAATCTGGGCTCTTCCTTTCCTCCATTACACTTTCTATATTATGTATGTTATATATTATATATGTTTTATATATATATATGTATATATGTAAACACACTTATGTCAAGCTTTCACAACAAGTAAAAATTCCCAGTGCTTAGCAGCTTGAAAGAGCAATCAGAGCCTGATCCAGAGCCTCTTCCCATGCTGGGGCAGGGGCACAAAATCCCTGAAAATCAGGCACAAGTGTTTCAAGCAGGTCCTGGACACTGAATATTTACAAACACCTTCTTGCCTTGATTTAAAAAAAAATGCTTGGAGTGTAATGTTTTGTTTTCCTGTGTTTGATGCCTTGGTTTGTGCTTGGGAGAGTACAGCTGTGCTGTTTAACACTGCATTTTCCTAGCTTTTAATCCAATTTTGAACCCAGCACCAAAGAGCCTTTCAGGACTGTGGCCGTGGTGCTCATGGCTGGGAAGCAGCTGCTGCCAGACCAATATTTTCTTGTGTTTTTACCATTTATGCACAAGCTGGGAGAGGTTTTTTGCCATATCTGAGCTGCATTGAAGCAGCCTAAATAAACTGCTGTTATCATCCAGCTTCTGCTGCAGTGTTTTTATTCCTGGAGGTAAAATCCACTGAGTAAAACTTCAGTGTTCTACTGCGTGAGGGATTTGTGCTCAGAAATGCACTTGTGCAGTTTTTTTTCAATGGATTTCCTCAGGTGATTGATTCATAGGTGGCTGAATAGTGGTAAAACACAGAGTGCACACAATCAACACAAATCACTAGTATGAAGCAAGTGCTGGACACTCAGCAAATATTTATTACTTTGGAGTATCCCATATCAGTGAAATAAAATTGTTTTGTGCAACACAAGACCGAAGCCATTTGCAAAACAGCACATCAAGCCATGTCCAATTTATTTCTGAGCTCTCTAATGCAAGGGCTGCGTTGCTTTGTTGCTACCATAACTGTGTATTTGTTAATTTTTCCTGAACCAAAAATCAGTTCCACTCCTGGATGTTGCTTTAAAATTAAGCCCAGACCCCTGAGCCTGCAAAGATTCAGGGAAACCATTAGTGCAGCAGGGAAATGCAGAAACCCAGGAAATCCCTTGCAGGAGCAGATGAGGAATACTTCTAGGAGCAGGGTCTGTAGAATACCCCCTAAAATACCATCAGTGCAAACACTGTCTGCACCAGGGACAAATTACAAAAGAAATGGCCTAAAAGCCTGGCTGGGCCATCCTTGAGCTGTCAGAGGCAGCTGCAGGTTTGGTGCCACAATCTCAGAACCAGAACAAGCCGAGCTGGATTTGTGGGACCCCAAATCCCAAATTTGTGGGGACTTTGAGGAAGTGCCAGTCTGGAGGGCTGCACGTGGCTTAGAGCCCACAGGTGGCTCTGCATTTGTTCCCTTTGTGTCCTTCCCCCTGCAGGATTTGGGGCTGTGGAAAGTTTTCTGTGTTTCAGAGAGCTTTCCTTGCCTTGTAGGGAAGGGCAAACCACACAAAGTGGAGCTGGCTTCTGTAGCTGCTCCCTCCTGCTAAACAGCATATTTCTGTCTGTGTTTGACTGAGTTTTTCTAGCCCATCTCCTTCTGCTCTACATGATCTGTCAATATTGTTTTTTTTCTCATTACACTTTATTCTTCCTCACTGATGGTTCCTCCCTTTACCACGGCTTTTTCCAGGGGTTTGGTTTGACTAAAAATGAACCTGCTGGAGTGGTATTTAAAAGTAGTGGATTTGGTTCTAGTTATGTAATATAAACACATTATTTGTATCAGCTTCATTCTTTGGGTGTTTTTAAGGAGAATGTAACATTCCCTTAACTTTAACTCCTTTTTTGTCTTGTTTCAGGCGTAGGTTCCAGGACCTGAGCACGCAACACGGATGCTTAATTTACTCCTCCAAATATGCAAAGAACATGGTTGTGTGCAATAAACATCACTAAGAGCTGAAGCTCTGGTTGAAGACTGAAGAGCTAATGGCTGAAGACCAGGAAAAAAAATCAATGAAGCTGCTGCAAGTTCCTTATTATCTAAGAATTTCAACACCTACTGATACATCTGGTCTTCCATTGCACCCTCATGAATTTAAGAGCCTGGGACACATTTATTTATGGATGGAAACTGTGTGTGTGTGGACAAACAGTGCAACAGATTAAAAAAAAACCATCTGAGGATGTTATGGCTGTTAGTCAAAATCAGACAGTAAAAGGGAGATTTTTGTTTGAATAGGGGAATTCAGAATGTGACTCATGGACAAATCAAGCAGGATACAGGGACTTCATGAAAGAAAAAAAAAAAAAACTTATGAAAACACACTATTGTCTGTAAAACCTGGACATGCAAGTGCAGAATCTGCAATATCTGAGTCGTATCTCCTCCCTGTTACCTGCAGATTGTGGGCAGAAAAATTGACATTTGCAGAAAACACCGAGCAGCAGACAGGAAAGGGAAGGGCAGTGGGTAAACTTCCATCAGCCTCAGAGAGACTGAGCTTTAGTCTCTGATTTCCACATCTAGGTGTAAATCTGGCTTTGGGCTATGATGCACACCTCTGCCAGACATGGTCAGTGTTAATCATGTGTTATTAAATCAGTACAGGTCTCTGTTTGATGTGTGCAGCCCTTGCCTGCTGCTCTGCATCCTCTAACTCTCTGTAATTAACAGTGTCTGATCTACAAGAAATTCGTACCCAGGCCACAACTCCTTTACTCCTAACCTCCCATTACTACTGGTAAAATGTAACATAAAATATTAGAGTTCTGATTTTTTAATCTCCATATTCAGGAGATTTTTCACATCACACTATTTCGTATTGGCTGGGTATGCGTATCTGGAGATTTGGGTGGTGAAAAAGATCTGGTGGTGAAAAAGCAGCCCCAAATACTTGAAGTGTACATCTCCAGGGAAGACCATCTCCCTGTCTGCACACACACACACAGTCTGACACACATGTACAGGTCTCTGCATGCCAGTGCTTGGATCAGCAGTGTTTTTGCTGCTATTGCAAAAATGCGTGGCGCAGCAATATCGAAATCAAATGTATGCTCAGACATGTGCCAGGAGGCTGCAGCAATTCACAGCCCATCAAATGCCTCGGCTTTGGCTTCCTTAAGAAGCGTTTCTCACACCAGAAAATGCAATTACTGCTCCACTGTGTGCCTTCCCACATGGAGATCCGAAATGCTTCAGTAAATGAAGCAACCTATCAATACTTTGTCTATTGCAGATGAGACATCTACAGATAATGATCAGCATAATCCAGCCATTGATTTTAGGATTCTCAGTCCTCCAAGGACTGCAGCAAATCTATACATTGTCCCTGAGTGACAGGGTTTGCTTTTGGATTTGTGATTTCATTGGGGAGGCCGTGAAAGAGGGAATGCAAGCAAAGGGAGCTCGGCTGGTGCCCAGCTGGGCAGGCTCTGCTCCATGTGTGGGTCCTTCCAAACCCAACTGTGGTGCACACCACTAATTAGCAGCCAGACAATTGCAGACACATCAACATTTTCTTTTTTGTTTCTTTTCCCTAGGACAAGAAAAGGCGAATGGTTTCAATATTTGCCCAGCTTTCCTGCTTTGCTCCAAATTTTCCTTGTTTTGGAATCCACTTATTGTACCGTTCCTGGTGGGGTTTGGTGACCTGGGGATGTGAAGGAAGCATTTGGCTCTCAGTGCCAACCAGTAAATCTGGTTTGTAAGAATGGGCATACAGAAAAATTCCTGTCCTGATGTATCTTTATCTGGGATTTACATGTGTGTCTTATCCCTTTGACATGCTTGCCCCAAAGCAGGTTATAAACACATAAATGTGTCCCTGTAACAAAAAGAGAGATTCTGTTCCTGAGAGACACAGAAACCTGAGGGGCCATGTCTGTAGGTGTGTGAGTGCACACACTCAGGGTCCTTCAAATGCACACACCCACGTGGTGTTTTATGTAACTCAACCTCAATGCACTGCAAATGTTTACCAGCAAAGGTCTGCACCTCACTGGCTCAGAACTGAGTTATTTCCTAAAGAAAATAGGGAGAAATTCCTAATAATAATAACTCCAGCTTCTCAGTTTTTAACTAATCAGGAAAAAAAAAAATTAGGAGCATGAAGAAATGTTCAGATTTCAGCTAGTCTATAAGATTTAATGCACACAGAGACCAGGGAGGTATTTGGGTATTAGATGGAAAATCATGTAATAGATATGACCTGGTGTTACTGGGAATTCCCAGAAAAACCCTGAATATTGTCATCAGGGGCTATATCTGTCATCCCAAAGTGCAGAGCAGCTTCAAGCTTTCCCCGCTTATTGTAAGAAGAATGTATCAGTACATATTCTTCTTTTACCCCAATTTTCATCTGCTCCCAAACCCAGCTGGAAATAAACTGCTGGTAGACGTGCAGAATGGGCAGTTTTCCAGCCTCCAAGTAAAACTGTGGAATCTGACCCACCACAGATGAATTTCCTACCACTGAGGCAGTTATACAATGAGGACAATGTGGCTCACATAAACATCTAACAGGGACTGAACTACAAAATTTTACACCTTAAAAACCTGATGTCTCCATGCCCAGGAAAGTAATTGTCAGTGCTTTTTGGAAGTGTTAAATTTGCCTCTGTTCTGCTTGGAGCGAGTATTTTCTCACCCTTTGTTTGCTATGATAATATGCAGTCAAGACAACCTGCCTCTGAAACGGGAGGAAAACCACAATATTCCACCTGGACACATTTTTAAAGCATGGCTTCAGGAAGGGCATGGCAGCCTTACAGGAGGATTTTCTGGTCACTTTGACCTGCAGGGCTGGGCTTGGCTGCTGAGAATCACACAGACATTCCCCACTCATGACCCTCCACAGACAGCATCAGCTCAGGGAAACCCCCAGGAATAAGCTGCCCTGCACCAAAAACATCTACTCCACACCTCTGGAGCTGTGAGTTTGTGCTCCATCATTACTGTATGAGATGGGATTCTCACGTTAAAGACACTGGCTCAGCTGCTCTCTGCTTCCAGCCCCTGCCCAATGCACCAGGCAGAAACCAGAAACATGAAATTAATTCAGAAAACTGTATGTTCTCCACGCTAAATAGCTATAAGGACTGTCATTTTTCAAGAATTAGTTGTATTTTAGGCCATTACAGGAAAAAAAAAATTGTGCTTAGGCAAAAGAAGAATAGAAGGAAAACCTGTGGTATTCAGTTATTGACATAAACACCATTGTGCACTGCATGAGCTGTGGTTTCAGCCCAGTGACCACATCACGTGCACCTGGGAATTTGTCCATGCCATGAGCCAGCCTTGGGTCAGACCTGTGAAAGCCAGGGCTGTATGTGTGGCTTTGGCTTTATCTCTGCCAAGCCTCGCAGCTCAGAGCAAAGCACGCCTCACTTGCTCACTTGCTGTGTAAACAAGTGCAGACCACGTCACCAAAAAGGCTCTGAGATTTACCCAGCAGATCAGGGAAACATCTGTAGTCTCTCACATATTTCACAAAGAAACATTTGTTTGGTAACGTGTTGCATCCTTTCTGAATGGCGACACATGGCAGAGCAATTAAACCACACAGAAATTATTGTGAAAATCTAGATTATATTTTTGCACTGTCTACGTAGCATATAAATATATTCTGGATTTGGGTTTATTTAAATATATTTTTATATATGTATAATATAAATACAGGTATAAATATGTGATATTAATATATTTAAATGAATCTAAATCCCATATTGCATCTGATCTAAAAGCACTGTTACAATTTGGAGCAGAAGGGTTTTTCTGCTAATATGCAAATATGTTTAAAAGGTTCTATATAAATAAGAGCTTTTCAGGAGTATCTGTAATCTTACATTCACCAATTACCTTATGTACACAGGTTTTCCTGGATAACCTACATAATTTTTAAACCTGAAATTGTTCTCCTTTCAGACTATGGGATTTTGTCATCAGGGTCACTTCTAGAAAGTGGTAAGAGATAGCAAAAAAAAATCTGAACGGATAGAGAAGTGTTACTTTGGTTCATTTTGAAATGAAAATGCAGTGTAGGAGCTGCAGGGTGTGACCATACCCACTGACACTGGGCAACCATAAACCCCAGCATGACTGAGTCAGCTGGTTTTGGGGCATCCAGAGAGGTCTGTCCAAATGATCACCTTCCTGACACGAGGGCCACAAGAGGCCAGGAGAACCTGCTCCAGCAATTGCCAAGGAAATGGGTTAGACATCCATGGAGATGGCACAGCTCGGCAGGAAGAAAAGGTGACACTTTAGTCACCAGTGTGACTAGTTATTTAGTCACTAGTGTGACTATTTATTTGGTCACTGGTGTGACTATTTATTTGGTCACTGGTGTGACTAAATGTCGCACTAAAACGTGACAGAGGGTGTTTGAAAGGGACGTGCGTGTGCCCCGATCTGTCCTTGGGCTGTGCTGCGGGCACGGGGCCGGGTCCTACCGTGCCCAGCTGAGCAGAGGCACGCTGGAAATCATCTGCAGGGTGCAGACAGCAGCCCTGCTTGTGTCTGTGTGTGTGGGGGGAAGGCAGAGATGCGCCCCGAGCCCTCCCCTGACCTTTGGGTCGCGGAGGTTTCGGGGTGCAGAGCGGGGGGAGCTCCGAGCAGCCTCAGCCCAGCTCCCCCCGTGCCCAGGGTCACCTGCAGGAGACACTGAAGGTGTCACAGGCTGTGTTGTGGTTTGAAGGAGAGACATCCCCCCCACGTTCAGGCGCTGACTGGATTTTTTTGTTGTGTTTTTTCCACAGAGGTGGAGCCGGGAGAGGGGGAAAAAGAAACGTCCCAACTTAATTTCTTTTTAATGGTCTGATGGAGCGTCTGACATGTGAATCCTCGCTGTCCCTGCTCCCCAGCTTGACTTCAATGACTGCTTTTAACAAACAGCCTCCCCCAGACAGGGAAATTCTGTTACCTTGCCCAAACCTGCTCAAATACTTTGAGCTCCCAGTTATACGTTCAGCACAGGATTTTGGCAAAATGCGGGAGAGGCGCATCCTTTGAACTGGATGTAGACTTAAAAACAGCCTCTTGATCATCAGTGATGTCTTTATGCACTGAACCAGAACTGGGTTTTGTAAAACCTTACACCCACAGCCTCTTGATCTCCTCCCGACGTGCCAGCCTGCAAACCGGGTCATTCTGAGGGTTCCTACGCCCGTACTCCTGCAGCCCCACAAGACGCATTTTAAGCAGCATATCCAGAGCCATCAGTGACCACAGATTAGCGGGGCCACATTCCCCCTGGAAATCTTTGAGCCTGCGCTGCCTGCCCTCATTACAGAGGCTCTCAGGTTCGCATTGCTCTGCAGCCCCTGACCGAGGGGGCTTTGCATAAACCCCGCCTGGCTCCGGGAGCTTTGCCCCTGGGCAGCGCGGGATGCTCATTCCCAGCGCCGGGCAGGGCAGGGGAGCCCTGCCGCGGTGCCCCGAGCTCGCCGGGCCAGGCCTGGCTACCAGGGCACGGTGGGCATTAGCCCGGAGCAGGGGGGCTGTGCTCCTTGTGGCTGCTGCTCAGCGCGCCAGTCCTGACTGGGAATTAAAATCCCGTCCCCTCTTAATCTTCAGGGGTAAATTTCAGAGGCTCCAACGCTCTATAATTAACAAGTTCTGTCGTTCCCCTTGCTGTTGCACTAGCTGTGGTATTTTTTTAAAGCTTTTTATTAAAAATTAATTTCTTTATTTTGTCGGAGACCCATCACTCAGTCACGTGGCTCCCTGTCATGTTTCTATCCTTCCTACTCATATTCGAGTTATGCCATCAAGCTAATATATTGTGACTGCTCTTCTCTCTTGTGACAAAGCCTTGCAGCTGCCTCCAAATCAATAGATGTCAAAGAAATATGAAAACAATCATGACAGAGAACTTAAATCCTGGCTAGAGTCTGCATAATAAAAAATGTGCTTCTGTTCTCAAGGCAGCGGATTAATTTATCCTAAAGTTTAGTCAAATTTTATTCCGGTACCTTTTTCCCAGCAGATAGAGCTACATCTGTTGGGTTTGTAATGTAATTTGTAATTACTGCCCTTCATGTGGTCCAATGCCTTGAACCATCTTTAATTAAAAGCATAATTAAGGGAAGATCTAAAGGAAGACAATTACCAGATGGTCTTTTTTTTAGAAACAGTTAGTTGCATTGAGGATGTACCCTGGTCCATTCCTGACTCGGATTGAAAGGCAGGCTGCACAATCTGCGAGGTGAGAGGCTGCAGAGGGGCTCAGGCATCCCGGGCAGCAGCACGGCCAGCAACTGCCACAGGGGCTGGGGACAGCCAGGGGGGACACTGGGGGACACTGGGGCAGAGGGTCGCTCTGGCTCCAGCACATTTCCCTGGCTGGGATTCCTGGTGCCCTCCTCCAGCCCAAAGCTCTGGCAGAAAACACCTCAGTCAAACCTTTAGCATCACTAGGGACACCCTACAGCTTCTGGGAAATATTTTTTTTCTGGTGAAAATGGCAAGAAAATGCAAAAACAATAATAATCGTCGTGATATCAAAGTGCTAGTAACAACAAAATAATAATAGTAATAGTAACAGTAACAGTAACAGTAACAGTAATAGTAATAGTAACGGTAACAGTAACGGTAATAATAATAATAATAATAATAATAATAATAATAATAATAATAATAATAATAATAATAATAATTCAAAACCCACGGGGACTGAGTCCCAGAACAGTTTCCAAAAATGAATTATCACTGCTGCCCCGGGTGAGACAGACCGTGGGGGGGCAGGGGGGTGTCGTTCCTGCCCAGCCCCTGCTCATCATCACCGGAGGTGGTTGTGGAAGGGGGTTGTTAGCCAAAATCTCCTCTCAGGCTGCAGCACCCACCCCGGCCTGGCTGGACTTAGTTTGAGGATCCCTCCCCAGCCTCTCGGGATATCTCCTTCCAGAAGATTACCCGCACCCCCATCTGGAAGTTCCAGTGACCATTACTAAAGGAGAAGAGGCGGGAGGAGATGGGAAATAACCCCGAAAATATGAATAATGCAACAAAGTGCAGAATTATGTGCGAGAACAAAATTTATAGGGGAAGCTAGGCATAAAAAAAAAAGGGGAGAGAAAAAGAAAAAGGGAAACCTCGAGCAGCGGCGTAATGGAAATTAAATTTTTTGCTGTATTACTAAGATTTCATTATTTGACCGTTCCTACTCAAAGTAAGGCAGCGATGAATTGTAATCATTTCAATTATCTTCAAGACAGTTTCTTTAGGACACAAGTTGTCAAAGATAAAAAAAGTACATTCTTGCTGCTCCGTGGGTCCATTTTCCAGACGGTTTGTCCTTCTTGCTGCATGATTTAGCCGGGGCTCTTTTGCATAGCGCGGCTCCTTTGCGCGGGGGCGCGGAGCCGCTCCCTCCCTCCCTGCGCGGAGCTCCGCGCCCGCGGAGCCGGCGGGGCTCACCCTGCCCCAGCGCCCGCCTCGCCGCCATCCCCTCGAATTAACTTCACACGGGAGGGTTTGGGGTTGGGTGACTTCGCCACTTTTCCCCCCCCCTCTTATTTTCGCGGCTCTCCGCCCCGTGGAATATTTCCCGAGCTATTCGTCTGAATAAAGCAATAAATGCGGGGCGGGCGGCCCCGCACCTCGCCTGGCCGCGGGGCAGGATCCGTCCCCATCCCCATCCCTCTAGCCCTACAAATTCTGTTTTCTCCCTGCTGATAAGGGTTGGTTTGCAAGTGAGAGCTGCTCTCGGCCGGGAAGGGGTTTAGGTCTCTTTAAGCGCAAACCAAATAACATTTAAATGCCTTTTTACTGCCGGGGCATTATTTATTTAAGTGGCCGTCGGAAATCACGGCAACGCGGTTCCCGTTCTTCCCGGAATATTGTCCTTGCCGGTTTATTAGAGCGACTGGTTCAAAAGAGGCTCTTTCGGAATAAAAGGGCGCGTTTCTCCCCATTATTCATATCTAGGGAGTCCCAGGCCTTCAGTACATTAAAAAAGCTTCAGAAGGACAATTCGCCATCCACAGATATTATATTTGTGAAATGTCCTTTTGTCGAAGCTTTTAACACCTTCTTATAAGGAATCATTTGTTCTTTTCTCTTTAATTTTGATAGACAATTA